>CM053603.1:56797946-56840281 GCA_028646535.1 Procyon lotor
GCAGACTAAACACCCAACTTTTCTAACTCTAGAAATGAAAACCTTTGCCCTAGCAACAAAAGATTTAACCAAAATCTATTTAACTGCCTGCAAAAATGTATTCTAACCAAGTAAATAGCATGCCATTAATTTAAGTAAAACTTAAATTCAATTATTTTTTCATTATCTAAACTTGGCTTTTAAGTTTTGGATTTGGTCTGTAACAGTTAAAAGTGTAGACTTCAGATAAAAACCAAGACATGATCTAAAGATATCAATAAAATATCAGGCTGACAGGATTATGTACATGCAGCCAGAACATGTCCAGCATTTTCAGTATCTTCACAGATTTAAGTTTTGAAATTGTCTTTTAAAAATGCACTTTAAGGGGCGCCTGGGTGGCTCAGTTGTTAAGCGTCTGCCTTCGGCCCAGGTCAGATCCCAGGGTTCTGGGATCGAGCCCCGCATCCGGCTCTCCGCTCTGCGGAAAGCCTGCTTCTCCTGCTACCATTCCCTCTGCTTGTGTTTCCTCTCTCGCTGTGTTTCTCTCTGTCAAATAAATAAAATCTTTAAAAAATTAAAAAAAAAATGCACTTTAAATAACCAAGTTGTTATTTTTCCTTTTCCTTGACCAAAACTATCATAATTCCTAAACTCAAGTGTGTTTCCCAGATTTCACAAACAAGTTAATAATACAAAAGTGCTTTCAAGTTCCTATGTATAATCAAGTGCTAGAAGGCATTTTCTAAGTGCCTAAACACGACCCCAATAGTTTAACAATCTTATTTCCTATGTTCTATGAACCCACAGATTCATATCATCCTCAGTCATTTAGTAGAATCATTATCATAAAGAACTGTACTCTAAATGGAACTACCACAGATGTTACAAACTGGCAGTATCCTGTCAGTAGGTGTATTTAATTTGTGCTGAATACCGTCTTAAAACATGAATTTCATTCACTAATATGTGCAAATCAAAGGATGCACATTAACCTGATTTCCTGCTTCTCTCGAGAAAAAAAAAAAAAAGTTGATGTGGCAACATGAATTATATTCCCACACAATAGCTAGAACTGCTGAAGACTGGCTGCTTAGAAGGGATTTGTCCTTTCCAATTTGTTGTATTCCAAACAACAAATATACTGGCAATGGCTACTCACTGTTTCTAGGAACAGGAGGTATAGGGTAGCTAGAAACTACCTATAGAGTCCTAGCTACCCTATATCTCCTGTTCCTAGAAACAGTGAGTAGCCATTGCCAGTATAACAGAAGACCAATCCTGTATGGCTTATGAAAGCAATCTTACTTCAGTCACTTATGTTGAAAGTCAAAAGGTTGTACATTAGAGTAATGAAGACAAGCAGCCAATTTCAGAGATAAATTAAGTCCCTAATAGAATTTTCCCAGTAAGCTGTATGCACATACTTTTTAAAAGAACTTTCAAATCCACTCTCATATCCCATAAAAATCTTGGAAAACTGGAACAGCAGCTATTTGACCGTAAGAGACAATAATGATGCAAATACTAAGAATCAACTTGAACATTACTAATTCCCCAAACGATCCATTCTGAAAAAACACAATCATTCTGAAAAAACACGATCATTTTGAAAAACCATTTGTGTAAAACAAGGCATTCTTGCTGTGTTTAAAAAAAATAAAACTCCTAACAATATCTCTTAGTCAAAAATCATTACCAATGTTTTCAAAAAATTACATTGGATTCCAAGAGCAAAATGGAGCAGTAAGTGATACTGTCATTTTCCTTCCCTACTGTCCACTTTTTTATTTCATTTCAACCACCCGTTATGTAAAACAGGCAACATTTTAAAGTTTGTCTAAACTGATTAATTTTCCACAAAATTAACATTTTGACTTCCAAAAGTTGAGAATACACTTCACTCATTACTAATCAGAATCCAAACTGAAACAAGAATATTCATTAAAAAAGTTACTCATAGAAATGTAAGTACTTTAATACAGGAGCAGGTAGAAAGGTTTTTATTGAAAAATTTAAAGGGCAAAATACTGGCATAGTGCAACACCACCCACAACCTTTTATGACAACAGTCTATAGTAACCAGGGCATTATAGTCTAGAGTTCACATACACTGACTGAGCTAGTTTTGTTTCTACCTAGTTCCTAACACAGACATATTCCTTGATAATATAATTCAGTTGAGCACTTACTCATGTTTTACTCTGTCACTTATTTTAGACACACTGACAATCTGATTAACTTTTTCCTGAGAATTTAAGTTTCTGTAATTCATTAGGACAGCTAAATACATGATCTCTCACCCCCAAATTATTATAGTGAGTTTTTGGTTTTATCATCATGATATATTTAACCTACTTAAAATGGCTCATATTAAATGTAATCCCTAATTTAACTTTGATCTTTCTCCTACAAATATTGGTTGAGATGACATTTTCTCAAGCCAATCTTTTAAGGACCAGTATTGAGATGAAAAAATTATTCTAGAATTCAAAAGGTTTCTTGATTGATGCTTTCTGATCAGAACTATTCAAAAATATATTCCTCATAAACTTGCTGGGGGAAAAACATCATAAGCATTACATTATATCCACTGGAGGGCACTCAACATGACCAAAGCATGCAATGAAAACATGCCCTAACACTACTCTCACTCTGTTGCTGCATCAGGTTTGAGAGAGACTCTGGGGGGTGGGGAATGTCTCTTAGAAGAGATGCCCACAATTAACAAATTCAAAAAGGCAGTTAAACGCTAAAAAAGTGTTTAAACACTAAAAATGTGACTGACTTTCTCTGTTGAGAGCATCTTTCTTTAGGGAAAGTATATTTTATATATACTTTTAAAGATAGCAGGGTTCAGGCCTCAACAGATGGATCTAGGTTTCAAACTGAGTCAAGCTCTGTCTTGCATGAAACACAAAAACACAAGCAGCATTCTTAAGTAAACAAATAAAAACTTTCCCCTGAGTTTAAATGATGAAAAACTATACAAATTAATCCCTACTCATTTTCAAGCACCACAAACCACATATTTTCTCTTCATGGAACCCGAGAAGTATATACTTATTTTAGCTTATTAGCCTAGTTATCTATCACACAATTAGAACATATTACATAAACAATGGTCTGTTAAAGAATGAGAACTGATTCTGCAAATCAGTATCCTCTTTATGAGGGTACAACAGACAACAGTTATATGCTCTGGTATAATCAGAAGCAGTTCCTAGTCTATGTTTACCATTTACTTTTATGGTATAAAAATGTTTTTAGTCAAGCTATTTCAACAAAAAGATATCATACTCCCTACAAGAAGAGAGCTGCAAGAAAAAGTTAAAACTAATGTTTTCAAAAACAATGTCACAAGTCAATATGAAGCACTACACAAGAGTTGTAATACTTTTTATTAGAAGTTTGTGCTATACAAAAAGCATTTACCCCTTCCACCCTGGGTTAGCAATCAAGCATACTTCCAACCAAGCTCAAGTACAAACTTAAAATTTACCACCTACTCATCTGCAATTATTAAAAACAACTAGTAAACCATGAAAGAGAAACAAAATCATGACATTAACTGACCAGACTTATTCTTCCATTTGAATAACACAAAAGTTTCATTTGGCTGAATATACTTAACACAGTCCATTTTGGAGGGCTGTAATTTCACTGCTACTTAAAACTATAAAAAAGATATTCAAACTTTGGAATTATCCACGTCCCTAGTTTCAATAATATTTATGCTATTCTTCCCACCCTCCCAACAATAAAAAAGGATATCTGCACATAGTTTTTGTAAGTGCTACATCTTAAAATACCCTTTAAGAAATTTGCCTACTTTATGTCTTCCCTCCCTATTTGGGGAGGGAAGTATCTATGAAAACAAGCCCACAAAGCTTTATTTATATGAACAATTTTTATTCTAGTCATGTCTAACAACAGGAAGCTCAATTCAGTTTGATGAGTTTTAATATTGGAATATAGGTTTATTCTACATAATAATCTTAGCAAAGAATAACAACAATTAGTTCAAAAGAAAGAAAACTTGAATACTTGACAAACACTGGTAAATGTTTTACTTTTTTATTAACCACCTTATTTTAAAAACTTAGCTTTCCCTGAAAGCTACTTAAAATGCCTGTTTCAGCCTCTGGGAGAATCTCAAGCTTAGGACTCCACAAGGACTCTAAGTTGCATGCTATACTAAACTTCCTAGTGTATTTCATTTCCCCCTCAAGGACTTCAGGCTTGAATAGTCTCAGCATTCCTTTAATCCTATAGAATAGTCTTCTGCAAGTTTTTCAAGTTACTGTTGCAATCACTTTAGGGCCTTGTCCTTGTACATGGCCTTCAGAACAAAGACTGGGTCAAAGTAATGAATATTGGGTGCAAATTAAGCAAATTCTGAAAAACTATATTCTCCAGTAAACCTCAATGGTACTTTTTAAATCTAGAGAATGTGTGAGTTTAAATGTGAAAGTAAAATAAATACTGCAGCAGCCTTTGTTTAGACCCAAAACAAAGCCTCCGAAGTAGAAATTTATGTCACTAATTTAAGCAGACAGTTAAGGGTAGGTGTTATGTAAAGACATCTGAAGCTACGTCTATTTTGTTGGATGAAGTTAAAACGAACATATCTAAAGGTACTGAATGTTCAACAACTGACAATAATAGCTTCCTAAATTCCACAAAAAATACTGTATAACTTCAGCGATCTGAAAAACATTAGCCTAGACTTTATCAAAGGATAGCCGTCTCTTCAAGTTGATGTCTAGTCTAAACCACCACTATTCATGATACAAAGCTCTCATTTCACTAAAACCACTCCTCGATTTCCTTTTGCCGACCTCTGCATACCAGCAGGCCAGTCTCTCTTCATTCACCACTCACAAACTCAGGGGGGAGGGGAGACCACAGATGTCTGGAAGATAGAAAGTATGGAGACAATGCTCCCTCCAAAACGGAACAGAAAACGAAGGAAAGAACTACACCCAACTGCTAAAGCTTTTAAGTTTCGCGGATTCTGAAACAGGCTTTGAGAACTTCCAAAGAGTCTGTTCAAAATCCTCTCCCGAGGCAAAACACTGAAAAAAGTTGCGACACCTGAATTTTATTTGGTTAATTTCGTAGCGAGGGAAAAATTCACTCTGCTGAAAAGAAAATGTGCTCTAAAAATCATGTTTAGCTGCCATGAAAGTATATGAATAAATCATTTCTACCAACAAGATTCTCGAAGCACTCAGGAGCTGAACCCGGCGGTTCACTTGATAAACAGTAAGGCAGTCGCCCCGGCCCCCGCCCCTATTTTTACTAGGGTCTCACACCCACTGCCATAAATCCAAAAGACTCCCAGTACGTTGCATGCTGCTTTCACTCACCCGCACGGTACAAGAAAATATAGGTGCAGGACATGGATATCTATGTGCAAACCCTACTGACGCATCGCACCGCCTGCACTAATAGTTTGATTCCTCTAAGGTTTAAAGTTGCTTGGGTCTAAACAAGCGCCAGTGCCAAACTCAGACGCGGGGCATATTAAAAAAAAAAAAAAAAAAAAAAAGCAATTCTCTTAATTCGTCCTTAAGAGCGAAAGAGAGAATTCGAACAGAAAAGTCTACTGGCCCTATCGACCCAGCAGATGGGACCTGGGTGGCGTCCGAGGCCCGGCGTCCGTACCCCAACTCCCCGCCGGGGCTGGGAAGGCGGAGCCCCCCCATCCCCGTCCCCACCCCCCACCCCGGCCCGGAGCATCCCGAGGCGCAGGCTCCCTCCCCCAAACTCGGCCGCGGCCGGAGCCGGGGACGGAAACCACAGCCTCCCCCGCACCCGCCCCCGCCGGCCATCAAGCTCCAGGACGCGCCTTCGTGTCGCCCCCTCCCCGCCAGCGGCGCCCCCGGGGCCCCGAGGAGCGGCGCGACCGGAACCCGGGCCCGGCCGCCGCCCTCCACCCTCCGCCCCCCGGGCGCGGCCCGCCCCCACCGCCTCCTCGGCGCCCCCAGCCCGCACCCCCCCGCTCCCCACCCCGGGCCTCCGTGCCGCGCCGGGCCCGGTTCCCAGCCGCTGCCGGGACCGCGCGCCCGCGACGAAGTTTGGCTCTGAAGAGGGAGCGGGAGCAGCCCCGGAAGGGTAACGAAAGGAGCGCCCAAGCACCTCAGGGGAACAGGCTCCTCCCGCCGCTGGAGTCTCTCCGTCCTCGGCCTGCGGTGGCGGCTCGGCGGGGACTGGAGCTGCTCCTCGGACCTTCCTCCGTCTCCGCCTCCCCTCGCTCTCTGCTCCTAGGGCCGGGCTAGCGCAGCTGCCACAGACCGAGAGGCTTAAAATGGCGCCGCACAAGGAGCTCTTATAAGTCGCGCAGTGCCCGCTGTATCCTGCCGCCACCGGCGCAGCGCGGAGCGTTCCGCCGCGCGAGGACAAGGGGCGGGGCGCGGACAAGCGGCGGAAAGTAGTCCCCGCACCGCCCAGCCCCGCCGCGGTCCGACCGCCCCGGGCCGGGGCGGGGCGCCCGCGCGCTCTCCTGCTGCTCCCGGGGCGAGAGACTGGAGGCTGTCCTGCGGCGCGGCTCTCGGAGGCGACCCGTGAGGACGCAGTGGTCCGAGGCGCGGAGGCGTGGGCCCCCGCAGGCTAGGGGGTGAAGGGAGGGCGGCATCCGGAGCTTCTCCTGTCCGGAGCCCGGCGCCCCCACCCCGTGCGGGCCCCGACCGTGAGAGCGGACGTAGGATTGCCGCGCGCTTCCCGCTGCCTGCGGGCGGCGGCCTCTCGGCTTCGGCCTCGGAGGCGGGGTGCAGGGGCACTGAGGTCGCGGCCCGCCGGCCCCGGGCGCTGCTGGGCGCCACCGCCGCCCGGCTGTCGGGTCGGGGAACTCCGGCGCATTAGGGCTTCCGCGGTCGTTGCGGTCTGGGCCTCACACTCCCCGCAGGACCTGGCTGGCGGCACACCGCCCCGAAGCCCCCACCCTGTCCGGGTCGTGGATCCCGCATCCCTGACCGGTTGCTCAGCCTCAATCTGGAAGTGAACCGCCGGGCCGGACCGCCTGCGAACCCCCCTCCCAAAGGCTGTGAACTCTCCTTAGAAATGGGCGCCTAGTTCGCAATTCAACAAGTCCTTAGGAGTACGCACTGTGAACAAATGACTGATGGATTAGCTTTAGAGCCCTGTCTATTAGGTTAATTCTTACAGATTCCATTTTTATCTGGTTTCGCAGTGCTACTAACTATCAATAGCCTTATTTGTGGGGATGTTTCTTTGGAGGAAATGCATTTCTAAGGTAATACTTTCTTGAGAAATCGATTATGTTGTTTACGGAAGGAGTTATCAATTAGGCAGCTTGTGGTTTTTTAAAACTAATTTTCGATTCCTCAGAAACATTTTTTAATTCGTCTTAAACTGAAGTTGGGTCTTCATTTCCCTTGGAAATGTTTCGATTGTCATCCAGCAAGATTGGCATTTATTTGTCAAAGCTGAAGCAATTATGATTGATTCAGTTTCTCTGGTCTATTGTTTTATGCTTGTTTTCCCTCCAAAACAATGGAGAGTGCAAAAGCAACAGTGAAAGTTGTCTTGAGGCTTTTATCCCTGTAATTAATGCATGCAAACAATAGATCTTTATACATAGGTACGAGCAGGAAACCTACTTAGTCACTATTCACTCACGTTGTAGAATATGTACTTTTAGGCAAGCTAATGCTTCATGGCCAACATAGTCTAAATAATTGTGGTTCCCCCCCCACCCCGCCTTAAAACTACATACAGTGGTAACGTTTAACTGCTATGACCATACCAGTGGAAAAAGTACACGCACTAAAATGATGTTCAGTAAGATCCATTGTCTAGAATTACTTCCTCATTTGTTCCTTTGCTAGTAATTCTGTAGAATTAAATAAGCCAATGGTGGTGATTAACTCTCCTAGTTAGAATACAAACACATTATACAGAAAAAGTTATTTCATCAAAGCAGTGTTTTCCATATAAACTCAGAAGTGTAAATACCATTTCTAGGCACTGACCTCCAATTTTAACTCTCATATATAGTTTTAAAGAATATACAGTTGATTTGATTAGAGTCACATTTAAAATCAAGTGACTGATTAATCAATATTTGAGGAATTTTTTATGGATGTCTCCTTTTTCTATATTCAGTTTTTGTGGTGTTTTGTTTTTGTTGTTTCTTTCCTCAATAAGACACTCTTAAAATTGGCTAAGACATTTGCACCATTTGAACATCTAAAGCATAAAAACCCTTCTATGTTTGTATTTCTTTATTCAGATGCCAAAATAATTGAAGTGTTTTCTATCATTTAGATATCTTAATCTAAATTTGGAATTAAGATTTTTAAATCCCTGCTAATGCTTTAAGCAAACACAGTGTTATTAAAGGAAATGTAAAATTTGCAACAATGCAGTAAGCTGTTTTTCCCATCAAATTAAAGTGTACTGAAGAATTACTGGGCGACTAGCTTTTAAAAAAATTTTGTTGTATTGCTCAGAATTTTTTTACTTACTTCTCTCAAACAACAGAAATTGTTCCAATTGTCTCACCAAAAATATGACATGAATAACTTACGTGAAATGAAGACAAATGCTACCATTAAACCAAGGAGAAATACAAGATCAAAATACCTAGTGAGCTGGTGAAATAAGTGGTTTTGTAAAAATGATTTTTCAAAATTGACCTTGGGCAATATATTTCATAAAAAAAAAACTCTTGCTTATCTTTTTACACCTTTTTCTTCTATAGACGGCCATTTGGGTTTGACATAAACTAATCCATTTTAATGCGAAAGACTGCATTCAACAAACAAACAAAAAAAACTGCAAAAGACAAATGGTTCTAAATTTCAGGCTCTGTGCCTAGAAACCCAAAGTGTCTCCAGCTGGTTTAACAGAGGAAGTATTACTTGTCATGATATTAGACCATTGGCATATCAAGCAGCGACTACATGAAACTTGAATGTAAAGCGCCCCTTCACTAAAACACATGCTTTTGAATCACCTTTAGGCAAAGAAATGCCCAGATTATTTGTGTACTTCCAAAAGAAACATTAATCAAGTCAGCACTATAAAGAAGGCCCATTCACTTTTTGGATAGTTAACTATCAAATCCATTAATTAAACATTTATTGAGCACTAAGACAATGAGCTTTCTTTAGAGAGAGGAAAATGAGTGACTGGCTTCTTTTGATTAGGTCCTTTAAAGTAATGTATAATTGTAGCTATTAATCAATCCGACTTAAAAGTAAACAGACAGTAAAAATGAGAGCCATGAAATGAGGGCGTGGTCTCCTCTGGACTCTATATCCGAATCTCCTTGGGAAGAAACCTCTCCCAGCAGAAAGGTAAGACTACATAATATTCCATGCACTTATAATAAACAATAAGTCCCAATTTCCCTAAGAAGGTCTGTTAAAATATTTCTTTCTCACAACGTGAAAACATTGTACAAAAATCAGATCAGCTTTTCATTTAGCAGCTCATCAAGTGGGCTATTTATGGATCGGGACTTTTGATTTGCAATACCTCATCTCAGGGTTCAGTGTTATCTTTTGATTTCTTTCCAGCTGAACAGGCTAAGTAGTTGTAAATACCTCTTGTCAGACTACATGGTTGGCTATTCTCGCTCACAGGAGTAATCTAGGAACCCACTGGGCAAATTCGGGCGGAGAGCCACTGTGGAAAGCCTGCATCTGGTGTGCACTGCAGAGCGAGGGAGGGGCCGTGTAGGTGGTGGGAGGCGATGGCCATGGTGGTGGCCATGGCAGCCGCAGTGGTAGCTATGATCATGGCGGCTTCAGTTATGCCAGGAACAGGTTTCCTGCTTGGAGTTAACGTGTTCTCGAGGCCTTCCTTGGTTTGACACAACAGTCCTTGCCATACTAAGGAAGCACAATTAATGGCTACCATAGAAAGTGTGAAGGAAAAGCAATGGAGACATCATCCATGATATTCAAAGAACACAAATGTATATGTTTCTCAGTGTTTCTAAGAATTAAGACAAATACCACTGCATTGCAAAGAAATCGCACTTTGGAGACATACTCCCCCCTCAACACACACGCACACGCGCGTGCGCGCACACACACACACACACACACACACACACACCCCTCTATTAAAAATTTCAAAATGGTTGCAGATATCTCATTCACAAGAAGGTTAAAGGCGTTTCCCATCGCAAGAAGGATTAACTTACCGGAGGATTCTGGGACTGCAGATGTATACTGCGGCAAAATCCTAAATTCATCGAAAAAAATCATTTCTGGACTCCAGCTGCTAAAAATAATAGAATTATAGTAAATCATGGATAAGATTAAAACAAGCCATTTTCACATCCCAAAGTGTTCAGAAAAAAATGATTCTTTTCTTTTAACTCATTTCTTAAACAATGCAAATTTTAAAGTAGCTTTTCTTTCCAGAGCACGCAGCGCCATGAAATCGATAATTTTTGATCTTTCGGTTAGTAGGCAACATGGTGAGCTATTGCAGGGACTGCAGGCAGCAGACATGTTCTTGTCAGCTAAAAATTTTCATATTGTTTTTGAATCCATTGAGATTTGTAGATGTGATATCACCGGTTTTTTGTTTTAGCCTACACTGGGCTATGGGGACGCAAACTCTCAATTTATCGACATATACATGTCTATTGCTTTATATATATTAAAAACAGGGAGACTTACTGGATCTTAAACAAAAAATTATGTAAAAGGAGTGGCTGGTGTGATTATAATCCCATCATGCAGGGTCCACGGTTCCCATTTAGTGAAATTTCGCAGAGGGCAACTTCTTAAGAACATCCCTGCTGTGCAGAGTGAAAAGCATGAACAAACCAAAGACAGAATTCATCTGTGTTTATATTTTACAAACAATGAAAAACCTACTCTTTGTATGCCTCTTTTCCCCCACCTTATTATTTCATGAAAACTGCAGCATTTTCCCCGCCCCCATCCAAACACTCACCACCCCAGCACCGCAGTGTTCCGTCCCTCTTTTGCTTCTCCTTCGTCTTCTTTTTCGCTTTCACAAATTCTGCACGCGCCATCTTTGTGTGGGGTGATTCTTTGCTAATTTCAGTTACCCATTCTCTTACAAATCGGTTCAGAAATAGAAAATTATAGTGCGCTTTGGGGCTTAATTTGCCTAAATTTCTTTCAGTCTTCCCTTCTGACATAGAAAAATGGAAACGACAGGGGGGAAGCCAAAAAAAAAGGAGATATTTCTATTATTTCCATAACCTGTTGTATACAGTGGTGATAAAAAATATTATTAACATAATAGCAACAGCTGCAGCCTAAATAGAAGCTATGAGATAATTAATGTGCTACAACAAATTAATTTGCTGCAGGTGCCTCTGCTGTGAACTGAGTAACCCATGCCATATAAAGTCTAAATACAATTATGATTCCCCCCTACACTAAAGCAAAATACAGAGCAAAATGTCTTGTTCGGTAAATATAATGCATGCCTATTGTAAAAAATAAAATAAAATCCTCCCCAGCCCCTTTCCCCACTGGCCCCCATCAAGCCATCTCAAATGGTTTAGTCATCAGTGGGTAAGTGTGGAGTTGGATCGGGTGTGTATGTGTATGAGTGTGTATGTACAGAGGTGTAGGGGATGGCGTTTTTAAGCATGTGGAGGTTTAATGTTATGTCTTAGTTAGGAAATGTACGGACCAGCTATAGATTTCTTTTGAAAAAATTAGAGATAGTTCAAAATATTTAAGAGCTTAATTTGTTTTAAACAAACATGTGTATGTGTATAGCCAGAAGAAAAAATAACAGTATTGAGCAGTTGCCCATTTGAATTAATTTTTGTTTTAAAAATCATCTATCTTATAAAAGAGAGAAATGTATTTTTGTACTGTGGCACTCTTCATTGATGTAAAAGATTTTTTTTTTTTTTACTCTCACTTGCTGTCAAGTTGAGCATTCATGGAGAAGGGTTGTTGGTTATATCGCAAGTATGTACCAGAAATACACTGCGTCAGGGCAGCTCGGACAGGGGCCTGGAGAAGGTCACAATGCCAGAAGCAAATGTCCATTTTCTGTTTTGCACCACTCAGCAAAAAAGAATTTTGGGCCTAGGAAAGTGGAGAAACATACAGATTGAATTTCGTTTAACTACATGACTAAAAAATGCTCGAGTAAGGATCTAAAGTCATTTCTGACTTTTCTTCCAATAACGCCACTGAAAGAGATGATATTTTTATTGTCGTTGCAGCCTCGGTTCGTTGTCTGTTAAAAGCCAAAAAGTATACATTTTAGCATGGTCTAAGTGTTCAAGGCTATTGGTTCTTAAAATCTTATCCGATGATCTTCAGTTTCAGTTCTAAATCTTACAATAAATGAGATTAGTTTCTTAAATAATGGACAGAGTGCTATGGCATTTTGATTTGACTTTGCAGAAATTTTAGTTCTAGGAGATAATATAAGATTATTCAAACAGAACACTGTTCCAGCTATCCCCAGAAGGGAGACTGCATGTGCACAAGTTTTCTTTAAAATAGATTTTATTTCCCATATTTCTTTCGAGTGGACAAGTGGTACTTGTCACTATCATTCTGACACAGAAGTGCCGTACATTTGTCCGGCCATTTCTCAGGCGGTGACAGACCTGGATTTTACCCCATCTTTCTTTTGTTTATACCAAAGCTTCTTCATAAGCCATCTTCACATCTGCTTGTATTTTGAATTTACAGTTAGAGAATTTGAGTTGGTGAATGGGGGAGAAAAAGAAACAAAGACTATTGGTTTTCTCTTACAATGAGAAGAAATAGGCAATTCCTTGGTAAAAAGGAGAAAAGTTGACAAGTGTGTAATATATACGTCTCCTCCAGGATTTTCCAGTAATTTTGATGTCAGCTGACTGTGTCACTCCACACAAATGTAACCCCCCAAAATCATATCATTCTATAAAATTGTGATTTTGAAATCAATTAGGGCGAAGAAAAAAAATGCTTTAGTTTCTGTGACTCCAACCGATCATTCATTCAAAATATTTTTCCTCCTACCATAAATTGTACTCAAATCTAAGCTGTAAGAAATCAAGATAGGAAATGTCTAACACACACATTTCTCTTTCCCATTCGTGTTCTCTTTTCACAGCATAATAGTTGCTGGTGCCTCAGCCCTGCCTCATATGACTTAGTTTTCGGAACCTGTATTCTTAGATTGTCAAGACAGGTGACACTGCAGGTTCTGAGCAATAAAAAAATAAAATAAAAGTTGTTGTTGAAAAACAACTCATTTTGGGTGGTTTTTTTACACAGGAAAAAGCTGACTAATATAGCTAAGATGATTCCCTTTTGGGCTTGTTTTTACCAATCACTAAATGATCATTAGGATCAATTTACTAGGGTTGATCCTGAGCTGGATCGTCTTCTAAAACAAAAATTTAGTGATTTTGCATCATGCAGTCTTCTTAGTAAAATAACTGTGAATATGCACCCTCTAGATGTATATTTATTTAAATGAAACACAGGTGCTATTGTCAGTGCACACGGGAAATATCAGTGAAGCTTGCCTTTTTTTTTAAAGATAAAAAGTAAATATAAGAGTTGCAGTATTTTATATTTTCATTCCAGTGAATCCTCATGTGCACCTTCTGGGTTTTATTCGCTCCACTCAGGACCGCTTGTTAAAATTCTGAAATCTTTCACATAATCTGCTTTTAGAGCTTTATTTCACCAATGTGAATGGGTGCAGTTCGTTTTTTAAAACTAAACTCAGAGCTTTATTTATTATAGTTGCTGATTATTGCAGAATCCTTTAGGGAATTACACATTGATCTTTTCTATTAACTGGCTTTAAATAAACCCTCAGGTAAAAACTGCCATTCACGTTTCTAGCCAATGTACCTGAAATATATACTGGTTGATGGAGTCTCTTGCATCACCGTTTTCTCTTGGTATTTAACTCTTTTGTGTGGGTGTCTGCTGTGTCTTTCCCTTCTTTAACTCTGTTTCAACAAGGTGTTAACCTTTTCTTTTTTTTTTTTTTAAAGATTTTTTTTTTTTATTTATTGGACAGAGAGAAACACAGCGAGAGAGGGAACACAAGCAGAGGGAAAGGTAGCGGGAGAAGCAGGCTTCCTGCAGAGGAGAGAGCCGGATGCGGGGCTCGATCCCAGGTCCCTGGGATCTGACCTGGGCCGAAGGCAGACGCTTAACGACTGAGCCACCCAGGTGCCCCTAACCTTTTCAATAAGGAGGATGAGGGTGCCTTCGGATATCCCTCATGTAATCATAGTTGTCCTTTTAGTTCTGTTGATTGAGAATCTACATGGTGATAAAAAAAAAAAAAAAAAAAGCTCCCATAAAGTCAGTAATGCTTTTAAACAAATTTATGTTTTATTAATCCCAGTAGAATCGACATGAATTTGAATACTAATCACAAACATATGGGGAAGGTTCATTTTGCAGTGCACAGACAATTCGTAGTGGCCGGATGGGGTTTTGGAGCCCTTGCTCAACTTGGTAGTGAGAAAATCACCGTGGTAAGGAAAACAGGAGAGGCAGATTCTACTCTGCGTGCGCTAGCCACTGACCCAGGCGGGCTCTTTAATCTCTCTGAGACTCTGCGTCCCCTGTGCCGTGGCAGTCACGGGAATCCAAATGGCAGCTTCCATGTGCTTAGCTTCTGCCGGATACAAAGCTTTGCCTTTCACAACCCAGGAAACTTCAGCTTTCACATAGAAGACCTCTTTCAGCCATCTCAGACAGGGGGGTAGGGGAACGTTATTTTCCCTATTTCACATTTGGAGAAATTGAGATTTAGGGAAATTAAAGAGTTTACTCAGATTATAAGAACTGGAATTAGAACTCCAGACCTGTGTTGTCCAGTCCAGTAGCCATCGGCTGCATGTGGCCATCTTAATTTAAGTGGAAATAGAGTAAAATTGCACTGAGTTAGCATTCAGTTGCCCAGACTCATTAGCACATTTCAAGCACTCAGTAACCATGTGTGGCTGCCATATTGCACAGCACATATAAAGAACCATAGTCATGGTGATCCAGTGGACAGGGTTGAACTAGACTGACCAACTGCAAAGCAAGTCTGTACTTCCACTGCTGGACTTAACTCTTCCTTACCCATTCGTTCCTTTGCTCATTCACCGAACTAACATTTACTCCATACTTACTTCCTGCCAGGCACCATGTTGGACCCTGGAGTGTTTTCTCATTATGGTGTTGTCCAGAACAAATGCAATACACATTAAAGAACTTCTTAAGCTGTATAAAGTTCTAGACTAAAATGAGATACTTTTGTCATAGTTGCTATAACGTGGTGGGATTCCACTTCACTGAGGGCAGGGTCTCTGTTACTCTTCTTGGAATCCTGTCCTCCCTCGCCCCTCTGGCACTCGGCAGGGTGCAACACCCATCAAAAGTGAATGCAGAGCTTTCCATTAGAGGGCACGTAAATCCGTTTTGCCCACCTTCTAAACCCTTTCCCCAAATTTGGCAACTTCATCAGGTAGAGTATTGTGAGCAACATGGTGGCTGGAACACGGGCACGAGATTGAAGCTCAGTCAGCTGCTTCTGCTTGGGACTTGAAACAGGAGCAAGTGAGATGAAGCTGAAGCAATTTAATGTCCATTTTCTACACTACTGTCACTTCACTGGACTTGTGATGGGCACTCCTACAGGCACCTTTATTTTTGTCCACCCCACACAACCCCCTCCCCCCTTAAGCCTCCTCCACTTGCCATTACCACTGAAAGTCACATGAAATGACCTGTGACCTTTTTGATCTTTTCCAGGTAACAAAGTCCTATGGTCATTAACTTGCAAAACACGGTCTCAGTTTATATTTCTATCTTCCGTTGAAGGTAAAAATTCTTCTCCGTACCCCAGGTAGGACTATGAAGAGGGTGTGTTGACTCCTTCCTCTCCCCATTGTATCTGCCCCACTGCCTAGCTGCTATTGTGGACCCTTCTGGGGTTAGGGCTAAGGGGGATGAGGCATTTCCTCGCAGACTGGTTACTGTCATAAACGGCTTTTGCTCTCTGGATATGGCCAATGTTGAAAGGTGGTCCCCTTATGGCATTTTTGTGGGTTTGTTGGCACTCCCCTGCTGGAATGCTCTGACTATCTCTCTTGGGCATAGTGGGGCTCCACAACCTTAGGGTCCTCTTCGGGGGTCTGCCTCCATTCTCAGTCTCTGATCCCTTTGATGTCCTCACTGTGCCCAATTCTGGGACATCTGCATCTCTCACTGCTGACCTGCTGCACACCCTGACATCCAAGAGCTGTCATATCTCTGTGCCGCAGTTGAAACTTCTGGTCTGACTTCCTGCTCCCCTAAAGAGGGCAGAGGGAACCAAATCAGGAATATATAACACAGAATGAAAACGTGCTACATAATTCCACCCTCCATGTCCACATCCATTGGCATTTCTAAGTTAAATTTTTTTTTGAAATTATTTAATTTCAAAAATTATATGAACTATATACTTAAATATATAAATATAAAAATATATATATTTCACCCTACCCACCAGTTATACCACCCCAACCCTCACCTTTGCGTTGTTAATTTCTTCTGTATCTTGTCAGTTTCTCTATCCATATATAAGTCAATATGAGTTTGGGTGGCTTCCCCTTCGCCACCCTTCCTACAGAAAAGACAGTATAAACTTCTCACCCTTTACTTTCATCACTCACCAACATATCTTGGAAATCTCACCATATCGGTACCCCCAGAGTAGTGCCTCATTTATTTTTAGAGCTGCGTGGCTTTCCACTCCCCCTTGCTTTATTTAGCTAGCCCCTTCGCACTGATGGACATTAGGTTGTTCCAAGAGTTTGTCATTGCAAATAGTGCTTCATGAATAATCTTGCCCATGTGCCATTTGCTAAACGTGCAAATCTTAACTGTAGGATAAATTCCAGAGGTGGGACTGCTGAGTCAAAGGGTATCTTCACCAGGAGAAAAGAGTCCTTATCAGGTATTGCCAGATTGCCAATAACTCATTGGCACTTTCAATCGCCGTAGGTGTCGTAACAATTTCCGTTCTTACTAACAACATACGAGAGAGTGCCTGTACCCTGGCAGGCTCCTCGATGGAGAAGGAGGAAGATGCCACGCTCCCCCCATGCCTTTTAGACTGTCTAGCTATATTATACTGCAACTCTGCCCCAGGGCTTTTTTCTGGCTTCCGGAAGCTGAGTTGGTCCATGTATGAGTGTGGGAGAAAGGGCAGAAATGCCTGAGAGTTAATTCACCGTAAGTAGCCATCAAAAGTGATGGTCAAGCGGTTGGTGGATAAACGCCCCCGCTTTCTCACTTGTGGGAGGGATAACTCTGACACTGTTTCCCAGTTTCCCGGCCTCGCTCCAGATGCTCATCCTGGCCATTGGCCTGAGAACACAGCCTGTCACAACTTCTTTCTCTTCTCCTCACTTCCCTGCTGGCAGTTCCAGTGACCACCTCCCAAAGAAACTACTTCCACTAAACTATTTGTCTCAAGGTCTGCTTCTGGGAAAACCCAGTCTAATGGCTGGTCTCAAACAGTTACAGTTTTAGAAATATCTCAGTGTAATCTGAATTTGCATTTCTCTTACAAATGCTCTTTTCATATATCGGAGCTATTTTTATTTCTAATTCTATGAACTGATGGTCATATCTTTTGCCTATTTGCGTCTTCAGTTTCTATAAAATCGATAGGAAGAGTAGCTCTTTGTGACACGAATATTTATTCCAGTTTGTTCTTTGTCTTTATGGGGTTTGTAAAATGTTGTTTTATTTTCTTCACTCCACCTTTTCTTCCTCCTCCTCTTCTTTCTTTTTCTTGCTGTTCAAAAGTTTTTATTTTTATGTAGACAAACTAGTGAATCTTTTCTTTTGTCTCTTCTGAATTTGGAGTCATGGTAAAATGCTTTCCTCCATCTTAAGATATAGAGAAGAAATTCATGTCTTCTGATCACACTTAAGAAGTTTTTTTATATTTAATTATACCTTTATTCCCTTTGGAATTTATCCTAGTAAATGTTCATCGACTTTTACCTTTGTTGTGCTTTTTCTGCTCTATGATCTCTCCCAGGATCACCTACTGCTCTGAAACTACCCTTGGGTTACTTTGAGCAAAGTGTCATATTTCACGGCCTTAACCTCTTTCCTCTTGCAGATGACTGTGGGTCGCTTGTCTTTCCTCTTAACTTGGCCTTTACTATTCTTATTAGCAGAAGAGTTTCTCACTGCAGTATTTCTCTATCTGGAATAGCCTCCCTATATCTTTTATTTTACTGAGCCTGTATTTTATCTCATCTAAAAGTACATATTTTTTCCGTTCCCACATCTCTGCATTTTTTTCTTTTGTTCTGTTCAAAATTGCAGAACAACCCGTGTGCCATTTTCATATGGCATTGAACCCAATCTCTCCTAAGATTGCAGCATGTTTTTGACTGCAAGCTCAAAAAGAAAGAAAAAGAAAAATATTTGAGGGAGCCACTAACAATTTTGTAAATCGTCAGGATCCTCCTGCAACTCAACACGTTGTGTACATTTAAAATTCACTTTTGGGGCACCTGGGTGGCTCAGTGGGTTAAAGCCTCTGCCTTCGGCTCAGGTCATGATCTCAGGGTCCTGGGATCGAGCCCCGCATCGGGCTCTCTGCTCAGCGGGGAGCCTGCTTCCCCCTCTCTCTCACTGCCTGCCTCTCTGCCTACTTGTGGTCTCTCTCTCTGTCAAATAAATAAATAAAATCTTTAAAAAATAAAATAAAATAAAATAAAATTCACTTTTGTCTTTATGGTCCACTCTTAGGGAGAAAAAAAAAAATCAATGAATAGACCTGATCTGTATTCATCCGTAGAGTGCTAAACAAATCATGCAAATCATATTTGCACATGAACTTGATTAAATTCTGTTGTTTTGGCCAAAGCAGACAAACTGGAAGAATTAAACCTTTTCGGATTTATTGCTGCCTATCTTTTTGGCCACTTCTTAGGTGTGCTTCTAAAAATATTGTTCCTGCACCTCTGGTGCCTCTTTTTTTGATTGTGCAAGCCAATTCTACCCTCCAAGTGTGGGTGAATCGTACACACTGATCTTCGACTTTCTTTTAGTTGAGTAACCCCCATAGAGGCACAGTTTCTTCTTAGAAGGAAAGAGACTCATCATGCTCTATTGGTCTACTTAACTATCCTACCATTGAGTCAGAGGCCCTTCTAAACACGAAGAGAGGAAACCAGCTCTCATTCCTTCCTCCCATGGGTGTGTTAGGCTCCCTTGGCCCACACAGGATGCAAAAAGAATGCATCATCTCCACCTGTTTACTCAACTGTCTATGATCCTGCTTGCTTTACCTGGGAAGAGAATAATGCAACTGGAATAATGCAAGATCCCCTTTCATGAATACTCTCCAGGGCCTTTCTGACTTTTCTTGCAGGAGACCAGGGGAGGGGAACTGGATGGTGAAATACCCATCTCCCTACCTGTCCTCCATTCTCTCTGTGAGTTTTCAGTGTGGCCTCTGTGGAAACTTCCATCACAATCATCTCCCCCAGGCACCCCCACCCTCCTCATCAGAATACTCCTCCCCCGAGTGTCACTAGCTGTGGGATTGTAAGACTCCATTATAACAAAGGTGACAATGACAGATCTCAAGGAAGTAGAGCTCCAAAGTGAGGGAGGGAGGCACATCAGAGAGAACGGGCTCTGGGAGCCTGATAATGAGCATGGAGAGGACTTTTTCTGCTTATGGGTGAAAAAGACAGGGAAGTCTCTGTTTGAAGACAAAGCACATAATAATGTGATCACAGAGCCCTCCTAATGGTGCCGATATGATGTTCAGAAAATGTATTCTTTTCACTGTCTTATTCTTACATTCCAGTGGGAAAGGTCTTCAAGTGAGTGTTTACTTAATGTACCTAACTCGGTAACACCACATTCCAGCCAAGATTTTTATATGGCAAAGTTATGCACACACGTGTATGTTTAATTGACTTAATGACCTTGGGTCTTTAGATGATTTTTTTCTAAACTCTTTGCCTCCGTTGGAAGAATTAAAAAAAAAAAAATGTTTGGTCAGACAGAAATCTCTTAGTAGCATTGTCAATTTATTTCTAAAGGATTTTTTAACATGCTTAGCTGGGTGTTCCCTTGCCTCTCTTGACTTTTTTACAGAAGTGTATAAATTGGTTCAACCAGCATGGCCAGCTTCCTGCGTAGGGAATGCTCTGTTTTCCTCAACCTTGAATTTGGAGAAGTGGGGCCTGTGGAGGGAGTGACCTGACATCACCTCAGTGTTCAGGAAGGAAACAGGCCACACCTCTGCTTCGTGTGCCAGAGGCTACGGCTGCCCTCCAGATAGCTGCGTAGGCAAGCACTCACATTTCTCTTGGACTGTGACACTGGGCTAGATTCATTAGCTTGGCTTGATTGAATTCATAGGGCCTCTCCTTTACTTTCTTTCTATTGATTTGCTAGTCACTGAGCCTGGGGATCAGAAAGACACTCTAAACTCATGACTCTCAAGCACCTGTAGGTCACAGGGACTTTCCAGAGGTAATCTCTCCCATAGGGCTTTCTGGATGGTTCCTGAGACCCAGAACAAGAGGGATGGCCCACCAGCCCTACCTACTTTTTTCCTTGGGGAGATTGGGGGTGGGGATCAGGAATGACCATTAGTAGATATGGGGTTTCTTTTTGGAGTGGCAAAAATCTAAAATTGATCGCACTACTTTGCCTACTCTACTAAAAATGGCTGAAATGTACACTCTAAATAAGGGAATTGTATGGTATGTGGATTATACTTCAACAAAACTAACAAAAATGTATTCATGTATCTTATTGTTAATAATTAACTTATTCTTCTAGGGGCCCATCCTTAATGAAGGGAATGATAGGCATCTCTTGAGAGCAATATGTAGTCACCCATGACTAAGTGCAGGTGTCAAAAGATATGAGCAGACCGTGTACAAAGTTTGTTCCTGTGACAGACTCAGCAGCTCATACAGTTCTTGCAAACAGTGTGAGGCAATATATTCATTTCAAAATTGGGAATATGAGTTTTGCATCATACGCTTAGATAGCCCGAGATTAATTTTTAAAATGTTAGGTAAATAAAAGCTCAGAAATAGATCGAATCTTCCAGTCACTACTTGCCCAGCATCCAGTACTTCCTGATTCATTGGCTGGAGAGGTCACATGAGAACATGCTCGACAGAACCTCAGGGTCACGTCCTTCAGCATTTTATGAGAGCAGCTGCGGGTAGTCAGTCTGCTAGGATGTCACGGAACCAGGGCGTGTGCTCTGCCCACATCTGTACCACTTGGGGACCCTCCTTCCACACTTTGGTGTTCATCTGTAGGAGGTAGCATCTGCATTTCTTTTTTGGAAGATTGTCCCCAGTCTGGTAGGCTAGACATTGTCTATACGCACAGAGAGCCAGCAGCGCCTGGGAGTTTCCGTGCCCACCCACACAGGGCGTGGCTTGAATCCATGACTGAGGGGTGCCGATGGGGAGAGTTGAAAATACCAGCTTCCTCGTCTCAGGCATGGATAACTGTGAGATGTCCCCTATATGCCAGAGCTCTTCGTGATATCACGTGAGGCCACTTTCTGCGGGGTTCCACCTGGGATCCCACCCTTGCTTAGCTTCCTCTCCTTCCCTGTCTGGCTTTCGGAGGTCCTTACAGGTCTCCCCTGACAGCACTTCCTGTACAAATCGCCTGCACACCAATTCTTGTCTCAGAAGCTGCTTTGGGGGGCCTGACCTAAGGCTGCCAACATCTAGGCTAATCGGTGTGCTTGTGGTAAGCATGCCTGGGCACGCTGTGGATACAGCTGGTCTAAGAGTCTCAGTTGGCTGTTAGGATGAATCCAGACAGGCCTTGGCTTCTAGAATGTCGGAGTGCAAGTGCAGGCATGGAATCAGTTGGGATTTGGTGGAACCAAGAGCTAGAGAAGAAAGACTCTGGGGACCTGGTCACATTGTTTGAGCCAATAGTTTGAGCCCCTGTGCAGTCGTGTGGGGC
Organism: Procyon lotor; assembly: GCA_028646535.1. Lineage (NCBI taxonomy): Eukaryota > Metazoa > Chordata > Mammalia > Carnivora > Procyonidae > Procyon > Procyon lotor. The sequence continues at coordinate 56,819,894 of CM053603.1, forward strand.
TCTGGGCTTAGAAGGACCCCACACTAGCTTTAATGCCCTTACACTGTCATCTTGAAATTCTTAACAGGTTTTGAAAAAGGTCCTGGTACTTTCATTTTGTGCTGACCCCTGCAAATTACGTAGCTGGCCGTGGTGCCTAGATCTAACGATACCTGAAGCTATATTCTCCTGGATTATTTCGATTTTGCAGCCCAGCAAATTTCTCTTGGGCTTCTGTCATTTGCATTTTATAGAGCTGTGAGCACCGTCTGGGCTCCCAGTTGCAAACATCAGAAACTCATCCCAGCCAGTTTAGGGAGGAGAAGAATTTGTTCAAGAGTATCAGATAACTCACAGAATCTCTGGGAGATGTAGAGGAACAAACCCGAAGGCCCAAGGACAAAGAACTGTGGCCAGATTCTATCCCAAACGGAATATACGCCTGGGCACAAATATCATGTCCACGCCCCTGACTCTGGTGCTTGAATACTACTTGGGACTTCTGTCCCTGGGAGCGGAAGACATTGCTGCTCCCTCACCAGCATGAACCTTGTGTGCCACCCCATCCTTGAGGGCACTAGCTTCACGCTCAGAGTCCTGTGTGGCTGTGTCAGATCAGTGAAGCCTAGACCTGCTGCCTGGACCTCAGTGGCAAGAGAAATCCCAGCTTTTATCGTGAGGCGGCATGGGGACATAAACCGGAAATTTCCCCCCAAATAAGAAAGGGATTGAAGGATGCCAGGAAGCCTCCAGTACCTTCTGCTTTACTCGTATACAGCTGACTTCTGCTGAGGGCTGGGCAATTGGAAGTGCTTCAGAAATAGGGCCGATGCCCGTACTTTCCGCTGCTCTCAGTGATTCTGGGGTTCCCCAGGGTGCGGCCCCCAGTGAATCCTTGGGACAGCCAATCGCTTTTTGCCCTTTTAGGGGCGGCCCTGGGCTCAGTCTTGACTCTACCTCCTTGGTAATTTACTATTTTCTACCCACCTGGAATCATAACCAGAGCAAGATCGGTATGTTTCTGCCAAGCAAAACGTAACGCAGCCCTTAGGTTACAGGGTGTTTGTTCACCTGAAGGCAGATGGAAGGGTGCCTGCTGGGTTTTGTTGGCTGCCACAAAGCAAGTCCCACACACTTTTTGCAGCTGGCAGGCAATAAACCGATTTCTATGCAAAAAGACCTCTTTATGGCTAATAATTTGTACGCCAGCCTCCAGCCTGTTAAGAAGGACTGTTTCTCAGAATTGGGTGTTAGCAAAAATAAGGACCGAAATAAAATGGACAAAGTTCGTAAATATCAGTTTCCTTGGATGAATCAGCCCTGGCATTTGTTATCACGAATCCGATGTAAAAATTAAATAGAAGAACAAAAAGAGTGCCTTTGGGAGGGGCATGAAATCAGCGTTTAAAAACAACTCTCGTCCATCCTGTACCTTTGTCTTGAATACATTGATTTCAGAGAGGCTGGAATACAGAAAGTGGGGCAGAGGGGCTGCTGTGGATACCACGGTCCTCAAGTTGGGGCTTCCTGGCTGTTTTGCGAGAGGCTGTAGGTGGTCTGTTAGGAGAATGCCTGGATGTCGGACAGGTGAGGTTGGGCAGACATCTACAGTGCCAGATTCATGTCCAAAGGGGTGTGACTGTGCCAGGGGCTGGAGGACATGCGGGGTTTAAAACCGTGACAGAGTGAAGAGCAGCCACTTGTCCATACCTCCGCCCTGGGTCAGCTCACGGACTCAGTTTTTCTGAAGTGGCACTGCTAGACGGGGAGGGGCTGGCATGAACCGGGGCCCCTCTGAGATGCCACTCTCCGTCCCTTGGCTGGAAGAATTGACCATGAGCCTTCATCCTCCCAGAGACGCGCCGCAGGATTTTCCGAAGTGTTCTTGAGGGTGACGTGGCCTCGGACTCTGTTTATCTGGGATAACAGATAAACCAGTGGTGTGTAATCGGTGCTCAGTAAACGTTTGCCACCTTGTTCACTTTAAACTTCATCACTGCTATTTCCACTACATGGAGTATTCTTTCCCTTTCCTTGCTTCCCATCAGTCACTAGAATATCTTGAAATTTTGACAAAAAGCATTAAAACACAAAATAAAGTCATAAATCATAAGGGCGCTGTATTCTCCTGAATGCCAGGAGTACACATGCACCCAGAAGACTGCCTTGTGGTCAAGTTTACCTCCACATCTCAAGCTTCACTCCTCTGTACTGTGCAGGGAGTGTGGATAAGCCATGTCGAATTCCGCATTACCTCTTTGAAGGAAGCAGCTATGTCCTCAAAGCCCGTTCCCGAATCACCTGTGCGGTATGTTTTCACTGACCTTGAAGCCAAAACAACATAGATGAAGAACAGTTCCAAGGATGAGAAAGGCAGGTTGAGGATTCAATTTTTAAGGCATCGGTCCTATCTAGGAAGGCTTATCTCTATTCCCAAGTGCAGATCTTCACTACCGATGTAATTCTTTTTACACAACTCCGCCTGAGACCCTCCCTGTCCTGCATCTTGTGGGCTGTGGTCTCACCTCCTGTCATCTGTGGGAGGTGACATGGGTTTCTCCGCATTGGAGGGGAGACACAGAACCCACATAACTCAGCTACCATCTCTGAGATGCCAGAGCACATCCCTCCCGTACCTAGCAGAGCCTTGCAGTGGCTTTACATTCATAATCAAACTCATTTCTGGGCATTTCTGAGCGGGAGGTCACCTCCTGAACTGAATTCTCTGCTTGCAGCCTCTGAGGTCAGAGTGACCAAGTACAGCTTCCTCCTTTCCTCCCCAAATTTGGCCAAGACGAGTTCTTCCATGATTGGTAGGTGAAGCTGCAACTCACCACCAAGGTGCTGCTGAATCCTTTCTAGTAAAAGGAGGCATACATTCTCAAAGGTGCCTAAAATATATTTTCAGAAGAGATGGCAACACATGCAAGAAGGACACATGCAAAAATAAACAATATGCTGTAGAGTGCCCTTCCCATTCTGAACTTTTTTTTTTTTAGATTTTATTTATTTATCTGAGAGACAGAGTATGAGCAAGAGGGAAGAAGCAGAAGGAGCAGCAGAGGGAGAGAGAGAAGCAGGATCCCTGCTGAGCAGAGAGCCTGATGCGGGGCTTGATCCCAGGACCCTGAGATCATGACCTGAGCCTAAGGCAGCTGCCTAACAGACTGTGAGCCACCCAGGCGCCCAACTCATTCTGAACTTTAAAGCAACTCCGGCTTCTTGAACCCGGGAAACAGTATGGGCTACCTGTGACTATAGACCCTAGCTCTGCCACTTTCCATCTGTGGGATCCTAGGCAAGCTACTTGACCTCTGGATCTCAAGTTGGTCATCTGCAAAATGGGGATGATCATTGTACTGTCTCATAGGGATGCTGCAAGGATTAATGAGGCAGGCAGGTGATGGGCTCAGCATGGGACCTGGAACATACACTAGGAGCTCAGTGAGCATCAGTTATAACCCATTCCTTGGATATGACTCGAGGAGAGCTGTGGCCTGACAGACGTCTGGACTACTTACTGAGAGAGGCTCTCTTGAGGGTTGCAGGAGCATGATCAGGTGCTTGGGGCCAGCAGTGAATGCTTGCCTTGTAGAGTCTGAGCCAGGAGCCTTCAACTCTGGCCTCCCTGGCTTCGATAGCTGCCTCTGACCTTGAAAATGGGCAAAGCATGAGACCAGAAAGTTTTGCCCTCTCTGTGATTGACTTGTCTAATTATCACTCCCTGGGGTTTGAATGGCCAGAGATGAGCTCAGGAGAAAAGAAGGGGCCAGATTCTAATAGGACTTCCTCCTCCACAAAGGAATGTGGAGTCTTCTGGAAATTAGAGCATAACTTCCAAGGATTTTAAGCAGGAGGGGAGGTAGGGTCAGAATAATGTTTCTGAAAAAAATCACAAGGGAAGGTGTTGTATACCCACCAGTGTCCATAGAAGGCCATATCGTCAGGTAGGAGGTTGGAGGTGAGGGACACCAGCTGGGGAACCCCCAGTCATTGAGGTAAGAGATGACCCATGTAGACAAAGACACGGCAATGGGGATGGGGAGAGGGGAGAGAGGACAGAATGGATATGAGAGAGACCAAAGGGTAGAATTAGCTGTGCTTGGTGAGTGGTTGGGTGCAGGAGGGGCTCTTAAGGGCAACCTTAAGAGGGTGACTCTTAGGTTTCTAGCTTGAACACATTGCTCCAGGCAGGATGAAGGGCAGATTTGGGGGAAGGTGAGCTTGCAGACATGCCAAGATTAGAGTAGCCGGGGAGGCTCGAGTGATGATTCCTCCCCATAGATGCAGTCCCGAAGCGCAGTGCGGTCTGCCCCAGGGTATTAGCTCCAGCTGTAGATGAGCTGCTCAAGGAGGGAAAACTGACCACAAACACAGCAACAGCTTCAGTGTTAACCCAGCCCCAGCCAAGGAACCAACCAGCATGATCTCAGCATAGCCACACACTGCCTATCCCAAGGGTCCTTGGGGGTACGGGCTGCACCTCCTGAGGCTGCTGCTTCCAGAGAACTCAGAGGAGAAGCAATAGGGAGATTCCAGGCAGGGACAGAGGCTGGGGAGACGAGCAGTCCCCAAGGAGGGTAGCCCTCCCTTCTGGTTCCCTGGCCTCCCACGTGGCTGCCCTGCTCTCTCCTCACGCCTCGCACATGCCACCATGGAGTGGGAGGAAAGTCTGCCCCTCGGAGAATTCTCCACCTGCCCTGAATCCCTGGGGATGCCTGCCAGGGAGCACAGGGACTCTAGGGAGCTTTGCTTTCTTGCCTCCAAAGCTCTGCAGAGCCCCAGCTGTCAGCAGGAAACAGGAGGGCAGATTCCCTGAGGCCTGGCACCACTGTGGAGGAAGCCCATTGGCTCCAAGAGCCTCCGCTCTGGCAAAGAAGGAGGCGAGAGTGACGGCTGTGCCTGGTGGCAGTTCACAGGTGAGTACTGGAAGGCGCAATCCACAGCTGCCAAGGAAAGAAACACACCCGGCTATGCCCTGTACAACCAAGTAAAGCAAAGGTGGGTAAAGCAACTCAGTCTCTCTGAAAACCTGCTTGAAGCACCAATTTGACCACTGGGTCCTCTGTAATTAGGGTTGTTATTATCATAGATCTTGGGGACACATCATGGCAAAACAGCATCTCTAACTGTATCACACAATGCTGTGTCTCTGCGGTTTGATGTTAGGAAGGGTCTTTACCTAATTTCCAGGGCTTTGGCTATGTGATATTAGAGTTTTCTCTGTGTTCTAGAATCAGTTAATGAAAGTTTCTGAGAAGAGCCTCCTCGGCGTTAATGATGATCTGATTCGAGCCCGGGGAAGCGGGGTTGGCATTTTTTCTTCTGGTCTGAAATTCAGGACTAAGCGCAATCCGTGTTGCTAACTCCTTTCCTCTTGGCTTCGACTCAAGCCTCCAGTTTGGTGTTGGATTAACTGAGCCCTAAAGCAGGGTCTCTCTACCTCGGCATTATTGACATTCTGGGGCCTGATAATTCTTTGTTGGTCAGGGATGTCTTGTGCATTATAGGATTCAGCAACATCCCTGGCCTCTAGAGGCCAGCTGTGGTCCCTCCAGTTGTGACAACCAAAAATGTCTCTAGACATTGCCAAATACTCTTTGGTGAGCAAAATCACCCTTACCTGAAAATTGCTGTTCAGAAGGAGGGCCACTGGTTAGAAACAGTGTCTGGTCTTTGATAACCAGTGTGGAAAGCCCAATTCCGCTCTGAAGTTTGTCCCTGAGAAAAGTGAGGAGGATGTGGACACAGGACTCGAAACATCATTCCTAGTCACATCCATTAGGTGGACCAGAATTTGAATCCCGGTACCCACCTCCCGGGGCATTTCAGGTGGGTCATAGATGCAGCCTTAGAAAATGATGAATGAAAAGCACAAAGCTTGTTTTCTTGTGTTTCTTTTAGACAAACTCAAACCTTTGATTGGTGCTAGCCTCTTTTCTATCTCAGTAACATGCCTTTGCTATTTTATTTTTCTTTTTTCTTCCATTTTCTCTCTCATATTAGCTTTCCTGCTGTTTCTTTTCTTTTCTTTTTTTTTTAAGATTTTATTTATTTACTTATTTGATAGAGAGAGACACAAGTAGGCAGAGAGGCAGGCAGAGAGGGGGGAGGAGGCTCCCCGCTGAGCAGAGAGCCTGATGTGGGGCTCAATCCCAGGACCCCGAGATCATGACTTGAGCTGAAGGCAGAGGCTTTAACCCACTAAGCCACTCGGGCGCCCCCCTGCTATGTTTCATTGTATCATTGCTTCAGTTGTTACTCTAGAAATTACAAAATGTGTCTTTAACTTAGTGTAGTCTGTCTTAAATTAGTACTGTTACTGAGTGACACAAGACCCTTACAACGGTTTAAACCCGTGTTTCTCTCGCCCGGTGTTTCTCTCGCCCGCCTTTTTGCTCTCATTGTTATATATGTTACTTCTGTATTTGTCCTATGGTATTATTACCATTGTTTAAGGAGCCCATAGTTTTTTATATTTACCTTTTTAGGTTCGCTACCTTTCTTCCTTTACTTCCTTCCTTCTACCAGGGATCAGTTTCGTTCTGCACATAGAGCTTTCTTTAGTTATTTCTTCTCTCTTCATTGACACAGGAAGAGCAGGTCTCAGACGAAGAACATTTCTCAGACGTTAATATCCAAATTTAGTCAAAACTGATTCCACTGTGTTTATTGCAGTTCCCTTCCAGTAAAAGAAAAAGTGATCGTTTTTCCTCCCTTTATCAAAATAAAACATTGGGTTGACTTAAATAAAAATATTAAGCAAATGACTGTCCAGATGACACAGATCAAAAACTGAGAAGGTGGTATGGAGGTTTCCAAAGGTTGGTAGTGACAGCGTGTGAGTTTCAGGTGTTCTGATAGTTCTAGGTTTCTGACAGGTACCTTATCATTATTCTATGAAAACTGCCATTTAGAGCCTCAACACCAGGTGTCAGGTAATGTGCTAAAGACCTTTACACTAACTGAAGGTCAGGTTTTTATGATTATTATTATCAACCGATATCCCACTTTTCTTGAATGACCCAGTTTCCCATACTTGTCTGTCGCCTCCATGTACTCACTCAGTGAACGGCTATTGGGCATCTTCTCTGTCCTGGTCCCGGTTCTGGTCCTCAGCAAACTGTGCAGACCAAGAGCTCTCTCTCCGGCTGTGCTTACAGCAGAAGGCAGACGTCAATCTAAAAATCCCCAAAGTAAGTATGTAATTGCAAACTAGCTGAGGGCTAGGAGGAGGAACAGTGCTGTTCTGAGGTTCTAGCACAGTCTAGGAGTTTAGGGGGAGCTTTCTGAGGCCACTCAGCTGAGATGCTCCCCTTTTGCCCCCACTTGGCCCCCCTGGGCCCTCTCCCAGATGCTTCAGGTCCCCACTTAGTTCCCCAGAGCCCCTCTCTGATCCCTGTATCCAGTTAGATAGTTGCACCCGCTGTTAGCCTGAACCTTAGTGAGCACCCTAGACTCTTCCTTTCATAGAATGTCCCATCATTATAATTACTGCTGACCCTTGAATGACAGGGGTTTGAATTGCATGGGTCCAACAGTGCAGTACTGTGAATGTACTTTTTCTTTCTTATGATTTTCCTGATATTTTTTCCCTCTGCTTTCTTGTAAGAATAGAGAGTATACTGGGGTGCCCGGGTGGCGCAGTCAGTTAAGCATCTGCCTTCAGCTCAGGTCATGATCCCAGGATCCTGGGATCGAGCCCCACATCGGGCTCTCTGCGCAGCAGGGAGCCTTCTTCTCCCGCTACCATTCCCTCTGCTTGTGTTCCCTCTCTCGCTGTGTTTCTCTCTATCAAATAAATTTAAAAAATCTAAAAAAAAAAAAAAAAAGAATAGAGGGTATACTACATATAACACACAAAATATGTGTTAATCAACTATTTATCAGTGAGGCTTTCTGTCAACAGTAAGCTCTGAGGGGTTGAAGATTAGATGTAGATTTTCCACTTTGTGGAGGGTCAGTGCCTTTAGCGCCTGTGTTAGTCAAGGGTCGACTGTACATAATTATTTGGGTAATCATCTATTCCATATCTGAGAGCTCACTGGACTCTAGTTTCATGAAGGCTGAGAAAATGTCCATCACGTTCACTGCTCTGTGCTGGTCCACAATAGGCTCTCAGCAATGTGGATGAATCAAAGCAAACCCCTCCTGACCTGAGGTTCCTCATCCGTAAAATGAGTGTAATGATATTGAACTCACTAGCATTTGTTTTTGGTTTTGGGTTTTGCAAAAACAAAATTAATGTGTGGAATACAAGGTATGTGGATAGTTTTACATGTTATTCCCTGCCTCTTTTTTTTTTTTTAATTTCTTGCCTGCAATTCTGTGACCTCCTGCATTAGCCCATTCTCAGAGCTCCACATTCTTCTCCCCTTGGCCTCCATCAGTCCATCACCCAGGCAGGCTTCCAGTTTTCCCCTGTGGTTAGGGAAGACTTCTCCCTACCCTGTGGTCTCTTGCAGACATTTGCTTAATCATGAACAGATTTACAACTTAATTACAGGTCACTTAAGCTGGCCCCAGCCAGACTGGGGATGCTCCAAAACTCACTTTTGATGGAGGAGAGAGATTAATTAAGTCCCTTAATAAAATCCTTTATCCCCACCCAAAAAGCAAGCAGAAATAGTTCTCGCGCACTTTTAGGAAAAATAAACACATGGGTTCTAGGTCAAAGAAAGAATGACTGGTTGTCACTGAGCTGGGCAGGCCATGGAACACATCAGAACAAGTCCCTCCATTTCACAGACTAGGAAGCTGAGGCCCATGAAGCATAGCTAGTTATCGGCGGGGCTCAAACCAGTGTGAGGACCAAGATTTTTGATGTTCTGTAGTAACCAGAGGCTTAAATGATATATCTTTTCCCTTATTGCCCACATTTAATGCAGGAACATTTTCCTGGGTGACTACACTGTTTCTTTATGTCATTGAAAGGGGACTAATTAGTTAATTCAACAACATTTTCTGAATACCAACTCTGGGCCAGATGCTGTATCAGGGACTGGAAAAGCCAAGATAATAGGACAAGCTCACCAAGCCTCACCCAGGAGAATGGTTGAACTCTGGGATGTCTATACACAGGAGTATTCTGGGTGGGATGTTCAGTCCAGCTCCTTCCAGATCTTTATTCTTGGCTTCATCCTGATCAGAGTTTTCATAAAGAGGAAAAAAAAAGATTAAGGACTTGCTGGAAAGAATAGCTTAAGCGACTTTGTCTTTCTTTTCTTTCTCCCTTTCTTTTCTTCCTTTCTTTTCTTTCTTTCTTTCTTTCTTTCTTTCTTTCTTTCTTTCTTTCTTTCTTTCTTTCTTTCTTTCTTTCTTTCCTTTCTTTCTTTTTCCCTTTCTTTCTTTCTTTCTTTCTTTCTTTCTTTCTTTCTTTCTTTCTTTCTTTCTTCCTTTCTTCCTTTCTTCCTTTCTTTCCTTTCGTTCTTTTTCCCTCCCTTCCTTCCTTCCTCCCTTCCTCCCTTCCTCCCTTCCTCCCTTCCTCCCTTCCTCCCTTCCTCCCTTTCTCCCTTCCTCCCTTCCTCCCTTCCTTCCTTCCTTCCTTCCTTTCTTTATTTTGAAAAGAGTGAAACAGAGAAAGCAAGAGAGAGTGCCAGGTGGGACGGGCAGAGGAAGGAGAGCAAGAATCTCAAGAAGGCTTCATGCCTCTCGTGGAGCCCAACTTTGGGCCCGATCCCACAACCCCAAGACTGGGACCTGAGCTGAAACCAAGAGTCAGACACTCAACTGACTGAGCCATCCAGGCACCCGATTTTGTTTTTCTTTATCTCTGCTTCTTCCCTGACAAGTTTGGACCCCAAAGTATGAGGGTTCCCCTGAAAAAGAGAAGGCACAGGGCAAATGTATGCTTGTTCCTAGCTGCTACACCCCTCACTCCAGCCAGTTATTCCTATTTACCTCTTTCCACTGGCTGGACTTTAGATCCTGCCTGGGAAGAGGCAGGCAGCCCAGCAGGAACTAAAGTGTGATCCCCAAAACTGTTACTTCATTTGTCCTCTAGAGGTTTCTGTAGGAATTCTGATCTCTGCTGGCTGGACTTGCCCTCTGGCGTTTGCTCCTTTCTGCTGCTTATGTGCTTTGTTTTGATTACTAACATGCTCTTGGGTCAGTCTGCTTGTACTTTTGGTCTCTATTACACTGCCCAATAGAACTTACTGCAATGATGGAAATGCTCTATAATCTGTGCCATCCAAACAGTAATCACTAGCTATTAGCAAGCCCTCGAAGTGTGGCTAATATGACTAAGGAATTGAATTTCTGATTTTGTCTACTTTAAATTCATTTAAATTTAAAAAGCCACAAATAGTGGCTACCAAAAATGGATAGTACAGGTTTAAATAGAGACTCTGCCTGACCTGGATCACTAGCAAATCTTTGGGCTTTCCTATTTATGGACCTCTTACACTCTTGACATTATCTATCCAACCATCCATCCGTCTATCCATCCATCCATCCATCCATCCATCCATCCATCCATCCATTCCAGAGACTGCCACTTGTGCTACACTCTCAGATGTACATTGAGAACACAGAGGTGAATCAGACATGAACCTCAGCCCTAAGAAATCCACAGCCTGGAAGAGGGAGACAGATAAACAAACATGGCCACCATTACCTCCAACATTATATCCTTCTTGGTAGGATTGATAGACTTCAGAACAATGGTAGGGACACAGAAGTGGGCATCATCTGCTCCACTTAGGTTTGGGCAGGGGGTTAGTCAGAGAAGACATAGCTTTTGTGTTTAGTCTTGCAGAAAAGCAAAAGGAATATTTAGCAATACGCCATTCTCTAACATCTTTCTGAAATTCTAGTAGTTAATCTTTGGTACCTTGAACTATGTCTCTGGGGGTGTGACTGTACTGAAGAGCATTTTATGCTTTTTAATGTCCTGCTTAGATATTTGGATACTACTTTCAGTGAACTTTTCCAAATGTTTCAAAATACGAAAAAGTGGACTAAATTCCACTGAAAGGAAAATTGGTTTTTTCCAGGAGCCCTGGTTGTTGTCCAAGGAAAGAAAAGGGATAACCAAAGAGAGTTTCTTCTTTTTTCTTTTTTCCACCAATGGGCTTTTATAACTTTTAGGGAAGAAGAACCTAAAATCTGGAAACTGTTAGCATTCATTTTTATTCTCTTTCATAATCACTCGATTCTGTTAAAAAGTTGTTGTTGTTGTTGTTTGTTTGTTTCTGAGAGAGAGAGCACATGTATGAGAGCCGTGGAGGTGGAGGGCAAAGGTCAGAGGGAGAGAGAGAGACAGATTCCTAAGCAGACTCCATTCCCAGCACTGAGCCTGACATGTGGCTTGATCTCACGACCCTGAGATCATGACCTGAGCCGGATCCTAATTGGCTTTTTTACAGGCACCCCTTGTTAAAAAGAGTCTTTAAAAATCCTTCATGATTGGGGCACCTGAGTGGCTTAGTGGGTTAAAGCCTCTGCCTTTGGCTCAGGTCATGATCTCAGGGTCGTGGGATCGAGCCTCGCATCGGGCTCTCTGCTCAGCAGGGAGCCTGCTCCCCCCTCTCTCTCTGTCTGCCTCTCTGCCTACTTGTGATTTCTGTCTGTCAAATAAATAAATAAAATCTTTAAAAAAAAATAAAAATCCTTCATGATTTAAACTATCTTTGAGAAATGTGTAGAGAGAGAAGAATACCAAGATGTCAGAAAGAATGAAAGCCCTTCTTCCTTAAGACGCATGTTACTGTCACATGGGTCATCAGTAGTATTTTGTCTGTTCCAACACTCTCCTTCCTTGGTCTGGGGAATTGCATATCCCCAGCTTCAAGTATGAAGGGTGGGGGGAGGCAGTCACAAGACTCTGATCTCTTCCTGGGGAGTCATATGACCCGAGTAAGGCCAATTAGGGTCCTTCTCGGATTTTTCAGTTGATGTTGGAGAAGAGCCCTGTCCCTGGGGTTATGGATCAAGAAGGGGCTGAAGTTGGAGAATGGTGGCCTTGTTCCCAGCCACCCAGAGAGAGCTGTCTGCTAGGAGAAAATAAGCCAAGCAGATATAAGCAAGAAGAGAGAAAGAGAGAGCTCTGGTCTTGTTTCTCACCCCTAAAAAGGCACATTAAAATGAGCTCTGAATGGCTCAACAGGATTAGGGAAAATAGGTCAATTAAGAGAATCCAAATATAAGTGGTTCATTGAGAACGCTCAGTATGGTAGAGATATAAACACAAGATTTTTTTTCCTACTCATTGCTGTGCTCTGTAATTTCTGCTTTTTTGATCTTTAATTTATCTTGGCGGATTCCTTAACTTTCTGGCCACCTCCAATGATTAAACACAGCCAGGTCCCATTAAAAACACCAATCTTCTGTCCAATGCCATGATTTCTCCTCTGCCACTGCTGTCTAGACTTGTGGCTCAGAAAACTTACATGGAGGAAAAACACGGTGTTCCTTTCCCTTATCACCCTTTCCTCTTGCTTCTAGCTTGTCTACACTGAGTGGGGGAGGGATAGGAAGAACGGGTCAACTTATATCACTCTTACATGGTGAGGTGGTCTTGATTTCTCTCTGGTTCAATCTGGTTCTGTCTGCAGCTTGAGATCTTTCCAGATATGGGCATATCTTTATATACAGCGTGTGGTTTTCCTGGGCCAGTGCTCAGTTTCGTTCCACCCCTTTCTATTGTTAAAGACGCTTCAGAGTTGACCATGTCTCTCCACAGGCAGTTTAGGTCCCAACACTCTTTCAGAGGGGCTGTCTCCTCTCTTGGCTAGGGGACACCTGGGCAGCCCCATACTTCTGGCCTCCCCATCTATCGCTGTGTTCCTTCTGTTGAGGTGGAGGTGCCCTCTCCCTTTCTTCCTGGGAGCCCTTATGGTTCTTTTCTCCAGGTAAGATGAGGATGTTCACATTTGCCCTTCATCTTCAGGAGACACTTACAGATTCCCCAAGCACATTTCTTTCTGCCTGTTGCCAGCACTGGAGAGAGAGAGGGAGGAGATGAAATCTTGCCTTCTTGTAGATATCCCAAATATTCATGAGTGAATTTTCCTGATCCTTTCTGCCCACTGGTGTGAAGAGGAGAAATTCCTCCTATCTCCCTATCATTAGTAGGCAGATATGGGGTTCAGTCTTGCTAGGAACACTGAGCTCACCATAAACCTCACAGAACTCTCCATGGATCTTCATTTCCTTTCCTTTCCCTGGTGCTCTCTTTATAAGTACCACCAAGAGGCAGGGCTGGTGATTGATTATAGAATGGACACTGCTACTGCCTCTTAACAACCCATGAAAGAGGTGCCATCTTTTTAGAGTATGGGGATCATTAGCACTAAGGCTATCAGTTGTCAATTCTGTGTTGACAAGAAGTCCCTGTCAGAACATGTTACAATCATTTGTAAAGGGTCTTCCCACCCCTGGACCAAAAGACACAAAGGAAGAATCCATCACTCAATGGCTCAGGTCATTTTTTCTGATGGGTTTTGTTCTTAGACAGGCTATGGATGTCTACACAGATATCCATAGGTGGGTAGGAGGAAAATTGTGCAAAGTACTGAATAAGATGTTCATCCCCAGGATGGGTAGTTTACCTTCAGGCCAGTATTCTTGGAGAGATAGTCCATAGGTTGGAAGATATATCCTCACCTGGAAAACTGCCACCAATATGAAAAGATGCCTGCTGTGTGACTACCTGTGTGACCCAAGGCAATCACTTTCGTGTCTCTCAACCTCATTTTCCTCATCCGCAAGATGGGACATGACTATTGACTTTGCTGTGTGGATTAGAGATGCATTATGAGTCCAGTAAGCAGTAAGTATTAATCTTGTTTCCTTTCGTATTCTCCATAACAAATATGACATCAGAGCTTTACTTCTCAAAATGAACAGGCTTAGTAGATTTCTTCCCACCAAGAGGGATGGGAATTGTGGTGAGGGGTAAATGGTGAGGGGTAAATATCTAGGATGGTTGTAGCTACTACTGGTGTAGCTTCTCAGGTCCCAGTGGTTGTTGGGAGGCCTTGTCCTTCCTATGCCCCCATTCTCTTCAGGGAATTGTTCCTCCTCCAACTGATACCTAAAGCTGCATGTGGTTTTAGTAAAGGCTTCCATCCCTGGGAACCCACACTCTTGACCTGATGGGGCCAATCATAGTGCTTCAGGTTCTGGCAATCCAGTGATCAGTCTTGGGAGGGGGAAATAAGGCTCTTTTCTGGTATTTATCTCATTGGAGATTTCTTCTTGGATGATGGAGTTGACACATATCCTAGAGTTCCAGGGAGCCATGATTTCATTTCATGAAATGAAATGTAGCCTCCAGAGCAGAGGAAAGAGATAAGGAGGGAGAATGGATTGCCATTGGGTCCCTAGTTCCTGGTGGCCTTGCCTTCCTGTGTTGTGGTTCTAATATAGAGTAATTTTTGCCTCTTTTGCTTCAGCTAATTTGAAATGAGTTTGTGTCACTGCGAACCAAGTGAATCCTGACCAATAGAGGTCCCTTCCTCTTGAGGTTAGATATTGATATCAGGTTCATTGCTGATGGGCTTGGAAATACCTTGCCATGCTAGTTGCTCTGTGAAGATACTCAAACGATACGTCAAAGGTGACTTTAAATTGGCAGTACTTCTAGGGTGAACCTATTAGACTTGGCATGTAAATATTTTCTTCAAATAGGACCCTCTGGATTGTCCCCAGTGGCCTCCTAGATACAAAACAAATCTCCGTAGACTTGCTCTTGGTCTTGCTCTGGATCCTGTTTTCCTGGGAAAGGAGAATGCTTTCTCATCTTTCTCCAAATGTTTCTGACCTGACTGCAGACTGTCCTGCTCTATTGCTTTTATAGCTGACACCTTGGCTTCCCAGGCTAGATTCGTTTTTTTTTTAATTTCTAATTTTTTATTAACATATACTGTATTATTTGTTTCAAGGGTACAGGTCTGTGATTCATTCATCTGTCTTACACAATTCACAACACTTGCAGGCTGGTTTCTTTATGAGAAATTCTAACTCCTGAAAATCCATTTGGGTTCCTTGAAACTTCTTTACCTGGTTCTTAAAGCTAGTTCCACTCTATGGAAATACTTGGTTCCTTTACGTCTTCTCTGTTGCCTGAGCTGACGGGGACCATGTGGCCTCAATGGCAGTTTCCAGTGCCTGTCTGCGACACCCCTATTCTGCTGCTGCTGTGTTCCTTGTCATTTCCAACAAAAGGCAAGGACCTTGGAATCACAAAGAAGTGGGTCTGACCCCTGGCCCTATTATTTTTTAGCTGGGTGAATTTGGGCACAAACTTTATCTTGCTGAACCTCAGGTTATTCATTCATAAATGGGAATATTAACGGTACCTCCCTCATGGGGTCACTGACCTTGTAACCTATTCCCCCTGCCTCCAATTGTATGTTTGAGATAGGAAATGTACAACTACCCAAAGGAAAGAGTGTTGGACAGAAGACATACCGACATCCTTGTGATCCCAAATGTCCTTATTAATGGGAAGGCTCATGGCACATTTTTCTGGAACATGGCTGTCATCTGTTACCACTTTAACAATCAATCACTCCGGCCCATATCTGAATGAGCACCTGAGCTTCCACTGCCTCTGCTCTAGGATGAGACCTAGATCATTGATTGTTTCTAGAGGACTGAAGGCGTGTTCATCCACGAAGGTTGTAATACATCATTGTATTTTAGGAAGCAAAAATTCACTCTGGTCAGCCTGTAAAATATCTTCAACCATTTGCATCAATCCAATGCCTCTGAGGGAAAAGCTGTACATTTTAGGGCTCTAACTCCCAAAGAGGGCCTAGTTTCACCCAAGAATGGCCACTCACATTAATAATTCCAAATATTCTATCTATATGAGATGATGGATATTAACTCAACCTATTGCTGTAATCATTTCATGACATATGTAAATCAAGCCATCATACTATATACCTTAAACTTACACAGTTATATGCGTAATTATTTCCCAATTAAACTGAAAAAAAAAAAAAAGAATCCAATAAGCTCAGGATGGGTAGAGGAAATTTTGCTGATGAGCCCAAACAGAATACATGTTGAAGAAATGAGAAATTAAAACGTAAAAGAAAAATCTGAAGCTAGTCCCCATGCAGTATCCATATGCATCTTAATTTGCAAACAAATATGCCCTTTGAATGAACCCTTTCTGTGATTTGGTCTCTATTTTCCCAAGTTTGAATGGAGAATAACGACTTTCGTTTAAGGAATGTATTGAACACAGACAGCAGATTGGGTACTGAGTGGCACCGGGGACACAAAAGTGATCAAAAGATACCCTTGTTACCCTTGATGACTTTGCAAATAATTGCAGGATCCTACGGTAGATGTGGCCCTAGAGATGTGCACAGGATGAGGACCGCTTGGCCAACTAAGAAGAGATTGCAGGTGGATCTTACAATCATGCTCCATGAAATCAACCAAGAGCTGAGCAATTATTATGTGTTTCTTGCTATTCTCTGGATGCAGGTAGCATGCTTTTACCACAAGAATCTTTGCACATTTGGTTTTTTTTTTTTTTCCCCAGATTACTTTTCCCTCAAATATCTTTATGGATCTCTCCCTTACTTTATGCAACATCCGCATCCAAATGCTATTTTATCAGAGTAGGCCTTCCCCTGACCACTCCATATAGAAGACTACCCTCAACACATTTAGTTTCTATTCCATACCTGGCTTTATTTTTTCTCATTGTATTTATCACCACTGACATATTATATGTTTGTTTTTATCTGTTGTATTTTCACACACACACACACACACACGACTGTTAAAATTAGGAAAGTAGGGACCTGATATTTTTTTTTCTTACTTCCATGTCCCCAGTACCTGGAACAGTGTTTGCCACAGAGCAGACCCTCAGTAAGTACAAATTAGAAATGTGTGAACGTGCTAAGATGCCTGGCTCATTCAAACTCAACTCCTTCATTAGTATTGCGCCATTTGTTTGAGAAGAAAAATAGCCCAACAAGATAGAAGAAGACGTGTTTGCTGGTTTAATTAAAATGTGTGTAAAGTGCTACTAGAACTTGGAAGAGAAAGCTGTTCATTTCTTCTCTGTGGAGAGGCAGTGAGGAAGGAGGTGATATCCCACAGGGGGTCACATTTCACCTGGGTCTTGAAAGATAAATAAGAGTTTGCCTGGCAAAATGAGGATGTCTGTGGATGCAGTACCCATATCCCTGAACTCACTGTCCGCTGCATGGGACCGGGTGCCCGTATAGCTCTGGGCCCGGGGCTTTCCCCTGGAAGTGTGCTAGGCAGGCTGTGGAAGTGCTGAGCTAGCACCCGGAAGTAGCCCTCAGCCTATGGGGCTGGGCATTGGAAGGAGGCAGCAATGCCGTTGTCCCTCCAGTGGAACAAGGGCACTTGGAGGTGCCCTTTCTGCTGTCTGCCTGAAGTCTCTGAGGGGCTAGGTCTCTCTCATCCATGGTAGTATGTTTGATAACACATTCTTTGTTGACTTTCTTTCCTTCCCCACCTCACTTCCCACTTCCCTTCAGTGTTTCCTGAGGTCACTTCCCAAACCATTTCCTTTTGAATTCTTGCCTCAAGGCTACTTCTGGGAGAACCACCAAAAGCTCTCATGATCCGAGAAGGAGCAGGGACATGGACAAAGGGGGCTGGGCTGCACCCTGCGAACCTGGGAGATGGAGAGACCAGAGCAAGAGCTATAACCGTGGCCGGTGGGCAGCTTGACTGTGAGATGTGTCTGTACATCCGATTGAACAGCAGCAAGATTACGCTGACAAGCCCTTGGAACCTCAGCTTGGAGCCAGCACTATCTCTTTCCTCAGCCACAGCTTTTAGATACTGACTTAGACTTCCAGATTTTCATCATTCTGTTTGCTGCTCCTTCATTCCAGATCTTTCCTTCTTTCTGTCACTGGAAGAGAAATGATACCCCTGCTGTGGGAGCCAAATCTCTCTTGTGTAGAGTGGGCCTTGGGAAAATGCTCTCTGGGCAGAGAGTGCCCAACATAGAAATGCCACCTGGTGACACATCATGGCCTCAGGGCAGATACGCGCTGGCGGGCGGGTTCGATGAGTGGGTGGTCTAGGCAAAGGGAAGGAAGGTAAGTACAGGAGATGGGGGACATAGGTGTGGGACTCTTTGTTCCTTTGGAGTTGCATGTTCACATCAGGCATCATCGTCATTTCAGTGAAGTCTCCTTGTCAGAGGGGCCAATTGTTCTGAGAGTTCGTTAAACAGTACCGAAAGCAGGGACAGTCGTTAGAAGGGTTGCTTCTGAATGGGGATGGCAAGAGTAGCAAGGGTTTTGAGATATAACTCCATTCCCATGACGGGTGTAAATCTTGCAAAGAGGGGGATGCGCAGACCAGGTGGTATAGGTTCTCATGGGCCCCACTGTGCCTTCCCTAGAAAAGTGACCGGTGGACCTTTGTCTCATCCAGGAGGCTGAGAGTAAATTGAGCTGCCAAGCCATATGAAGCTCCTGCTAGAGATTTGGAGGAAGATGAATGGTACTTAAGTAACAAGAAGACCGTGAAATCAAACCATTACAAAACAATTTCGAGTCCAGTCAACTTCCGTCGCCTTTTCACTGGGATAAAGCCCCCACACGTCATCGGATGGCTCCTTTGATCTTGCTCAAGCTGGTGTATTGACTTTCTCGTCACTTTCCATTGGGGCATACGGGTGCTCCCTGCATTGGGGGAGTGCTGCCTTTGGGAGAGGATGGGGAGAAGAGAGGACCCTCCACCCACCACCTCCCATTCCTCTTGTTATCCAGCCTGGGGACAAAGCTGGCTTTCTTGGGATTGAAGTCACCAAGGTTGTCTGCAGGCATCCTTAGGAGAGAGTCTTACTAGGTTGATTGTTCTCTCATTTAAAAAAAGTTCTTTCATCCCATCCCTGAGATCTCTGTCACTTTCTGCCCCAGAGGGGTAGAAGTCCCGAATGGACTTGTGTGGGGTTTCAGCCCATAGACAGGGTGACTTTAACTCTGGTGGCAGTGACAGGGACGGTGGTGAGTGTCACCTCGGATGACACAGATCTCTCCTTCTGCCCCACAGGCCCAACTTCCATTTTGCAGTTTTTAATTTAAAAATTAATTATATAAATTACAGAGATGTGAATTCTCCTTTTGAAAAATTAAATCAAAACCCTTTGGGTAAGATTAAAGGCCACTTTGACCAATAGTACTCCCCACCCCAAAGAGGTAACAACTATTATGGGAAGATGTATACCCCTCTTGTCCTTTTTCTATTCATTAACGTACATATTAAGGTATGTGTGTCTGCACAGAAAATATAATGTGTGCTTAAATACATTAAAGTTGTAATATCCTCTATACTATACTGCAACTTATTTTTCCATTTGATGCAGTCCTCTAGGTTGCTAGGGCCAACCTCATAAGCCATCTCTCTGCTCACATAGTTGGGAGGGCATGAAGGAGGCTGAAACTCAGCCCATCTCTGCCTGCTTAGCCCAAAGGGAGGGTTGCTCTTCTCCATCTGGTTCACCCAGAGGGTGCTATCTTTCTCTAATTCATTCTAATTTCTCATGATTGTAGGCAATGCTGCCATGAACATTCTTGTATAGGTCCCTGTGTCCACTTGTGTAGCTGTTTCTCTAAAGAGGTATTGGGATTGCTGAGTCACAGGGAAGCACGTTTTATTTTAGTTTATTATTTTTTTTTGGGGGGGAGCACGTTTTAAATTCTACTAGACAATGTTAGCTTGTCCTCTGAAGGGCTGTAGCAATATGCAGCCCCACGAGCAGTTCACAAGAGTGCCCATTTCCATCATCCTCACCAACATTTGATGCTGTCAGACTTGGCTATTTCCTAGTTTTCTTCCCCTTCTTTTTTTTTCTTTTTAAGATTTTATTTATTTATTTGAGAGAGACAGAGAGAGAGTGCGGGTGTACAAGGGGAGTGAGGGGCAGAGGCAGAGGGAGAAGCAGGCTCTCTGCTGAGCAGGAAGCCCGATGTGGGACTCGATCCCAGGACCAGAGATCATGACCTGAGCTGAAGGCAGATGCTTAACCGACTGAGTCACTCAAGTACCCCATTTCTTCCCCTTCTTAGTGTGCATCTGGTCAACCCTGCTGTTCTGCGGTTGTTCCAAATCTACTATCTTATTTTGCCCCCGATTTCTTCATCAGCTGGATTTCAAATTTGGTTCTCTGGCCACCTGAGCTCCCAGATCCTTGGTCCACCTACTCTGGCAAGGAGCATCTGTCTCATTCTGGCCTGAATTCCAAGCGGCAAGTGGGCAAAACAGCTCTGCTTGAACCTAACCATGACCTAGTGTGACCATGGGCCAGTTTCTTGTCAAGGACTCAGTTTCCCCATTGGCACCATAAAGGAACTGGGTTACAGAAACTCCAACATACTAGCACTCTAGTTCTGGCCTGAAGAGGACTAATAATTTCACTTTAAAAAGACAGTGTTGCAATAGAGC
>CM053603.1:56840781-56885317 GCA_028646535.1 Procyon lotor
AGGGGGTGCGCTGGGGCCAGGATGCTGGGATCGTCTGCCTGAATGGCTGTATCTATACTTTCATTTCATTTTGACTGATGTAAATGACGATGGTGGAAAAAATAATCTTCTGTGCAGAATGGCTCTGGAGGGGTGGGCTGGCCTCAGTGGCAGAGGTGTGGGTTGTGTTCAGTGTGAAGCTTCTCTTCACTATTTGCACAGACCCAGCAGCCGGTATCAGAGTCCCAGGCCTTCTGGAAACAAGAGGATTTCCTGAAGTAACAGTATTACCAGGGGTCCCGTGTCTGCTGTGGGACCGGTCCTCCTTCCCTCCTTCCTCGATGGATTAGAAAAGAATGGTGTCCCACCTGCTGGAGTTGGGAACCAGAGATGAAGAAGTAGAGGGGGAGAAACTCCGAATGATGGTGAAGGAAGAGCTGATATGAGGGTTTGGGCCAGTGGTCCCTGAAGGGGATGTGAAGATGTGGTCCGCCGCATGGAAGTGGCAGGACCCAGAAGCCCCAGGCCTCCCCAAGGGGACCTGGGGCCGAGAGGCTCAGACGACCGCTGACAGGCTATGCCAGAAGGCCTTCTAATGGCCAGAGAACTCTGGCAAAGCGCCTCACCTCTCTTAGGACATTCATTCATTCATTCATTCATTCATTCATTCATTCATTCATTCGTTCATTCATCCATTAATAGATTCTATTTATTTATTTTGAGAGAGAGAGAGATAGTCCGGGCACCGGGCACCCCTCTCACTTAGGATTTTTAAAGATCAGATGAGCAAAGATGAAACAACTTAATGAAAATGGCGCCCTCTTACTCCCCTGGGGGGAAGCATGCATTAATACTGGTCTGCAGTCCTTTACCTGAAACCCATGGGGCCAGAAGTACATTGGAATTTAGAATTTTTTCTGATTTTTGTAAAACAATATGGGGTATAAATTGTATACTATACAACACTCCCAGCAAGAATCAGGGTGATACACACATTTATGTGTCTGCCTGAAATGTACAAACATTCATACTTAGTGGGATAAATAAAGACCGTAAATAGCCTTGTGTCTATTCAGGTCAGGGTCTGACACCAAATGTGTTTGGATATTCAACTTGTGAAAGCATTCTCAGTTTTCAGAGTTTTGTGGGTAAGGGATTAGAGACCTTGTAACCTTTCTGCAGGGCACTTTGACAATATGTTTTAAGAGTCTTAAAATATACATGCCCTTTCACCCAGCAACTTTACTTCTAGGACTTAGTTCTAAGGAAATAGCCACGATTGCAAGCAACAATCTAGCAATAAGGATGTTCATTACCGCATTGTTTTTGTCTGAAAAGGAATGAAAGAAAAGAAGAAATGATCTAAATGGCTGCCTCTAGGGGATTTTTAAAAAAGATTTGTTTATTTATTTTTAGAGAAATAGAGTATGCAGGACTGGGGAGGGGGGAGAAACAGTGGAGAGAGATTCTAGCAGATTCAGGGCAGAGTAGGGAGCCCGAGGCAGGGCTCCATCTCACCACCCAGAGAGAGCAATCTGGGCTGAAACCAAGAGTTGGACCCTTAACTTCCTGCACCCCCCGGAAGCCCGGGGGGAACTGTTTAAGTAAATACAGCACATCCATGCAGTGGAAGATGAGGTGGTCTTTAAAACTATAATGTTTGCTTGTTGACTTGGAAACATGTGCACGGTTTATTATTTAGCGACACATTTTAACTATGAGTAGTCTAATTTGTGTAACGAAACCTTGAAGAGCAAGCACACACCAGCAGGGTTATCTCTTGGCTTTGCAGGGATTTGATTTCTTTACTGGTAATGTGGATTTTCTCATCTCCCTCTTCTAAGTTCGAAAAGCAGTACTTCCAAAATTTCAAAGAAGTCAGCTATATCTAAGCTAAAACAAGACTTTTGCTCTTCTCACCCTTTCCTGTCCCCTTAAAGGTAACCCATATCCACAGGTGGAGATCTTTCCAGACCCTCTTCTCTGCAAATGCATAAGAACTTTTAAAGTAATTCTTCCTTCCATGGAGTCATACCATGGATACTGTTCTCTGCCTTCCTCTTTCACTTGACTCTTATCATTAACCTCTTCCCATGTTGCAAGGGAGTAGTTTTTTCTTTTATTGAAGCGCTGTTGGCACACAATGTTACATTAGCTTCCGTTGTACAACAGAGCGATTCGAGAACTCTGGATGTTATGCTGTGCTCACCACAAGTGTAGTTCCCATGGGTCATCATACAGCACAATTACAATACCATTGACTAGTTTCCCTGTGCTGTGCCTTTCATCCTACAAGGTTGAACTTTAATTTACCCAACCCTTTCCACCTGGCTGGACACTTAAGTACTTTCTATTTATTTACTATCTCTAACGATGTTGCAAAGCTCATTCTTGTGTGCGTGCTCTTGTGGGCATAGGTATGCTGGTTTTGTAGAATGGTTCTTGGTTTTCATTTCTCTGCAACGAACATGCATTATTTCTATTATTAAAAATATTCAACATATTAAAAGATTCCATTAGGCTGTTTCTAATGGCCTGAAGGCACTCAGTTGGCCCAGCTTTCCCCTGAGGATAAATGAGCTATTCTCTAGCACCACCTTGTAAATAAATACCACATATTTGGGGGCCATATATATATATATATATATATATATATATATATATTTTTTTTTTTTTTTTTTTTTACAGATTCCTCCTTACCCAGGGGTATCTGCTCCAGGGTAGCAGGCAGGAGTCGAAAGAGGTGGCTGCAGTTTGCCAAGCAGGGTGCAGGGTGGATTGTCCTTGGACAGCTCTGGGTATTCACTTTTCTTTCTTTCTCTTTCTTTCTTTCTTTCTTTCTTTCTTTCTTTCTTTCTTTCTTTCTTTCTTTCTTTCTTTCTTCCTTCCTTCCTTCCTTCCTTCCTTCCTTCCTTCCTCTCTCTCTCTCTCTCTCTCTCTCTCTCTCTTTCTTTCTTTCTTTCTTTCCTTTCTCTCTTTCTTTTGATTTTATTCATTTATTTGAGAGAGAGCAGAGAGGCAGAGGGAGAGGGAGAAGCAGACTCCCCACTGAGCAGAGAGTCTGACATGGGCCTCGATCCCAGGACCCTGAGATCATGACCTGAGCCACAGGCAGACGCTTAACTGCTGAGCCACCCAGGTGCCCCGGGTATTCACTTTTCATAGACTGGTGACCTGAAGGCCTTTCCTTGGCACTGGCCATTCCTGGGAAGGCTTCAGTCACTGATCCCACGGGCTGTGGCATCCTAGGGGGGGTGGGCTGGCTTCCCTGGAGCTTGGGCCTGATGGATTTTCTCGAGGTACAAAGGGATGATAGCTGATGGCGTTTTGGGGGTAGGCTGGCAGAATAGGTCCTCATCCTGGACCCCAACCCTCCAGCACTTTTCTTCCTCTTGCACCTGCAAAATAGATACCGCATTTCCTCAAGGTGCAGGTACCCACTCTTCTTTTCCATTGCAATGCTCCCGCAATGGGAGGTGGACCTTGAATGTGGGAGTGTCTCTCCCCCTGGCTCTTTCTGAAGCTTGTTATTAAATAGGGGGTGTGTCGTCCTACACTTGGTGGGGTCCTGGAGTCAGGGAACTATTCCCCTTCACATGCATCTCCATCACCCGTGTAGCTCTGCTGGCCCACCAGATCGGGAGCTGCAAAATCCCACCCCTTGGATGTAGAGAACGAAGGAAAGAGCCATCAAAATCTTTTCTTGGATTCAGACTGGACGCAAATGCAAAGCAAAAGCCAAGCTTGTCATCTCTCTCCTGGGTTGCTCAGAGCCCGTCCCTTCCCATAATGCTGCCTGAACCCTTCTGTGTAATTAGTGGGGGCATAATTAATACATGAGAGGAGGCTTTCTAATAGATCTGAGGCAGTGTGTCCTCTTAAAATGGGATGGGAGACAGAACCTTACAGGCTTCTACATGTCCACCTGAAATGTCCGGAAAGACAATCCCATCATTGTCTCTAGCCGTGTGCATTTATGTTCTCCTGGGATGGACCAGCCCGTGGAGCAGATCATGGGGTAAGGATGGGATCTGGGTGCCTGGGGAGGGGCGCTTCAGTAACGAGCTGGGGAAACTGTGATAGTGTCACTGTTTCAATATGAGCATCTTAGCCTGGTGCATAGTGGACAGTGAGACTGACTGGAGAAGACACTGAGTATGAAACAAGTATTTATGAAGCACCTACTGTGTACCAGGCACTGAACCACTGTTTTGTTTAATTCCTGAGATAAGTGTCAAGAGCTTCTCTGCATCCTCATTGCCCATAGATGGAAATGTGCTCCCCTTTCAAGGCTTTGCTCAGGGGACATGAAGGTATTGGTGTCCACGTTCTCTGAAGTGGCTTCCAGGCCTACTGGCCATGGTCCTCAGGTTGGAAGGGCTGACTCATAAATATTCTCCCAGTTAATTTGATAAGCTCCTTACCACCTTTAGGCACAAAGCAGCACCCTGATCCCCAACCAAATTTGCTTTTCTTCTTCTTTTTTGCTTATCCCAGTGACTGTCCGCCCCCCAGTTGACCAGCAGGACCTGAATCTCAACCTGGAAGCTTCTTTTTTCCTCCTACCCTGATACCCTAGTCACTGATGCCCAAATAGTTCCTGACCTACCCCTCAACTTTCCAGGCCCACGGTCACAACCCTAGTTCATCACTTGCTTGGAATTGCTTCCCATCTGTCCTGTGTACCCTCATTTTTACCTTCCACCCTTTCCAAAATCCCATTCTTCACACTGCAGCCAAATGATCTTTCTAGAATATATAGCTGACCATGTCACTCTGCTATTTTAAACCCTTCAATGGCTCCCCCATGCCCTCAAAATCCTTAACATATCTTAACATATCTTATGAGGACTTTCATCACCTGACCACTGATACCTCTCCAGCTTGGTGTCCCTTGTCCCTCTTCCCGCTTCTCCCATGCTACTACCCCCACCTAGTTGTGTGGACCACTTAGAGTTTCAAAAAAATACATGTGTGTGTGTGTGGGGGGGGTGATGGGGGCAGCAATCTTTATGTAATTGCTGAGCTCAGCTGTGAAAGAAATGAAACTCAATTTTTCTATAACTAAACTCAAATTATTACATGTCCTCTTTTCTGCTCAGTAGTAGGAAAAAGTAATCCTGCCAATTCAAGGTAACTTGACTAATGCTGCTTGTTTGAAAAATACGTTATTTTTATTGTGATAAAATATACATAACATAAAATGTACCATTTTAGGAGCACATGGGGGGGCTCAGTGGATTAAGTGTCTGCCTTTGGCTCAAGTCATGACCTCAGGGTCCCGGGATTGAGCCCCACGTGGGGCTCCCTGCTCAGCAGGGAGTCTGCTTCTCCTCTCCCTCTGTCCTGTTTGTGCTCTCTCTCTCTCTCTTTCTCAAACAAATAAATACAATCTTAAAAAAATAAAGTGTGCCATTTTAACCAATTTTTTAAAAATATTTATTTATTTATTTATTTATTTATTTGAGAGAGAGAGCATGAGTGGGAGGGAGGGGCAGAGGGACAAGCAGATTCTCCACTGCGCAGGAAACCCAATGTGCGGCTCTATCCCAAGACCCTGAGATCACAACCTGAGCCGAAGGCAGACACTTAACCGACTGAGCCACCCAGGCATCCCCCATTTTAAGTAGTTTTAAGTGTATGGCTCAGTGGCATTAAATTGTTCACATGGTTGTGCAACTATCAATATTACTCATCTCTAGAACTTTTTCATTATCCCAAAAAGAAACTTCATAGTCATCAAACAACTCTCCCTGCCCCCAGTACCTGACAACCCCCATTTTACTGCCTGCCTCTATGAATTGCACTGGTCAGTACTCAGTGTTTTGGTGACCACTAAACAACTTTATTCCTTCTCTCCTCTCTCTGGGGGGATTTAAGTTTCTAGGTGTCAAGGGAGATTCACAGCCTTGCTACTCGGTTGGCATGAACCTTGTCCACGGCTCATGTTCATGGTCTCGCTGTGGCTACTGGTTGACCGGTCCACATACCATTTGTGTGTCCACACAGACCTCGCCAGTCCACTGGCCCTCTCCGCCCTTCTGCACACTGCCTCAGCTCTAGGAGTTCCAGATATACACCCGTTCCTCAGCCCAGGCCTCCCTTCCAGGGCTAGGCCCTCAGGGCCTGAATCCCCATTGCCAATCTCAGAGTACGCCGACCTTCTCCAGGACTCTTTCAGCCACCTTGGGTTATACCTGGAAAGCCAATGGTCAGTCCCACCTGCCCCCCATTGCCCTCTTCCTATCTGAGGAATCCATCACCCGCCCCCATGCCACCATTCTCAGAATTTCAACCAGGGTCAGGTAGCAGCTGAACTATGATTTTGACCTCTCTCTTTTTCCTTTTGTTAGCTATGACTCCTCTCCATTTGGGCAGGAGAAAGTTATTTTCTTCCAACCTATGGCATAAATCTTCTCCCTCTATTTCAGGGCTCATACCTTTTGGGAACTCAGGATTTTTTTCCCCTCTAGTTCTTACCATGGAAAAATTGGGTTCTCCAGACTACATCCCTGCTAAGGATTTCTATATTTATTCATTTTTAGAACAACTATTTGTTGAGCATTTACTATGTTCCAGGCAACTTTCTAGTCCTCGTGAACAAAAGAGACAGAGACAGAGACATCTGTCCTCCCCATTTAATCCAGTGGGGGAAAGCTAGAGAATAAACAAGTTAAATAAAATAAATGTCAGATGCTGGTAAATGCGAAGGAGAAACATGAAGCTGAGGAGAGGGACAGGGAGTATTTTTGTGGAGTTGCGATTTGGAAGGAAGTCGTCTGAGAAGATCTCACTGAGAAGCAATATCCGAGTCAAGGCAAGGCAGGGGTGAGGTAGACAATCCTGCAGAGAGCCGGGGGAAGAGCTTTCCAGGCTGAGATCATGGGAAGTGCAAGGGTCCTGAGCATTTAGTGGGGTTAATGTGTTTGGGATACAGCAGAAAGGTCAGTGTGATTGCCTCGCTGTGAGCAAACAGAAGGTGAAATCCAGGAGGCAGTGGGTGTGGCCAGGAGGGGAGCAGATGATGCAGAACTTTCTACATCATTGTTGGGCTTGGGATTTTATTCAGAGTGAGAGGGAAAGCCCTTGGAGGGTATAAGTACAGGAGAGATGTGGGCGAACAAGTCTTGGAGGATTACCTACCATACACAGCCACACTTCCTCTTATGAGCAGACTTGGCTTTCCTCTTGGCCGTGAACTCTCTTCTTCCCATCCTGGTTGGGATCTCACTTTGGAGGTACTTCTTTCAAGATGCCTTGAAGCCATTTGACCCCCAGGTTGGGGTTGGGAACCCCTCATATGCCTTCTGTGCAGAAGGGCATAGCCCACAGGGTTATTCTGTGCCATTCATGAGCTAACTTCATGAGAGTAAAGGTAATTTTAATCTATAAAGTACCATTCAAACAGATCTCTTGCTTTTCCCTCGTTTTGTTCTTCTTGCTGTTCTTTCTTATTTTCAGTCTTCTTCCGTCTCCTTATACAGCAAAGATCCTTCATCTGAGGGCCAGTGGAAGGGTAGCCAGAACTTCCTGTGTTTGGGTGTATGTATATGTTCTTGGAGGCAAGCTCTAGAGCATTCATCAGTGCCTTAGGAGTACTTGACCCCAAAAAGGTTAAGGATCACTATAAATTTTCTTGACATAAAAGGGGAGTAAGACGGAGGAGCCTTTTTTCTTTAGCCCTTCGTCATTCTGTCTGCCCTGCTTTGACAGACGCAACCTTAAAATGTGAAACTAAGCTCTTAAATCTAGATCGAGGCAATATTTGAAATCTAAAGTTCCACCTCAGAGCAACCTCTTCTCCCAGAGCTGTTTGTCCCCAGGAAGGCAGCTCCAACATACGGGGATTCCTTTAAATGTTGGGTAGAGTGGAAGGCCAGGTTCCCTGTGGGACTCTACTTTCCATGGGGGGAGCACGAAGGTGCTGAGCAGGATTTGCACCCAGGATCGGAAGCACTGTCCCTATGGTCCCTGAAGAGCTGCCTTCCTGTCTTGTGGACCGCGCTGCCCTGCGTTGCCAACTGCTCTGTCCCCATGAGGGCTGAGTCTCCTGCCAGACGTGATCGCTATCACTCAGTTTAATTCACATTTAATATAATGTCAAGATAAAGACTGAGGATTCATGAATCCAGCCTGTGAAGGTGCAGAGCAAATGTGTGAAAATGAAACATCTCCTGACCTTGCCGTCAGAGTCTTAGATTTTATTTATTTTCTTGGGTGTGGAGCGTCTGCTGGGGTTTCCTACCCAACCCCTTTTCTTTGGTTGTTGCTATAGTAGCTCAGTGGGGCATTAAATTTAGGGAGCCGTCTGATCTGTCATTGCCGGAGCTGGCGGGAGTGTGGATGCTGTGGTCGGGAGATACAGGCCTACAAACTTGTTATAAATTCTTCAGTCTGTGGCTGGGCCCCTGAGGGAGGGCTCAGCTCTCACCTGCTGTGAACAAATGTGGGGTCCTAAAAACAGCATTATCATAACACTCGCTGACTGCATTTTGAGGCCTTGACTGAGTTTTGGGTACCCCCCAAACAGGTCCCAGGAAGCATTATTGGTTTAGGGAAGTGAGACAGGGAAGGAAAGGAAGGAGATCCAGTGTGAGTGAATGAGCAGGTTTCCTCCGTGGGCAAGTTGGGGTTCAGTCCACAGGGGTCCTTGAGAGACTGTCCTTGGGCGGGGGAGGGGGAAGGAAGATGGGATATTTATTCATAAACCCTTGTATCTCACTAGTAGGGGGTTGTTCCCTGGGTCATTTTTTAAGTTTCTGTGACACACCACTCTTCTACATCTCCATTGGTTTTCAGGCTACTTTTTGGGCTCCTCTTATAGCATCCATCATTAAATGCAGAAGCACCTTAGGCTTGGTCTCCCTTTTTCCTTAGTTATCTACACCATCATCTTATAATATCTTATCTGCTCCGTTGGCTTTGGCTCCACCTGTACACTCGTGACTGTAATTGCTGGCTCAGGGAGACCACTAGCTGCATCCCCAATCTGTTCCCCTTTCTTCTGTATTAATTCGGTTGCAGCCAGACCCCGCGCTTCCAAACTAGATGCAACATTCTGGGCCTTTCCTTGTGATTAGCCATGGCCAGCTTTGAGGTTTGGCTAAATTTGAGTCAACTGGTTGTGAGAAGTGAGGTGGGCAATTTTGGGTTAAGTCTAACTTAACAAGTCACTTGCCTAGGACCCCCCTCTGTCCTTCCCGGGGGCCAGGATACAGAATGGGCAGTAAACTAGCTTTCTCAATCCCAGTGAGGACACACTCTGAGGATGATAGAAGGAATACATGGCAGAGCCTGGGCCCCTGAGTTACCTCTTGGAGCGGAGTCATACCACACTAACGTTTTATTTTACTAAACATCTATATTCGGAGTTTTGTTACATTAGAGCAAGTTAGCCCCTTAATGAAGTAATAAACTAGACCAGACTCCTCTTCTGAGCTCCTGACCCATTTATCCAAATTCAATTCCACATTTCTACGTGGATGACCCTTGGTCCCTCAATTAAAACTGAACTCTTGGGGTGACTGCGTGGTGCAGTCAGTTAAGCATCTGACTTCTGATTTCGGCTCAGGTCATGCTCCCAAGGTTGTGAGATCCAACCCTGCTTCGGGCTCGGTGCTCAGCATGGAGGCTGCTCGAGTTTCTCTCCTTCCCCCATTTCCCTGCCTGCTCGTGCTCTCTCTCTCAAATAAATAAATAAATAATTAAAAAAAAAAAAACAAACCTAAACTCTTAGTTTTCACTCCCTTCCTCCTGTAATGTCCCTCTCTGATATTGTCCTTTCCTATCAGCATCATGTAGGCTGAATTTCTCTATTACCAGGATGTTGGTAGTTATTTTTAATCCTTCCCTCCCCTTTTTTAAACTCCACTTCCAATTCATTGGAATAGAAAATTGATTCTATTTTCAAGATCTATCACATGTTCATTTACTTATCCTATATCCTTTCTCCCTATAGGCAGGCATCCTGATGTGTTTGGTATGTATTTTGGAAAAATACACAGTATTTGTGTACACAGCTGTTTTTCGTTTATAATAGAGATCTCATTCTTACTTTTGTAACCAACATTAAGCTTTCTAAGATTTATCTATGTTACTATATGAGCCTCTAGTTTATTATGTCTATTGTTTTTGTGTGTTCCATAATGAGCTGACACCTTATTTTGCTTATCCATTCCCCTAATTACATATGCTTCAGTTATCACCAAACCCTGCTATAAAAAAAAAATTTGTTACCCTCACCCTCCCCAAAAGATCCTCAGGCATATTCTTTCATGGACCTGGGTGTGAAATCTTGGATGTGTATCTGAGTGAGATTTCTGGGTCACAGGTTACACGCATAACTTAAATAGTGCTGGATTGCTTTCCAGGATGGCTATACCTGGTCTTCTTTCTTACCTTTAGTCAATAAATATTCCTTCCCCCCAGATATTTGCCTATTATGCTTCAGATATTGGTACGGTCCAAATTTTTAATTTTGCCGATTTCATGGATATTATAGTCAGTGATATCTCATAATTATTTTAATTCAGTTAATTGGACTGTTAAACAGTTAAGTAAACTGAACCAGTGATTCAGCTCATTGTTTCAGTGTGAACATCAGTTCTCATGCTTGTTGGCCATTCAAACTTCACTTCTTGGAATTGACTGTTCATATTTTTTGCACATATTTTTCCTATTGGGTTTTCTGTTTTGTTCTTGTGGATATGAAGGGAGGCGTTTCCTTTTGTCATGGGAACTATCCTAACCAAGTACAGTCCCTGTTTATATGATGCATGTTTATGAGCATGTCTGTAAAGCTCAAACAAACCACGGGAACGAAGGACTTACAGTAGTTCATATAGAGAAAGGAGGTGGGAGGGATGAGCCGTTTCTCCATCCTGGGTGGTGCAGGAGTATACCCCCAGAGCCTGGGCTGTGGCCATTAGAACCACACTCACAGCACAAGGCTGTGCTACACGGGCCACGTCTTTGTACAAACCAACCTTCAACAGTTCATTAACAATAAGGGTATTAGTAATTGAGCACTGAAGAAGTTTTCATTAAATGGCGCTTTAAATTTTTCAGCACTCTATTTGGGAATGCACCATTAAATTGATTGGGCCATTAAAAATCAGTGGTTAAAAATGAGTTCATTGTTAAAATGGAAAAATAATGACAATGATACTGACAGTGACTGAAACAATGGACCATCCTGCTCAAAATCAAAGGAATCAAGCCATTAACATGTGAAATATAAGACGTGCAAATGAATTTTCCCACAGTTAAGTCCAATGCTGGTGATTTACTTTGAACAAAACAACATCATTAATCATGCTAAAGAAATGTGGTTAGTTTCCATTTCATTCGTTTTAGAGTTTGGCTTGTGTTTAATTTGCAAATTGGTTTTTATAGGTTTTTTTTTTTTTTTAGATTTTGTAACCATGAGAATTTTATAACTATTTTTATGTTTCTACATCTTAAATAACATTGTAATAAAAGCAATTTTGACAAGCACTGGGGGCCTGTAATAATTTTTCCATTAAAATTTGAGAAATGCTGTGTACATTTAGTGTACTGAAATGTTCATGTGCAGATTATAGACTATTATCTGTTTGACAGAGTTGGCGGAATGGTGGTTACCAAAATGAGTTAAAAAATATCAGGCACCACAGGCAATTCAATCATATGTGAATCTGAGGGGCAGATCAGAGGCAAGGTTAACATACCTATAGATTTGTAGCAGTCATTACACTCCTTTTCTAGGATCTTCTCTTCTTCTAGAGGCTGGAATGCCAAGAACTACATTTCCCAGACTCCTTTGCAGGTCAAATTCTAGATAGGATCTAGACTTAGCCTATCAGGTGCATTCACATGTTTGTAGGGAGGTTGAAGTGAGTGGATGACAGGCTTTTACTCTTTCTGTTGTCAGGCATGCTTATGGAGCCAGATGTATTGGTCTTGGGGTCCAGTCTTTGTCTTTAAAGGTATCAAAAGGCAGGGTGCAGGTGGGGCATGCTTCCAACGGTATGGATCATAGGATATGTGGTGGTCTCTTGGCTGTGGGACTGGTGATGTCACCAGTGGTTTCCTGACTGTAAGAGACACAGTAGCTTTTTTGGTGACCCAGTTATTCCTGTGGATTTGAGGGTCATTTGGAAAAGCTAACCTGTTTGCTGAGTACTTCCGGTGATCCATTAGGCTGTGCATATCCTATAATAATTCATTTTTGCGTAACCTGCCTAGAATAGCTTCTATTCTTTGCATATAAGACTGGGTAATGTAAAGTTAGATCCTTGTAGAGTGAGATTTTGTGGCTATTAAGACAAATTTCTGCACAGGATGTGATCACCTTTTGTGTGTAGAGAGTATGGTTTTCATCTTTGCCCCCAGGTAGCTGGGGACAAGACTGTGTGTGCTCAATGGCATAAGAATAGCACAAACTGTGGATGGGTGAGGTATATTGGCACTATCTATGGATGGCCAGGGAAGCCTCATGGAAAAGATGGAATCTGAACTGAACTTAATTAAAGTTATTAATTAAATTAAATTAAAAATTATTTTTTTTAATTTTTAAATTTAAGTTTTAAATTTAAATTTTTTTAATTTTTAAAAAATTAAATTAAAAAAATTAAAGACAAAGTCTAGAGAGGAGACAGGAAGGAAGAGAGAGGACATAGGAGGAGGGGAGAACAACAGATATAGCATCCAGAAGTGGAGGGACAAGTTGGATGGACAACATCCAACATTCAGCTAGATGTTGGAAAACTGAGTAGTAGGAGAAGGATGTAGTAATGCTTCATTGTCTCAGTACTGGAGAGCCATTTCAGGTTTTGAGTAGAAGTGACGTCATTGAAGCTGTGCTTCTCCCCACAATTCCTCCCCCCTTCTCTTGGGGATAAAGAAAGTGTTTACACGATAAGTTTTTGGAGTGAATGGTGATATTTTATGGTGTGAGATTGGGACTGAGATATTCTTATGTGGTCCATTAGTTTGGAACTTCAGAAAGGGGGACCCATGGGAGACTTAGCATTGGGTAAATTTTACCTGGAAGACATTGGAAGGGGTACACAATTCCTAGTGAGTAGCCAGCCTACGTGGTAGCTACTAAAGGAGAAACCAAGATTACATCCAGGTTCCGAAGAGCCATCTCTTAGCTTAGGGCTATGTAAAATGAAATGGGAGAAAAAACAAAACAAAACTCTGCAAAGATGTAGTGTAACTTTGATTTTTTTAAGTGGCAAAGTAGAGGATATTTGACTGTAGGACTATACTTTCTCTGAGGCAACAATGGAGGGGTGATGACATTGTTGGAAATATGTATTTTCTGAGAATAATTTTTGTGTGGGAAATTTGTGATGGTCTGGGGAGTCTTAATTTTATTTTTATCTTGCTGATTTGGGGTTGAGCTCTTTGCATAACCTCTGATGAGCTAGATTGGATGATGTAGCTGGAATATAGAATGGGGACAAATTCTTGGGCTGTGGACTTGGGAGTTAAATGAGTGGCCCACTTGACACACTTCAGAGATTTCTGGGGCCAATGCAAATAAGACGCTGCTTATGGAGTGAAAGTATAGACAAGGGACCACAATAATGGAGAAAGAGGTATCCCTGATACTCTGTGGATTTTTCTCCCCTGAGTCAGATAGTTCAGATTTGACCGACAATAAACCTGACTATTAAACCCGATGGTTAGCAAAAGCAAAAAAGCTTGGGTAGGCTTCTAAAGGGAGAAGTATACTCGTGGCCTGTTCTCTCACCCATTTTCATTCCTTCTCAGAGGACGAAACACCAGCCTAACTGGTTAGTTGAGGGTGAGCAGCGTGGATGGGTGAACACTGATTTCCTTGCTCCCTCTTGACTCCACCACGTATCTGTGCCACCGTGGATGGTCCCACTTCCAGGTTTCAGCTAGACCTGTGTGTTCCCCTCCTGGAATCACTGTGTTGTGATAATACAGGGAGGAGTTTGACTTCCCAGAGTCCCTTACTTAGTGTCTATGTAGTCCTTTCTTGGTGACAACTTGATAGATGATTTTCTTTCAGGGCATGTACAAACAACATTAAGCTTCTGTGACCCAAACTGCATGGACTAGACTTAGACCTTCCATTTTTCCTCATAGATGCCACTAATGTGAAACTAAACTACCTATCTTTTCGCTGTCCTTGTAATTTTGGTTGTGTCTTTTTGGTGCCAGCCCATTTTGCCTCAGATTATTGTCTACTTGTTTCACAAATATCTCTTTAACCTGAGCATACAGATGCATTTTATGGTCATCTTTTTCTTTTTCATTATCCTTTCCAACATCCTATTTGTAAGGAGGCTCCCTTGCCTTATTTCTCTCAGTGCTCTGCTTTCTTGCTCTTGTTTCCTGGCAGCCAGAAGAGTAAGTGCGCACATTTCTCTGTTCTATAGTCATGTGCACATGGATATTGTCCTCCCCTCAGCCTTGGGTGCTGGGCCATGGAGAGTTTTGTCTTGAGCCAAGGGGGAGAAGGACATCTTCTTTGTCCTTGGCTCAGACATGCTCTCTGGTCTTTTTACCTAATAAGTGCTACGTTAGGATTTTGAGTCTGTGAACGTCAACAGTACCTTGTTTCTCATTTGCCCCTTGTGAACAAAGGTAAACTCATCTCAGAAGCTCACTGGGACAAAGGTAAGATTTGGCATTTCTGGGTTCTCTATCCAGATGTCAGTTAAATGCCATCATGCATCTGGCAGATGATATTTCTGGAGGTAAGCTGGGGATGGACTATGATGGCAAGGACCAGGAGACCATTGGCACTCACTGAGACATGTGGTGATGAAGTCTCTGCTAAAGGTTGTAGTGCAGGTGGAAGAGCAGGCACAGCTATGAGAGATGGGGGAAGAATTCAAATGGCTTCAAACTGGTGATAAAAATTGGTCCTAAGTACGAGCAAGCAAAAATATCAGGAATAGGGGACAAAGGGTTAACTGAAAAGCTGAATGATATGGATAACAAAGAAAGGAAACGATGGAATAAAAAATATGGCTATAGGACAAAAAGAATTGAAGAAAATGTGTAAAAAGATGTCAAAAACAATTTTGTGGATAGGATTTTAGAACTCTACTTGCTCACATAATTTTTCTTCAATTGGCACCACCCATTTCTACCTGGAGGCTAAAGCAGGTTTAGAGAAAGTCAACACTAGTTAGTCCAAAAAGGGGGAGGCTTTTGAAAGGAGCTGAGCCTTGTGTTTCCAAAAGCCATCACCACAGAGCAGATCAGTTGCTCTGAGATTACTATGGTTTCTGAGGTCTCTGTGCCCTAATCTATTTCAAAGTAATGCGCAGCATGAACCCTGTCTTCTTGGCGGTGCCTTCCCTGATTCCTCCTGTCTTGTGTTCTCCTGAAAGCAGAGCCTGAGATAAGGGTTCAGGGAGTGACTCCTGGAAGCAGGAGTGAGGGGCAGGGAAGAGGAGAAACTGGTATACAGTTGCTTTATGGAGGTCTTGCTCCTGGGAGTGTGGGGAAGGACTGTTCACTAAAGGAGAGGAGGCAAGTGTCTCTCTAATGTATCTCCTCCCCTCTCTACAGATAGTTGAGGGTTGCCTCGGGGAATGTTGGTGCCCTTCAATTCTGGGTTGAGCAGAAGCATGTTGACAGCTCTGGGGCAGAAAATGGAAAGACAGTGGTACTTGGCATAGGACACTGTCAGCTTGTGGAACTGTCTACCGCAGCTGTGGTTGAAGTCATGGGCAGGATGACGGGACGTGGCAGGGTATCCAAGCAGTTGCCCAGCTAATAACCTCCTCTGGGCCCACCCCTGGCTTGTACCAACCACACCACATTGTACCAGTGCTGCTATTCAGCTGATGTGCACCGGGTGTCCAAACATAGAACTGAGAACCCACGCCCCTATACTGTGCCAGCCCTCAGCCTCTCCCTGAAACCTGTGGATGGTTCCATAAACTAGCAAATAAAGAGTCGATTCCTGGTTCGGCAGGTCTCTGCTCTGTTCTGATTGGTCGTAGACCTGTGCCCCATTGGTTGTAAAATATTTTGAATATCCCCGCTGATTGTCATCATCTGCCCATGTCCCTGTATCTTTCACCAGATTGTGTGCATTCCAGCAAGGACTGTTTTATTTATTTTTATTCTCATCACTCAGTAAAGGACATGCTACATTTGGCGACTCAATACTAGAAACAGGAATGGGTATCAAAATAAAAATATCCATTTAATACCAAGGTTACCCAAAACTTGGCTTAAGTCAGATAATGACTATTGTGCTTGTGGCTTATGACCATATTGAACAGTGAATATTTCAAGTCTTACTTTAACCTTGGGGATAATCTTATTCTAAACTGTAACCTAAATCCATTATAAAACTGGATTTTGAAGATAATATCTTGCAAACTTTGGTTCTTTGAGACTGGATTTGATGTTTAGAAATGACTCCGATTTGTTCAGAGATAAGTCTGGCAAATTCCAGTAGTTTTTCAAAGTGAGAAAGACCGTTTAGATTATAAATAAGGTTATATGACTTTGAAGTAATGAGTTTTGTTTCTTTTGTTGCTTTAAGCCTCACTGGAATGCATTTCCAAAGGATGATGTCCAAAAATGTTTTCAGCAATGGCAGATTTGTTAAAAGTTAAGTGCATAGCTACAATGAGCCTTCAGCCCATTAGGATGGCTAATGTATTTAAAAAACAACAACAACATAGAAAATGAAAAGTGTTGGCGAGGATGTTGAGAAGTTGGAATCCTTGTACACTGTTGATGAGAATACAAATGGTGCAGCCACTGTGGAAAACAGTAGAGGGGCTTCTCAAAAAATGAAAAATAGAATTACCCTGTCATCCCACGATCCCATTTCTGAGTATAGACTCATAGGAATTGAAAGCTGGGACTCCAAGAGATAGCTGTACACTGTGTTCCTAGCAGCATTAGTCACAATAGCCAAAAGATGGAAAATAAACCCAACTGTCCATTGACGGACGAATGGGTAAACAAAATATGATAAATACATACAATGGAATATTATTTCGCCTTAAAAATGAAAGGAATTCTGACACAAGCTACAACTTAGAAGAACAGCATGGACATTATTCTAAGTGAAATAGCCACGAAAGGACAAAGACTACATGATTCCACTGACATGAGATATCTAAAGTAGCCAGCTTCACAGAGACAGAAAGCAGAGTGGTGGTTGCCAGAGGCAATGATGGGCGGGCGGGGGAGAGGGGGATGCTGGGAATGAGTTATTGTTTCATGTGTCCAGAGTATCGGTTTTGCAAGATGAAATGAGGTCTGTGGATGGATGGTGGTGATGTTGCACAACAGCATGAATGACTTAATGCCACGGACCGCACACTTAAACATGGCTAAGATAATAAATTTTACATAATGTGTATTTTTCCACAACTTAAAGAAAAGATAGACTTGAAGAAATATAAGTGTACAGCTTCCCAAGGTGACTGCTTTGAAAGGAAACACTTCTTTGGATGTTTAAGCATGTTTAATATGATCAGTCATAGGAGATTACGGCCACAGTTCATCTATAGGTGAACACACACCACATTCCCAAATGCTGAGACCCATCATTATCTTCTCTCTCTTGTGTTAAATGGAGTCTATGTTTGAGAAGCTATAGACTAGCAAGTGGGAAAAGCAGAGCATGATGGCAACATATCCTACTACCCATTTTCTCTCTTTTCAAGTTGCTAAATATCACTACTGTCCATTTCTTCCCTTGAGAAGGTGGTTAGGTATCTTTTCTGGTGCAAGAATGTCATAAGTCAGTGGGTCGCTATCATTCCAGAATGTAGAATGACTCCGTAAATCCAACCAGTACATGTTGCTAAAATAGAAAGAGCCAGCTGTACTTCGTGAAGATAAAAATCAGCCACCTAAAATTTAATGGTCACTGTTAATTTGCATTTGGGTCACGTGACGGTGCGCAGAGTACCTGCACCTTCACGCTCTGTTCTCTTAGATATTCAACTTGGTTGGAGACTCTTATTTCTTTAAATCAAGATTTCTCAAGGGGTGCCTGGGTGGCTCAGTGGGTTAAAGCCTCTGCCTTCAGCTCAGGTCATGAGCTCAAGGTCTTGGG
Source organism: Procyon lotor (assembly GCA_028646535.1). Taxonomy (NCBI): domain Eukaryota; kingdom Metazoa; phylum Chordata; class Mammalia; order Carnivora; family Procyonidae; genus Procyon; species Procyon lotor. The sequence continues at coordinate 56,858,822 of CM053603.1, forward strand.
ATCGAGCCCCACATCGGGCTCTCTGCTCAGCTGGGAGCCTGCTTCCCCCATCTCTCTGCTCACCTTTCTGTCTACTTGTGATCTCTCTGTCTCTCTGTCAAATAAATAAATAAAATCTTTAAAAAAAAAAAAAAAGATTTCTCAAGCTCAGCACTTCGGACGTTTTGGGTTGGATAATTGTTATAGTTGGCTATAAATATTGTAGGATATTTAGCAGCACCCCTGACTTCTACTTGCTAGACGCCAGTAGCAATGTCCTCATCCCCCATCCTGTGACAAAAACGTCTCCAGACATTGCTAAATGTCCCCAAGGAGCAACCCCACTCCCACCCAAGTTGAGAACTGCTGCTTTAAATGGAGGACAAACCACTCAGCACCTCTTTGAGAATAACAGGATTGAAGTGGCGGAGAACTTTGCCACGTCGACCATGGCAGTGCGGAGCATTCTGCAAATGGTGTGGTTTTGTCAGATGCTGGAGGGAAACCCAGGCTTCTTACCCGGAGGCCCTCCATGCCTCTTGTGGCGAGAGGCAGCTGTTAGCTGAAGTTTCCTACCCTTCTGTGATTTTAGTGTGGTTTAAGGATGGAGCACAGACTTCAGGGCCATATGGTTCTGGGCTCGGATCCCGCTCTGTGGGGAAGTTACCCAATCTGTCCGAGTGTGGGTTTTCTCTGTATCCAGGAGGATTTCAGGCCCCACCTTGTGGAAGAGCTGGGGGCAAAAATGACGCCTGAGGATACGCTAATGACAAATCCTGACTTCCCCTTCTCCTCCCCAGACCACCTGAGTCAGTTGTAGCAGACAGACCCGGTCCTTTTGAATCCCTTTTACCTGTCCGTGCAACCCTTCTGTAACATCTATGTGCTTTGCTTTTCGGGGCAGCTCAGGTGACTCTTCAGAGGATTGCCCTTGGGCAATTAGTGCCACTTAGTGCCGAGAGAGACAGAGAGAGAGAGAGAGAGAATGAGAGAGAGAGAGAGAAGTGTTTGGGTGTTCACAGCCGCTCCGTCTCCCTGAGGGCACCGGCCAATTACTCACAGGTGTAGAAATAGGAAGCCTCCATTGCTTCTCTCAAGTTGGGTCAAACTCTCAGGCATGAACTCTAGCATTCCTCTCTGGATTCAGGGTGAGGCTAGAACACTGCCCCAAATCACCCCTGCTAGGCATCTTTGCGTTCCCTCATGTGCTCTGCTCTGCTCTTACTCCGTTACTCTGGGAGCACGTCTTCCATTGGTTGCCCACCCATGAATCATCCACCCAAGGCCTGCTCTGGGGAACTGTGTAGTCTCCAAAAATGGTCTCCATCAATTTCTTCCTTCCCCACGCCTGTCATTCCTTGCATTAAGGGGTAGATTCTAATATATGACTTTTATATAGTCATATAACATGACTATATAGTATCACCTCTGACTCTGGGCAGGACTTAGTGACCTGCTCATCTAGTGGAAAGCACCTGAATAATGTTCTGAGCCTGCTGAGACTAGGTCATAAGAATCCCAGTAGCTGCCACTTGGGTCTCTTGCTTCCTCTTTGAACCCAGTCTCTAGGCTGTGAAAATCCAAGCCACATGGGGAGGACACTTATAGGTACCCCAGTTGGGCTTCCAGCCTACAGCCACCATTGACCACCAGCCATGAGGGAGCCATCTTGGATGTCCAGCCCAGATGAGCCTTCAGACAACTCCAGCTGCACCTGATGGTCACTACCTGATGGACACCAAGAAAGAGCTACCCAGCTGAGCCCAGCTAGCTCACAGACTCATAAGAGATCGTAATAAGTTGCTTTAAGCCATTAAGTTTTCAGATATTTGTTTCATAGCGATAGATACCTATAATGGGAATTGGATTGAAGACTCCAGTTAGGAGGAGATTCTCTGGGAGGATATAAGGTTGAATATAGATGTGCACACCTGCCCTCCTGGGCTAAGAAGGACATTCTCAGGGCAGCTGTGCATGGGTGAAAGACAGGGAGAAAGTTGCCAGTTACCTTAGGGATGTGTGGGTGGCTTGGGCCCTGGTCTACTGTGTCCCCCCACTGCAGGAAGGACTGGGGAGTGAGACATTGTGTTCCTTGTGTGTTTTGCTCTGCTGAATCTCCCAGCAAGATGCTTCTCGGTTGCTCCTTCCACAGCTCAGCTAATTAGCTGCTATGCCTGATTAACTGCTTGCCTTCTAAAAATGGGCCTGTGAAAATAATACTTCAAGAGTTTTATTGGCTTTCTGTGAGATGCTAGCCCTTCATGACAATCTCAGGCCCAAACCCCAGTGATGCAGATAAGTATCCCCCCAAAATGTGGTATTGTTAACTGTGCTGGACAATCAATCCGCAGAATCCACTTGCTCAAGCTGTCGTCATTCTGCCTGTGTCCCAGGTTGATGTAAATTGAACTAAGTTTAAGCTGCTTTTTACAATGTAGTCAGAGATCTGATCAGAAAGCAGTCACACGAGGTAGAAGGACTGGGTTGAGAGGGGTCCAAGGTGAGGCTTTGGGGACCAGGGAAAATTACTCGCTTGAGCTCAACTACATGTGGTGTGGGGACAGCGGGGGTTGGGTGGATGTGTGGGTGTGTAACCAAAATAAGAAATAATGGGAAGAAACTGCAACAAAAAGAGTGTCTCTTTATTCTTTCACACCTGTCAATGGCATGACATATGCTAGAGGCTCAGATGAGATAGGAGGAGGAATGGAGGCTCATTGTTTCTCTGCCCAGTCCAAAGAGCCTAGCAAGTCAGATTTGTCGTTGGTAGAGGTGGTGTTATCTCATGCCATTGTCCTCTGGCTTCTGAAATCGTGGGTCATGGGAAGGAGATAATGAGTGACGAGATTTGGAGATCAGATTGAACTTCTCCCTCACCTCAGATTCTCCATCAAAGTGCAGCTCACCCCCCAGACCAAACTTGTCACAACCTAGTAAAGAAAGTGAGGGCTTGAGCTAGAAGTGCTTAGCTGTGTTCACACATACCAGGATGAAATTAGACCTAACGGACCCTCCAGGGATAGGAGGTAATGTAGTCACTACACTTCACAACTCAAGGAGCGTTATAATCGTCTACGTGAACTGTAGTTAGGCAGTGCACAACCTGTGCAGCTGTGCTTAGTGGCCCTGGTGGAAAAGGAGGCAGTATGGACTTCTGTAAATAGCACTCAGCTGGGGCCTAGAAGATGGTTCCTAATATTCCTCAAAGCTGCTTGATCTTGCCACTGTTCTACTCAATAGCTTCTTAGCAAAAGTCCTTAATAGCGCTCCAAGTTCTGGCTTCTTACTACTTCTGTTTTCACCCCCAAAGTCTCATCCCCTCACTAACTCTTCACCAACCACACTGGTCTTGCTGCTTTTCAAATATACCAGGTGCCTTTCTTCTTGGGGCTTTTTTCTTTCTACCTAGAATGCTCTTCCCACAGGTGTCTACAGAGCACACTTTATTCTGGTCTTGTGTTCAAATATCAGCTCTTCAGAGATGCCCTTTCTTCACTACCCTGTCCAGAAGACTGTCCCTAGCACTATCCACCTCCACCCCAGCTTGGGTTTATATCATAGCACTTATCACCATCAGAGAGTACCTTGCATTCTCTCTGTTTGTCTTTGCTCTGTCCTTATCTTTAATCTCTAGAACTGTGCCTAGAATGTAATAGAGGTCCTCAAAACATATTAGATGAATAAATGAGAAAATGTTCTTCAGGTCTGCCGATTGTGTGCTGCATGACCTCAGATAAGTCAGTTGGTCCTTTTGAGTAGCCCATCTGAACCATGAGGAGATGACAGGACCTCCTGTCTCTGCAGTAATGGCTAGGTACTTTGCTTCTCCCCTCTTTGGGGCAAGGACAATACGAAGATACTGGGTCCTGTATAGGATGTGTGGAAGGATCTAGAAGTGGAGGAAGGAAGCAGCAGTAATAAAGAGATAGAGAGTGAGGGATGATGTAGAAAATGCTGGCTCGGGGCACCTGGGTGGTTCAGTGAGTTAAAACCTTTGCCTTTGGCTCAGGTCATGATCTCGGGGTCCTGGGATCGAGCCCTGCATCGGGCTCTCTCCTCAGTGGGGAGCCTGCTTCCCCTTCTCTGCCTGCCTCTCTGCCTACTTGTGATATCTCTCTCTCTCAAATAAATAAATAAAATCTTTTAAAAATTAAAAAAAGAGAAAGAAAGAAAAAAAGAAAAGAAAAGAAAAGAAAATCCTGGCTCAAGATGACTTCCAGGCCGATGGCATAAAAATGTCCTCCACATTGGCTGTGTCAGAAGCAGGCAGAAACGTCTCACCAGAGAGGGTGGAATCCAGCTTGGGTATGAAGGGAGGCTCAAAGGCTCCAGGGTGGCCAGGGTGGTGGACAGTTGCATATGGAGTGCGCAGATCCAGTACTGAATAACACTGAGTCATATTATGGTAAACATGTCCTTATCAGTGCTCCCATTGATACGTGAAAGAGAAAGTCTCCATTGGACACTGGTAAGGTTTACTCTCTCTTTTCTTTTTCTTTTTTCTTTTATTTTTTATTAAAGATTTTATTTATTTATTTGACAGACAGGAGATCACCAGTAGGCAGAGAGGCAGGCGGAGGGGAAGCAGGCTCCCCGCTGAGCAGAGAGCCCAATGTGGGGCTCGATCCCAGGACCCTGAGATCATGACCTGAGCCGAAGGCAGAGGCTTTAACCCACTGAGCCACCCAGGTGCCCCTACCCTCTCCTTTTAATCTCCCTTTGTAGTAAAGAGGCCACAGGACGTTAGGCTCAGAGCCTGAAGCAGGCAAAATTTCCAGACGAAGAATTTAGTAATTTTGCTTTACTTGTAGTTATTTTTTGTGATTACTGTTCACTTACGGCAAATGATACTGAATTCCAACTTCTCTTGGGAAGCCAAAAGGTCTGGCAGGCCCAGATCTTCTTTCCCTCATGGCCACAATATCCTAGGATAAGGAGCGGCCCCTCATTTTAGGTGGGCACTTTTCCAGGATCGCCCCCACCCACATTTTGGCTCCCAGCTACCAACTCATTCACTTTATAGAGAAACAAAGGCTGAGAAATTAAGGGCTGGCCCCAGGCACATAGAATATGTCCAGGATTAGAGCTCAGGTTTGTTTGGAGGAGGGTTTATTAATCATGCATGGGCATCAGCATCACCAAGGCAGTTATTAAAAAATGCACACCGGGGGGCACCTGGGTGGCTCAGTCGTTAAGCATCTGCCTTCGGCTCAGGTCATGATCCCAGGGTCATGGGATCGGGCCCCGCATCGGGCTCCCTGCTCGGCAGGAAGCCCGCTTCTCCCGGTACCGTTCCCTCTGCTTGTGTTCCCTCTCTCGCTGTGTTTCTCTCTGTCAAATAAATAAAATCTTAAAAAAAAAAAAAATGCACACCTGAATTGTTTAGAAGCCCTCCAGGTGTTTCTGATAAGCGCGGCTAGGTTGATTCGTATTGTATTGACCTGTGATCAGAGATATCAAAAGAGGTTAGCCTACTCACCCATACCCTTTCTCTATGGCTGTGTTTCGTTTCTTTGACTGTAAGCAACAGAGTGCAACATTTGTTAGTTTAATTTAAAAAATATCTTATTGGGAGGATGTTGGATAGTTGATAGAATCACTGTCAAGCAGGCTGTGGGAATCCGCAGAGCTATGAAAATCTTAGTCAAAAACCAGTGAGCTATCTTGTTCGGGGTCTTTCAATCAGATGGCTCAGTTCTCTCTCTCCACTCAAAATTCTAATTTCCAGAAGAACCTCAACAGTCTCAGCTGAGTCACGTTCCTATTTCTTGGCCAAATGGGGTGGTGGGGCATTTTGAGCCACCGTGACCCCGTAAGAAAAACTGAGTTCTGTTAGCAGGGAAATGGGGGGAGATGCTGGCAAGGTGTAAACAGTAAGTGTCTACTACATTTTGTGAGGATCTCCTCAGATACAACTGAAACTATATAGCAGTTTCCATCTGGCTTGTTTTAGGAGCCCTGGATGGAGGGGTAATTTTCTATCTGCAGATGGAAGCCTGAGTCTTTGAGATAATGAGATATAATTAGATCTTCAAGGGAAATCCTTGATTGACATTTTATTTTAAAGGATTATTTATTTATTTATTTATTTGACAGAGAGAGAGAAAGAGAGATAGTGAGAGAGGGAACACAAGCAAGGGGGGTGGTGGGAGAGGGAGAAGCAGCCTCCCTGCTGAGCAGAGAGCCTGATGTGGGGCTCGATCCCAGGACTCTGGGATCGTGACCTAAGCCAAAGGCAGACGCTTAACGACGGAGCCACCCAGGCGCCCCTTGATTGACATTTTAATGGAAACTAAGTTGCCTGACTTTTCTCCAAGACTTTGGAACTGATCTTGTTGGTTGAGGAGAAAGCACCCATCACTCCATTTAGAAGATCCATCTTAGTTTTTTGAGGTTCGGATAAGGAGATTTTTATTTTGATCCTTGCTATGGTTCTCATACTAAGCCAGTAACGGGATCATATATTTCAAGGGATGAGCCCTTAGTTGGTTGGCCCAGGTGCTTCCTGAGTGAGGCTGATTTGAATAAAATACTTCTTGGGATGAGAAATGAACCTAAGCCTTTTCAAGGAGAGTTTTGTCTATAATGCTGGCTCTTGACTTTAGCACATCCTTCACAACTGAAACTATGTGACTAATCTTGTTTCCTTTTTTGCGTAGGCTGCCAGGATATCTTGAATTATACCAACTGTGCAGGACTTTGTTGAGATCTTTTTCTTCTCAGCCCTTGTATCCTCTTCTAATTCCTATGTTTTGCTGTTTCTGTCGCTTACTGCATTATTTTATTATACGCACTTACTGTTGCTGTCTTCAATCCCTTTGCGGAGGAAAGCGGGGTAGAAATAACATGACTCTCCTCGGATGGTTCTTAGCGGGCATTCTCGGGAAAGACATTCAAAATCTTTGCTCCTCGACTTTCTAGAAAACACCCTGCCAACTTCACTGGGCAGTTTTAAGGGTCAAGTGAGTTGATGTGCACCAGAGGGATTTGTTCTGCAACATAATCCTACAAAGGATTATTAGGCGTTGTAGCAGCAGCATGATTAAGGGTAATATTTGGCCGAGGCTCATGCAGATTTTACTTTATTCTGAAATTCAGCCAAGCAAAAGGAAGGGGAAAACCAAAGGGCGGGGGAGGTGGGCTATTTCCAAAATTGGGGGAGAGGGGCCTCCGGCTCTGGGGCTCTCTGAATTCACGTCACCTTGCTTGGCTCTTGCTGCAGCAGCTGCCAAGTTTCTCTGGATCAGCCTTTTGCTCTGGGAGGGCTGGCCTCATGGTACAACATGCGGGGCTCCTGAGCTGAGGAATTTCAGTTTTCCTAGCAACACCTGCACCCCTGCCCTGAGAACGCGGGAGGCCCGTGAGATGGACTGCAGGCTTCTCTGCCCAGGGGTCCGAGCTGGGGGAGGCTGAGTCGTGGATCTGGGCGTTGGCCCCTCAGTGCTCTTCTGTCCCCCTACTGTCCTGTTGGTAACCCGAACAAATGCCTGGGAATAGAAAGCAGCCATTTTAAGGGCCTCTTTGCTTCCATAGAATCCGTCCCACTCCACTGAAGAAAACGTCCCATCTTTACCGTGTATGAAAATATTGGAGAGAGACATCCCCTGGCCTGTAACAACTATTTGCATTTTCCCGGGGATAGGCATATCATGTTTGCCTTTTAGATAATTCCAGGCGGGAGATTTTTAATTGGGTTTCACAGAAGCGTCAACACCTTTGAAATAATCTCTTCCTCCTGGCCTGGGTTGATTTGGGAGATGTACTCCCATCAGTATGGACACTGGCCAAGTCTGCTCTGGGTCACCATCAGCTGCAGCACATCTAAGGGGAGGAGGGCACTGGTGAGTCTGGGAAAGTGCCTGTGGTGAGCTGGTAGAGGGCAGTGGCTTGCCCCCAACCGTGAGCCGCAATTCTTTAAAATCAGGATTCCTAGTTCTGCTTTCTCTCTCTCAATTAAAACTGGCCTTTGCTGGCAGAGTGGAACATGGTTGTGGGCACTTGGGGCTGATCGTCCACTTAGTTGCTTTTGAAACTAGTTTTCTTAAGGATCTGCTCAATGTTTGTGTAGCAGGGGTGGGAGGAATTGATTTCCTAATAATAAAAGCCCTACATAACGAACGATGAAAAGCATTTCCATTGGATGAAGAGTTTAAAGAAATTCAGCAAAAATATTCCCCGCTTTTTGGTGACTCTTCTTTGTAAAGGAATTAATTTACATTTCTTGCAAGTAAATTCTGCATATTGAAAAAAATCAATAGGTTGGCAAAAATCAAATAGGACTCTAAGACTTAAAATATATTTTTTAAAGATTTTATTTATTTATTTGACAGAGAGAAAGAGATCACAAGTAGGCAGAGAGGCAGGCGGAGGGAGAGGGGGAAGCAGACTCCCTGAGGAGCAGAGAGCCCGATGCGGGGCTCGATCCCAGGACCCTGAGATCATGACCTGAGCCAAAGGCAGAGGCTTTAACCCACTGAGCCACCCAGGTGCCCCTGTTTATTGAATTCTCTTATGATGGTTGAGAATTAAACATCCTACCATCACTTGCATTGATCCTTCCTTTCAATCTCAATACCACAACTTTTGGTTAATCAAATGCTGTTTCCATTAAAACTATGAAACTATAGTTCACCGATGGATCAAGTAGTGTAATATAATCATGTTTCGATGCTTGAAAAAGCTTTCCACTTTTTCCCTTTGCTTAATTGTCTGTACATCCGAGGCAATTCCTCCGCCCCCAGCACATGCCCAGGACGTCTGCAGATATGTCAATCTCATCAACATTTTTCTCAAATCCATCAAATAACCTGTCATTTCGCTCCCAACCCCACACTGTTGCTGTCTTCCCTGTGTGTCTCCTCCCCCCGCCATCCTAACTGCTTTCTAAGATGGTACAGATCCTTTATCCTGGCATGTCCTATCACTCTCCGCTCTGATTTACTGCTGTTCCTTCTCTCTCTCTTTTCAAGATTTATTTATTTATCTGAGAGAGAGAGGGAGCATGAGTGGCAGAGGAAAAAAGAATCTCAAGCAGACTCTGAGCTGAGCATGGAGCCAATGTAGGGCTCAATCTCACGACCCTGAGATGATCACCTGAGCTTAAAACAAGAGTCAGATGCTTAACCAACTGAGCCACCCAGGCGCCCCTGCAGTTCCTTCTCTGTATGAGTTTATGTTTTTGTCTTGCCAAAACACCTTCTCCAGGAGCTTCCTAAGAAAGGATACATGGCAGGCCTTTTTTTTTTTTGAGTCGCTGTATGTGTCCATGTCTTCATTCTACCTTCATACTTGATTGACTATTTGTCTGCATATAGAATCAGTTGGGTGTTCTCACTCTTCTCACCTTTGTGACCCTGGAGCCTAGTACAGTGTCCGACAAATGGCTGCCCCTCAAATCCTGCTGAGATGCCTGATTGGAGGGCTCGGGATTCCAGTCTGCCGTTGTAAACCCCGGAGTGAATCTGCCTATGTGTGTCTTGCTGCCCCTGCCAAGGTGGACAGCTAGATGGTTTAAGAGTCCCTGGCTCCTTCTTCACCTGGCCGTGGCCTCTTTGCTGATGTCAACACATTCTAGGAAGTGTAATTAAGCAGAGGAGAGCTCACTAGCCTTCAAGCAGGCGTGGCTGCGAGCAAACTTGTTGAGAATGTAGAGACCAGATGCAGTAGTCTTACTAACAGACGTAGACCCTAGAGCTGGTTTGTCTAGGTTGGCACCCCAGGTCTGACCCATCCTAGTTGCATGGTGTTGGCAAATCTCTTAAACTTTCTGTGCCTCAATTTCCTCATCTATAAGTGGGGGAAATAGTGGTCTCGACCTCATCAGGTTACCGTGAAGATGAAATGAGAAAATTCGTGAAAAACACTCAGGACAAGGCCAAACAAATAATAACTGCTTGATAAATGGTAGTTGATATCTGCCCTCAAATGTCCTGTCCCTGTCCCTGTCCATCTGATGCCCATCCTTTGTTTCCTGGTTTCTTCATTCTGACCAACTGGTCAAGTAGCCAGCATTTGGAATTTGGGATCAAAGAGTTTGAGCAGCTCACCAATGGTGTGGGTGGAGACAAGCCACAAGACCAACCTGAGCCTCTGTTTCCTTACGGGGAAATAGTGGACTCCTTCCTCAGCTGCCTGCACAGGCTCTGGCTCCTGGGGAAGATACCACTGTTCTTTAGAACCATTGCTGTTGCCGGTTCACCTCGAGGGGCCCGTGTGGCCACTGGGAATCCCTGCTATACCCCTAGCCTGCCCTACTCCAGGGCCTGTTGGCCTGATTCCCAATGGCCAGAGGCACGGTTTCTTTTCCTGAAGGCTTCATCTGGCCACTGAGGTCCACATGACGGATCCATGTGAAAGGTTGGACATGCTAGGAATTAACACCTCCCCCCTTTCTCCTCCCTCCCTCCCCAACTGGCTCCTCTTCAAATCGAGACTGCAGGAGTCAGTGCAAAAATGCTCCAGCTAATGGGCAAATAATCTACACGAGCTTCCGGTTTTCCCAGGGGGTTAAACTCTAGTGACCCGTAGCCAACTCATCAACATGGCAGGATTTATTCCCTAACTTCCCCAGTCTCTTTTATTCCAAATAAACTGCTTGCATTTGAATCCTTGTCTCAGGATCTGCTTCGTGGGGAACTCATGTCTGATACAATTTACTAGGTGATGCTTCTTAGCTTCTTGGCGGGGAGGTGGGGTGGGACACTTTCATTATAAACGGTGGCTTGAGGAAACTCTGTCTCCCTGGGAAGAGTTTGTGTGGCTCTATAGGAGAGAATGAGTTTCAGGTCTGGGCCCACTGCACGGGTATTTCTGATCAAAGACAGGATTTGCCCCCGTGTGGGCAGGTACAGGTGATAGCTTCTTCCACAGACACGTGAGGCTTGGACCACATGAAGAAGGGCCTCATGCCAAGTGGTGATGAAGCTTGGCGCCAATGGGAGCCATCCCAGAGCATTTTTTACCTTCTGCCAGGGATCAGCCTTGGCACCCCTCATCCCACTTGTCCATTGGCAAGCCCCTGAAAGCAGATGGGCCTCCCAGGAGCTGCAGCCCTTGACCTTCCAGCTCATGAGGGGCCCTTCACAGTGGCCTTAAGGAGCAGGAGAGCTCAGACTCAGGAATAGGAGGTCATCACTGTATAATTGATCACGGCGGGGAGGGGTTATTCTTTATTGGCTCCTTCAGGGTTAATCATGGGAGTTAAAAAGAGGGGGTGTGGCTGAGATCCCTGCTGTTTATTTTAATAACTGTCTTACATCTTGAGGGGGGAAAACAGAGACAGAGTTGAACTGGGCTGGACTCCACCCAAGCTTAGTTTTGAGCCAAGTGTAGCCTGTGGCATTCTGGGGAGCTTGGTGGGCAGCGTGGAGGAGGCCTCGGTTGGCGCAGGAAGGAGTCTCAGGTAAGGGGATGGGTGAGTGACTTCTCCCCAAAATGACCTGTGTTAAGGAAAGCCTCCCCTGTGTAGTGTATTGCCTGCTTAATAAGAAATCCTGGCTATCACGTGTCTTTTGACTATTTTGCTCCTTCTTTCTTCCCTCTACTCCTGCACCTTCCTATTGGCATCATGAGTTGTTCCTCAGTTCAAACATCAGGACAGTTGGACAGTCATGAGTATTGTTTTCTCATGATCTGTGCAGCTGGGCTGTGCTGTCCTCAGCTCTGACCATCAGTTCTTGGAAAAAGCAGGGTCTTCGCGTTGTGAGGCACAGAGCTGGGAAAGGGACACAGGAGGCCATGTCCTTTGCGCCGAGGGCGAGAAGGCCCTTCCTGAAAGCAAGGACAAGCTGTCACCTTGGAAAGTGTGTCTGTGTGCCCAGTAGATAAAGGCAGGATGCTCCATTCAGTGACCAGTGCTGAATCCTAAATAGCCAGCTTTTCCCCCATCGTGTCCAGGAATCGGCGGGGGCAGTCTTAGAAGTGTTAAAAAATGATTTAAAAAGGCAATTTAGGAGATACGGACTTTACTTAACACTTCCTGAAGTAGACAGTCACCTTTCAGAGAATTGCAAAATGGGGCAGCCGGCAGGACACTTACAGGATGAAGAATAAAGAATGAGGACGAGAAAATAGAAAATAGCTGATGGGCTGGGGCCAGATGGTCAACCTTGTTTGGAGTGAGAGGGCCCAGAGTTGGCTTGGCGTTAGCGCATTGGCTGGCTGGACAGACTGCATTTCTGGTCAAGCACAACAATGACAAGGACATTAGTTATCTGAGTTTTGGTTTGCTAACATGGCACCCCAAGCAAGAAAGGCTCTACCTTGGGTCTAGACAGTTATTTCAGTAGAAGTGATGACCAAACTTCTCATTTGAGTGGACAGCTACAGAGCACTACAGTCACCATTTATGTGAACATATGCTCCCTGACTCTCTCGAGGACCCCAAATATCCCCTTGCACCATGCTTACTGACTCCTCCTACCCCCACCCCCTCACCTGTCCTCACACTCTGCCATGCTGGGTCCTAAGCTCATGCAAGTGCTCAACCAAAGCCCTCCTGATGTGGGTTAAATAGTAATTTTAACTAGTTATCCCATCTCCTGGGAGTCTTGCCCACCTGTTCTCAGGTGGAGGCTTTTAGCCTGCAACCCGAGCCTCCAGAGACCATGCTGGCTGTCCCTCAGGAAGAGTGTGGATAGTTTGTGTTGGAAGGTTACTCAAACACCCGCCTCTGACACCATTCCCTCTGCCTCCCTTGCCCTAGCAGCCCTTGGTGTACTGATGACTTCTTGCTGAAGAATTGCCTAGCTGACCTTGCCTAATGCTTTGCTTCTTCATCCAGTGAAACTCCTTTGCAAGGATTCCTTTTCTTTTTGGGAAGAGGCGTCTGAATTATCTTACTTTCAAGGAGAGGAGATCTTTCTGGTATTATTTCAGTTGGGGCTTGCCTTTGTTTAAAGCAGGGATCTATGTCTTTGTATTTGTCTGCCTGAGGCAAAGAGGGGATAATACTATTAGTCCCTGAGCTTAGAGCTATGGGAGATATAGAAATATATCAGTTATCCAATGCTGTGTAAAAAACAATGTCAAGACTTAGTGGTTTAAAACAACCACCATTTGTCTAGCTCATGTGCTATGAGTCAGGAATTGGGGCTAGGCTCTGTTGGGTGGTTCTTCTGGTTTAGTAGGGCTCACTCATGAGTCTGTGGTCAGCTGGCAAGCCTACCGATCAAGTGTGGTTTCATGCATACATCGGCTGTTGACTGGCCATTGGCTTGTTTCTGCACCACAGGACCTGTCATCTTCTAGCAGCTAGCTTGGGTTTCTTCACCTGGTGAGTGGGCAGGATTCCAGGACGATAAGCAAGGCCTCTTTTGGCTCGGCTCAAAACTGCCTGAGTGCCTCTTCTGCTGCCTGTTGGTCAGAGCAAGTACAAGGCCGGCACCAATTCAAGGTGGGGAATAGGATCTGGGAAGTTTCAGTACAAATGGACATGGATAAGGGAAGAGTGGAAACAATCTATGCATCACATTACCTATGCATTGTCTTTTCTCTTCGTGAAAGACATGGTGATATTTAAGTAGCACCATTAATAAGTCCAGACTATTTTCTACAGCTCCCTTTGTACCTCCAAGCAATGGTCCCCATAATGCACGGAGTGGGTGTCAGAGGAGGGAGTGACAGGAAACCTCAGAGCACTGGCACCACAGGGATCCTGGAATGAATTAGACAGTCCTTGGAGAGGCTTACAGGCTTTCGGGGATGGAAATAAATAAGACAAATATTCCAAAACAATCCCTTAGGTGCTGTGATAACGGGATGTTAAGAAATAGAGCAGAATTTTTTCCCTATATGTTTTTGACATTGTTTTGAAGTAATTTCAGACTTAGAAAAAGTTGCCAAATTGTACACAGAGATACTGTCTTCTCTTCACTTAGCTTCTCTTAATGCTAACATCTTACGTCACCTAGTACAATGATCAAAGCCAAGAAATTAACACTGACATAGCTCTATTAACCAATCTACAGGCTTTATTCATATTTTACCAATTGTCCCACTAATAGCTTTTTTCAATCTAGGAGCCCATATTGTCTGCCCACATTTAGCTGTCCTGTAAGCCTCCTCTAATCTGAGATACTTCCTTAGTCTTTCTTTGTCTTTTATGACCGTCGCTCTTTTGAAGAATGCTAGCCAGTTATTTTTGTAGAATGTCTCTTGATACAGGGTTTGTATGATAACTTCTCATGATTAAATTGAAGTTATGCATTTTTGGCAGCAATAGCACAAAAGCGACATTGTGTCCTTCTTAGTGCATCATATCGGGAGGTGCACGATGTCACCTTGTCTTATCATTGGTGATATTAACTTTGATCACCTGGTGACGGTGATGTCTGCTGGGTGCCTCCACCACAAAGTTGCTATCTTTCCCTTTGTAATTGATGTATTCCTTCTTAGGATGAGACTTTGCAAAGTCTTTGAGACTATGCAAATATCCCGTTTCTTAGCACACAGCAGTCCACTAATTTTAGTAATAGCATTTTATTCTTGCCTACAGCATTAATATAATATATATATACATGTGTATATATATGTATACACGTGTATACATATACATACATATACATATATATACACAAATGTGTATATATGTGTATATAAAATATTCTTATTTTACACATTTGTGTATATATGCATATATATATATATAATAAGAATTATTAAAGTGGTTGTGGCCAAATGGTGACTTCCTATTCCCATCACTCCTTGTGCATTTATTAATTAGAAATCAAGTGTAAGAACAAGCTGTCCCTTCTCTTCCATTTAATTATTTATTCACATGTTTATTTACATGAGTGTAAACTCTTGAATATTTAGTTTATGTTATAATCTACTACTGTCATTATTTCACCAGGGCAGGCCCTTTAAAATGGTCAGGACCTTCAGTGTCCTAATGATCTGTAACGTGTTACTTCCTCCAGAGTGTGTGGACCTGCATATCCCAGGCCACAGGCCTTTCAAGGTGTGCCGAATGAGTGAATGCATGCATGAATGAATGATTTTAATGCCAGTAAGTAAAAGCAATAAGAAGCAATAAGGTCTCTCGAGGCCCCAAGCTCCAAAATGTTGATGGTGATGTTCTCCAAGCTTGATTAGTCAAAACCAAACAAAAACAAAAACAAAATGTTTAAGGAAGGCCAAACCAGACCAGAACGCTTTGCCTATTGGCTACTTGGCTGTCTTTGTTTTTTTTTAGAAATATCAAAATTGTTTAAGAAGAGCTATTGGTTGTTTCTGTTTGCTTTGGTGCCCCAAACGCATGCTGGGTCTGCCTAGTTGATCGTCTTGTACCTCTTAGAAAGAGTTCAGGATGACTTCCTAGAGGAGGAGACCTTGGAGGTAGGTCTGAAAGGGTTATGAGTAGCCCTTTAACAGACAGAGGAAAGGGAAGAGGGTTTTTTTGTTGTTGTTGTTTATTTGTTTTTAGGATTTTATTTATTTGCCAGAGAGAGAATGAGAACACAAGCAGTGGGAACAGTCGAGGCAGAGGGAGAAGCAGGCTCCTCGTTGAGCAAGAAACCCGATGTGGAACTTGATCCCAGGACCCTGTGATCATGACCAGAGCTGAAGGCAGATGCTTAAGTGACTGAGCCACCCAGGCTTCCCAAGGGGAAGAGTATTCCAGGCAGAGGAAGTAGCACATGCAAAGCCCATCAGAGTGAAAAATGGTGACATTTTGGCCAAATGGGCAACAGCCCATGGAGAAGAATGGCAGGGCATGAAACTTGGGTGGGAAATTGGGGAAGAAAATTGTAAAGGGCTTTGAGTAATTATAGACGGGGGTGGTGGTGCAGACTTGATTGTATAGTTAATGGGGGAGCCAAAGAATTTCTCGGTTAAGCCTTGAGGACATTCATCCAGTCATTCACTGAAGAAAAGCTTATTGACTATTGGCCTCCTAGGTCCTAGGGCTGCAGTTCTGGAAGAGGCTCAGGCCTGGTCCACATGGAACCAGGAGGGTGGGAGGCTGTCAGCAGAGATACCATATAACAGTAAGCGTTCCTACAAAAGCTGTGTATTTTAGGAAGAGACTCTGAGGATAGGGGAGCCCTGGTCGGGAGGCGGGGAGGGAGTGACTCATCTCCTTCCTCCTTAATGCTCTGTTTTGCTTGGACACAACTCTAGGTCCACAGGTGCCAGAGGAAAGGAGAACGAAGTCCTCAGCTTCAGAAAGCCCGGCGGGCAATCTAGGGTCAAGACAGGACTTCATGTCCAGACAGCTCTTTCTGCAAAATGAGGAGAAAACTTTCCTCTAGGAAAAACATTGATGACTATGGTGTTGGGGCAAAAATTTCCAAACCCAGTGTGACTTGTTGCCTAGAAACCCAGGAGGCACCCAATGAGGAAAGGTGAGGCGTGCTGAATTTCAATTCCCATTCTTTTTTTTTTTTTTTAAGTTTTATTTATTTATTTGACAGAGAGAGATCACAAGCAGGAAGAGAGGCAGGCAGAGAGAGAAGGAAGCAGGCTCCCTGCTGAGCAGAGAGCCCGATGCGGGCCTCGATCCCAGGACCCTGAGATCATGACCTGAGCCGAAGGCAGGGGCTTAACCCACTGAGCCACCCAGGCGTCCCCAATTCCCATTCTTTATTTTGGAGCTGTAGCCCCAAACATGAACCATAGAGCTCACTGATATTTGCCATGGGGCTTACTCTCCCGCTTACCATCGCGACGTACTTCCAACAGTTAGCACCTGCATTTCTTCGCTGGAGGCGTCCTCTGCAGCAGCCACTGTGCAGGAAGGAGCTCAGAGTGCCAGAGAATTATCATCCTCCCTCCTGTAGCCCTCAGCAGAGGACTGGCAGGAGCCGGGAGGCAAATACTCCAGACCCCTCACCTCCAGGAGCATTAACTCTGACGTGTATGTTCCACGGTCTCCCCAGCTTGTCCAGGCAGATTAAGCCCCAGGTGCCCACAGTGGTTACTTGCTTGATGTCACGGTCTTTATTGGCTGCCTGCCCTCCCGGCTCCGCTCCCACCTCCTTACAGGTGTTTCCCAGGATCCCCTCCCAGATAAATTGCCCTCCGTGGAATCCTGGGCTCAGGCTCTGCCTGGAGAAACCTACGTGGAGCTAAGCAGGCCACACACGTGGTTTAGAGGAAGAGTCTTGTCATTTGCATTTACGTCCTGGCTCACATCCTCTGGGCTGGGAAGGAGCTGCTGTCAGGAGGGTACAGGCAACCAGGGTGGGGGCGTCCAACCTCTCTCCGCCTCGCCTTCCTGATGCCGCCTGCAGCCCCTGAGATCTGTCATACACCCTCCCTGACTCTGGAGATGGAGGAAGGTAGAGATCACATCATAGGACGAGCTCAGGCAAGGTCTGCTTAAAACAGGCAAGACTGACGGCACAGGAATTCATGGCTCATCCTTTTCAGTCATTTCCCTGTAAATAGCAATGAGCACCTTCACTTTTTTTTTTTCTTTTTCTTTTCTTGCAGTCTAATCACTAAGAACTCCCCTCTGGTGGGTACTTTTTTTAGAGCATAATAGAAGGTGTGATATCTTGTGAGAGGCGCCAGAGTCACTTGGAGAATGGCAGCTGGGGGACTGAAGTTCCTGAGAATATTAAAGATTAACACCAAATACTTTGTTGCTATTTAACTCTCTGCCGATTCATGTTCCTGGAGCAGAAACAGAACATTTCTTTCCCTCCCTTCTGTTTATTCCTTCCCTTCTCTGTTCTGGGGATTCAGAAACTGTAGATGTCATATGCCAACTCCTTAAGGGCTGAAATGGTTTTATATAATAACAGAGAGGGGGAGCCTACAAAATGAAGAAAGAATCTAATTCAGCGCTTGGGCTGAAATGGGAACTGGAAACGCGGTGGGGGGGAGGTGGGGGGAGACTTCTTAAAAATAGCTCACTGGGAGGGAAGAATGCAGCTTGTCTCCGGCTGGCAGGCAGGCAGGCGCAACCCTTGGGTGAATTATAGGAACCCACTGTAGGCCTCCTGCGTTTGCTTTTGAAATGTTGATCGTGGCTAAGAGGAGGCGGGAGAAGAATGGAGGGCTGCTGGTGGCTGAGGCTGGGAGCACTCCTTGGCGATGGACAAGGCCGTCAGGCATCTGTCTGCCCACGCAGCACGCCCTTGGGATCTGTATGCCCTGTGCCCGTCCCTGGTGATTTATGCAACCCCCATCACTGAAACTCCAAACCTGCCTGGAGGGGCACACAAGTCTTTAAGGAGGAGGGGGAAGGGGCCCAGGGAAGCCCAAGGAGAAGGGGGAGAGGTGCAGAGAGAATGAAGAGAGAGGTCTGACAGGAGATGATGAGCACCTTAGAGACCCAGTGGCTAGAGAGAGAGAAAGAGAGAGAGAAGCCAAATGGGGACAGAAGCCCACAGGGGAAAGCAGAAAGAAGCCAGACACACACAGAGACAGAGGGAAGGAGGGAGATCAGCCATGGGAAGGAAAGGAAGCAATGGGTACCTTACCCGATAAGGAGAAGGAAGGGGGCAGCACAGCATCCTTCCCCAGGTTGCAAATGATCCGTCCTTCCTATGCCCCAGCCGCCCTCTGTGTTTACAGGAGGAGCCACGATTGATTTTGCTTGGCCGTCATCTTTGCTTCCAAGGGACAACTACCAGGAAGAGCATGCAAATTCTACAATTGTTGCAAGCTCTCCCTGCGGTCCTCCAGCTTGGCAAGTGGTCACTGAGGCCTTAGACTATGTGCCTAGTGCATTATGGGATCTCTGGTTCGGCACTCCTTCCTCTCTGGAAGGTTGGCCTCTGGCTGATGACAAGTTCAAGTGCCTCATCTGCATCCCCTCAAACACCCCCAAACTGGGAAGTGACTCCCAATTCCTTCTTCCACATCTGAGATGCCTGAGAAGGTGTGCATGCAGTCAAAGTGACCTAGCATCTTCCAAATCACAGCCCATAGGGAGGAAGAGGGGAAAAGAGAGTAAGAGCTCTGTCCTGAAATCGTGGTACCCGACATGGCCCCATTGTGGGGGTATCCTGCCCATATCGCCCTGGTAGTCACCATTCCCATGCCTGCCATCAGGCTCAGATCTAGGCACGTGTGTCTCTCTCTGCCTGAGGACTTCGGTCACAAGTTTTTGGCTTGTTTGGGGGACACCTAAACTGGTGGATAAATGCGGCACCTTCTTTTGCACAAACCTTGGGGCATGTCCGGCTGTCTCCTAGAGAGCCCCAGGTGCCCGTCGAGGTGCCCTGCTGCTCAGGATCACCCCGTCTTACTGTGCTCTCCTTCCCCCACCTCACGTGGACTGCTACTCTTCCGGAGCTTTCCTTGAGGGCCTCCCAGGTAAACCGCGTGCCTCCTCTCTAGCTCTCTAGTTCTCATCCCCCTGGAGGAACTTACCCCAAGACGGGAGCTGTGTCCTACTAGCAGCATCTCCCCAGCTCCTGGGAGCTGCGGGAATGTAAAGGGCTCTGTCATCACCGTACAAAGCGGCACGTGATTCTTGCCTGGGTTTCCAGGAGACCACCCAGGGAATTTGCTGGAGCCCAAGCGTGTCTGTACAAGGACTGTCAGGCAGAAGCTGCCTTAATTAGTAAACAACAGAAAACCAAGAATATCGTGGAAAAACAAGAGGCACAGGAACTTCTGAGCTTTGACAGATATATATTGAGAGTTAACTATCCAAATCAAATAGAATGTTCTTGAAGCAAACCGGGAGCGTGGAGTGAGCATGACCAGGCCTCTCTTGGGCTTCTCGAACTCTGGTTGCCCCTGGTCATCAGTGAGGTGAAAGATTTAACCTCTCCGAGCCTCAGTTTCCCCATCTGCAAACCTGGGGGCCCGACCCCTCAGGGAAGATATCATAATGCCAGTCCAGCAGCTGGTATTAAGAATAGGTCCCATTTGTCTTCTTTGGCACATCCTTGGCCTGACAGAGGGCAAGTTGAGGGTAAAAGGAAGCCTGACCTGAGGGAGCCCCGGCCACACGGCCCGGCCCTGAGACTGCTGGCCACCACAGTCCCCCCATGCAGCCAGCCTGCATCCGTGGGCGTGGGAAAGAGACGTAAACGCTGACGGGCATTAAACACGAGTTAGACATGCCATTCCGCGCCACCAACACATTTCAAAAGTGCACATCACAAGGCTCTTGTTGAAGCCCTGGCGGCCGGCCAGGGTCAGACCACAAAAGGAAGCTGTTTCCCTGCTGGAGCTGCCGGGTGGCCGGGCGTGGCCAGGGCCTCACGTCACTGCAGAGTGTGGGGGCTCTGCTGGGATTTCCTGCCCCGGCATCCGCTCTTTCTCCTGCGGCCCCTGCTGTGACCGTCCCAGGTGACGAGGCTCCGCCAGCGAGGGAAGTCCGCTTTCCCCGGACCCTTCCGGGTGTCGCCAGAAAGGCCCCGTCCGTGATGTTTACGCGGGACCCCTCCATGTGGCCCTGCGGCCTTCTGGAGACCCCGCGGTGCGTCTTCTCCCTGCAGAGCGCCACGGAAAAGTGTTTCTTGTCCGCATTTGGGAGAGGTCACATCCCATCGGCTGTGTCAAGATGGAGCGGCAGCCACAGGCCCAGGGGTGGCAGAAGACGTGTGACGCGGCTGGCCGAAGCCAGGCCTCCCTCTTGGCAAATGATCCGCAAATATTTATTGAGGGTCGGCCCTGGACCAGCTCTGGG
Organism: Procyon lotor; assembly: GCA_028646535.1. NCBI lineage: Eukaryota > Metazoa > Chordata > Mammalia > Carnivora > Procyonidae > Procyon > Procyon lotor. The sequence continues at coordinate 56,879,397 of CM053603.1, forward strand.
GCCAGGTCTGCGGGGCACACAGAGGCGCCCTGTGTGAAACAAGGAGCTTATGTTCAGACTGAGAAGCCAGGTGGGCATACGGGAAACCCGGGGTCCTATTGACCACCCGAGCTATGCTTTCAGGCTTGGATGTGTGGGAAGGTGCAGACCGAATGTGCAGGTGCGGGTCTCACTCTGGGTGAGGTGTCCCACCGTGGAATCCCGAGGAGGCTGTGCAGCCGTTGCTATGGAGTGGGGGGTCGGGGAATGGGGGTAGGGGTAGGACTCTCCTCCAAGAGGCACTAACTGCATTTAGCTCTCAGAATGAAGCCTTCAGGAACTCGGGCCTCCCTCCTTACTCCCAGTGGTCTTTTTTTGTCCCACACAGTGTTATCCCTTCAAACTAAGCACGCAAACACCCACAAAATGTTTGCTTTTATCAATTAGACCTTGCAAATACTTGGTGAGCGGTGGGAGGGGGTCCGGGGGTTTCCACTTTGCAGAGGAGGGAGCTGAGGCTGGGCGATGGGTATGCCCAGGGTCACATGGAGAGTTAAGCTTCTGTCCTGTGTGGTCCCTGACCCTTAGGGTCCCCACAAAGGGGTAGGACTGCTGTAGTGTGTAAAAGATGAAGCAGGCAGACCCAGCTCTGCTCTTAACGTTGGAGAAATGTTGGTCCTTGGGAGCAGGCTCCTTTAAATGTCACACAAACAGACCCTACATCCTACCCTTCTGCCAGTGGTTCCTATTTGAATAAACACTGACACATACTTTCCTAAGCATAGAGACGCCTCAAATGATGGATCAGTAGGATGTGTTTATTAATTTTGCCCTGAGTCATTCAACCGTCATTGGCCAGACAGCGTGATTGACTTTTGCTGAGCGCCTATGACTGGCCTAACCCTTTGAGGCCCGCCCCTGGCTGGACTCCGCCCATTGTCCCGTCCTGCCCTGCGTGAAACAGTGTCTTTTGTTGAGATTGGAAGAGGACCAATAAACAGGGTGTCTCTTCTCACCTGAACACTGAGCCATCGAGGCAGACTGAGAAATCTCTGGATTAGCAATGAAATATCAACTGCACTAGCCAAGCTGATGGTGGAGAGCATGACTTAGGTGTGGGGCCGCTGTGGATCTCAAAATAATGAATGCCCTATAGGACCGACTGAGCTCCCAGCACATTCCAGTTGTCCCCATGTTGGGGCCTGACCTCGCATTGGGGAGCAAGGAAGAATGCGGGTTTCCTGCGGGCAACCAAAGCTCCAAGAGGAAAGGACTTCTAGTAGCTTCTTTCAACCAGTCAGATTTGGAGAGAGTGCAGGGTGGGGAGAAGTCAGGGCTATTGAGTGAATTAAGTTCCCCTGCCCAGAAGTGCAGATCATGCCATAGCTACACATGGTGGGGGTCCCTCTCTAGCCCCATATCACTCAACTCCAGCTGACTTGGAGATAGATCATGAGTTCAGGGGTTGAAGCCCAAGTTACTGGTAGCTGCCAACTTTGGACAGGGATAAGACGGTGGAGAGAGGGACCTTGAGAGTCTGTTACAATATTTTCTTGCACTGGGAGGCTTAGTAATATGGTGATTAAGGGCATGGCTTCTTGGAGTCAGCCCTGGCTCTCTTCCTAATTTCCTTATTTGTAAAGTAGAGTTTTTATGGATTAAATAAAATTACAACTCAAGGTTTAGCACTGTCCTGGCACGTAGTAACTGCTTAATGGATATTTACTTTTATTACAGCAAACGGGATCTCTTACACTGACATTATCATGCTTTTGTAGAACACAGTCAACTCCATTTCCTTATTTGTCCAATGATGACTTGGTACACATCTAGCCTTCCCTGGTCAAGGGCCTTGGGCAAGGTGCTGGGCACGTAGTAGCTGTCATGTGGGTTAATTCCTCCAGTGAATTTCCTCTCGACGTGGAGCTGAGCCCCTGAGCTAAGGGAATGAGAACTTGGATTAGGATCAGCGGAAGCGGGTGATTGAGTGAGTTGAGTGGAGTTGAGTTGAGTTGAGTTGAGTCTCAGTCATGGGGGTGGGGAGAACCCGGGGCCCTAGAAGAAGGGAAAGGTGGTCCTAGCCAGTCAGAGATGAACATGGAAGGGGAGGTGGGGGTAGCCCAAAGATCAGCGTCTCCTGCATTTGTGCTCTTTTCCACGCAGAGAAAATTCCTGGGATCTGGGGATTTCGTGCACAGCCTCACCGTGGGCATTGCATTGGATAGCTCATGAGAATCCCCTTCTCTTTTTCTTCCTCAATCTCTCTCTCTCTCCCTCCACCTCACTCTCCCGCCCTTCCTCTCCCCCGCTGCTTTCCAGCCTTCCTTCTCTCTCTCTGCCTCTCAAACTCCCAAACCTCCTGCCCCTTCTAATTATATTAGGCTTCAGCCTTGGATCTGGCACCTGCATTTTTCAGGCAATGAGAGCAAGCCCTGACTATGTTGTGATGTTCTTTTCGACAAAACTGCCTTTTAGGTAAATACTTTTTGGGCCAATCTCGCTGAATTAACTATCTGGGTCATTTGAATTTCTTCTCCAGGAAATAATTATGGCCTTTGGGAAATGTAAAGTACACCGCAGTCCTGTGAGCGGCGAGAAAATACCAGCCTCCCTGTTCCCGTGCCACCTCCTTCCATTTCTCTGTGACCCAGGGAACCAAATTAGCAGTGACTCCCATCTCTGGGGTCCAGTGTGGCTTTGGATCTCTCTGGGGAAGTCCCTTGGGCATTCGTTCACGTGAGGGAGATTATATTCATGCTACTCTTCCTTGTGTGAGAGCAATGACTTCCTCCCAGGCAGCAAAAATTTTTTGAAAAACAACATTCTGTAGATTCCCTCTCCAATTCTGGAGGACGAGATAGAGAAGTGAGTGGCATTACCATGCTCCAGCCTGGAGAGGACCAAGGCTTGCTTCACCACGCCAGGCAAGAGCAGAAGCTCTTAGACCCAAGCTGGGGAGCGGGTTGCTGGTGGGGGTAGCTGCGTAGCTTTGACTATGGTGATGGTATGTTGTCATGAAAGAAGCTGCCAGCCCCTTCTCTGCCTGGGAGATGTAGGAAGCCCCCTTCAGCTTGAGAAGCCTTCCTCTTCATCATGAAAATGTGACATAAGGAGGTCTCTGCTGTCCCAGGCTCTTCCCTCTACCCCTCGGGAGGCAGAGATGGCTTGAGGGAAGGTGGCAGGAAAATTTACAGGGGGGATTCTGTTCATTCAATAAGACCGCCACCATGACATGCCACAGACTGGGTAGCTGAAACAACAGACATTTATTTCCTCCCAGTTGTAGGGGACAAAAATCTGAGATCAAGGTTTTGGCAGGGTTGCTGTCCTCTGAGGCCCTCTCCTTGGCTTGTAGGTGGCTGCCTTCCCTCATGTCCTCACGCTGTGTTTCTTCTGCGCCAGCCTATGTTCTAATCTTCCCAGAAAGTCATCCGTCCTACTGGGGCAGGGCCCACTCAATGACCTTATTTGACCCTAGAGATCCCATCTCCATCTAAGGCCGGGTTAGAAGGTGGGCACTGAGTGAGTCAGAAACAGAGGGGAGATGACTGCGGTACCTGAAAGCCGCTGATGTTCAGAGACATTAGCACCTCCCTGGTCATCCTGAATGAGGCACCCTGGCCAGAGGACATCAAGAGACCAAATGTGAGGTCACCAAGGAGGAAAGGAGGTCTGGGCTGGAGACCCAGGCTCACCAGCAGGATCCAGAGCCTGTGTGTGTGGGTTTGGGGAGGAGGGGGAGGGGAGGGTCCCTGTGGGGAGGAGACTTGAGGCTAGACGATCCTCCAACTGTCCCTAGGAACTGACTGAGCACATGAAGCACATCTGCAGAACTTGAACCCTGGAACCCAAGTGAGGGCAGCACAGGCCACATGGAGGCTTGCAGAAGCAAGGTCACTGTGCACAGTTGTTCGAGCAGCACACTGCACATTTGTGTCTCATGCCTCGGCGCTGTGGATGGGAACAGCAGCCCTGGAATGGGGCCGCAGCCTGCATGGCTGGACCCTGTGACTCTGACTTCAGCATGAGGGCATCCATCCATCGGAAGGACCAGTTTTCAATGGTGACCCCAGGTGGCAGCCACAGAAGTCATAGCAGGGGTAGGACCAAATGGAGTCTTGTTTCTTTCTCCACCAGGCAGTTAAAAGCAGGACCGCCCTCTTCAGTCTGAGCAAGGCCCAGCAAGGTTGGGAGAGGAAGATAAAGAAGGTCCAAAGAAGGAATCTTCTAGATAAGGTGGGAAGGGGAGAGTTATATGGCTGAATACAAGAAACAGAACTAATTTGTACCATCCAGCTCCACAGCTGGTTGCATGGCTCACACCAGTCGGATTAAGATCTCTCTGGGGAGATCGGACACGTTTTTTGAGTGAGGCTTTAAAAAATCTGCCCTTTGGGATCTTGGTTCACATTTTGACTCACTGTACAGCTGAACCCACATATTTCATCAGTCTGTACTCAACAGGGCAAAACCTTCTGAGTCAGGCACTCTGGTGGGCGTGGAAGGAGAGGAATTGGCCTCAAGTAATTTATTAACAGAGGCGAAGAGACCCAGGGGTCACTCTGTCGGCTGGGTCCCGGACACCAGTTGGCTGCCTTCATTGAGGAAATGCTCTGTCTTAGGGGGTTTCTTGGAAGCAAGCCCTGAGACGAGGGTCTGTGGGAAACTGATCTCTTAGGAGGTGCTTTCAAAGGAAATGCTTTCAAAAGGGGGAACGAGGCAGGGTGGAGCTCAAGGCTATCAGCACGGGCAGAGTCTCAGTCTCTACAGGGACAGACCAGATCCTCTGGAGATGCCCCATCTTAGAGGCCGCCCTGACTTGAGGCAAACAAGCTAGCTTTCGTGGTCCTCAGTCAGTCAGTTGTTGGCTAAGGGCCATCTGGGAGGTCAGAAACTTCTAGGCACCACCAGCGTTTTGCTCATGTGAGCAGAGTGCCGCAGGAGCCCTTAGACAGTCCTCCCCAGGGAGAGGCCGGGGTGGCTCTTAGCAGCAGAGGGACACAGCCCTGGGGCAGAGGTGCCCGGGAAGGACAAAAGGAATGCCTCTGGGGGCTGGGATTCTCTACTTAGCTGCTCACTGCCTTGTCTTAGCTCCTTCCCCCAGGAACGGTTTGAAGACCTGATTCTGTGAACGAGTGTGAAACTGGGACCAGCACCACCACGGAGGCTGAAGCAACTCCTTAACTCACCAGCTTTGTGACCTTGAACGAATGGTTCTGACCTTCACGCTCCTCACTGGTGTGATGGGAATGGTAATTCTTTTCTCATAGGGCGGTTGTAGAGATAAAAGGAGCAGTGCCCCCTCAGCGCCTAGCTCCCTGCTTGGCTTGCAGCAGGAATTTGTGAAATGCCAACTCCCTTCCTCTACTACTTTTCCTCCTCCTTCTTGAGGAAGAACGTTACCCAAGAGCACAGGGCTGCCGAAAAGTCCCTGCGACCTGCTCATTTTGTTTATGTACCGTCCGGTGGAAGGTAACAATTTAGATGGCAAATTGCTCTGCCAGAGTTGGGGAGTTGGTGTGTTAATTCCTGACTATTTACTGTGACAGGTTTAAAGCCCAATATCTCAGGGAGTGCCGGGGGCTCCCGCTCCGCAGTGTACAGAGAATTGCATGGATGCACCTTGCTGCTTCCTGGTGGTACTAAGCATCTCCTCTGTGTGTGTGTGTATGTCGGAGGGGGGGTAGGTTTTGGGGGTGCCAGGGTTCTGGAAGAACCCAAAGGTCTGACTTCATCCTGTCTCCTCTCCTGCTCTCCAAGCAGCTCCAGTTGTATGGGTGTTGGGGGAAGCTACCCTTTCTTTTTCAGAAGAGCACAGACAAGCCCCTCCTCAATGCTGTGGAGCTCTATAGCCGTTGTCCCGGGAGTGCATATGTCATCCCAGTGGCTCTGTTGGTGCCCATCTCAGTCGGGCCACAAAGGCATGCAGCCCGGGGGTGACC
>CM053603.1:56885417-56899811 GCA_028646535.1 Procyon lotor
ATTTAAAAATAGCACCCACACCTTGGGGTTGGGGGGAGGTGGCTGTGTGTAGTGGAGTGCCCGGCACCTAGTAAATCCTCAGTTGCTGTTCATGATTATTATTACTGCTGGCCTCTTTTGGTAGGGTGCTCCTTTGTGCCTTCCATAAGTAGGAAGATAAACTCATTTTAAATCTGAATGGATTTCCAGAAAGGTAATACCAAACAGAGGTCCTCTGTGACAGCTGAGTGTGAAGAGGAATTGCTTAGCCAGCAGGACCCAAAGGAACTTTCCGTGATTATGGAAAATTTCTGTAAAACACACTGTTCAACAGAGTAGCTAGTGGCCACATGGAGCTACTGAACACCTGAAGTGTGGTGAGTGCAAACGAGAACTTGAATTTTCTGTTGTTGTTCGATTTTTAATTTTAACTAATTTAAATTTAGGGCACCACGCATGGCAGGGGGCCATTGACTCGAACAATACATGTTTAGCCCTAATGTAGCGACTGATGGCTGCTATAAAAACTTGAGCCATAGCACACGCAAAGGCTCTAAAACAATTCAGGGCTCAAATATACATCCTAATGAAGCTAATAATCATGATAGTGGGTAATAAAGGATTTGCTGATCATTCTTTGGAGGTGATGTACCTAAGACACAAAGGCTAATAAGTGACTCCTGACTTGTGGGTTGCTGAAGGAGGGCTGCAGGGAGGACCATGAGGGTCACATCCACTTAAGTTAGGCCGATGATCTTCTCAGGCTCTCGCTGAAGTGGGAGTGAACACATTTGGGATCTTTTGAATCCAAATCCTGCAGCCAATGTTTGCAGATGTTTCTTATCAATGCATTCCAAACTTACTTGAAAAAAAAAAAAAAACCACTACATACAGTATTCTTCTCTTTTAGCTCAGGAACCTCATTTCTAGGAATTTATCCTGAAAAAAGTAATCCCCAAATAAAGCAATAATATTGTATGCACAAAGATGTTAATTACAGCGGTACTGACACTAGTAGGCCCTTGTCATGTTCATTAGAGAAGAGCTAAAGGAACCACACAATAAAATATTGGAAGCAATTCAAATGGTTAAGAAGAAAATGGCTAAGAAAATGCCTGTTGTCAATGCGATGGAATAATCTGTAGCCATTAAAATCATATGTACAGTGTAATGCTGAGTCTTTAAAAGCAGAATTGTATGTACAGAAAATTCAAGTTTTAAGTGCATAGAAAAAGACTGAAGGGCCTGGGTGGCTCAGTGGGTTAAAGCCTTTGCCTTCGGCTCAGGTCGTGATCTCAGGGTCCTGGGATCGAGCCCCGCATTGGGCTCTCTGGTCAGCAGGGAGCCTGCTTCCTCCTCTCTTTCCACCTGCCTTTCTGCCTCCTTGTGATCTCTCTCTCTCTCTTTCTCTCTCTGTCAAATAAATAAATAAAATCTTTTTTTAAAAAAGCAAAAGATTGAAGAAAATGAATGGAAAGTGTTCCATTAGAATTCTGTTTCTGGGAAGGTGGAGTGGACCTAGTTCTACTCCACCTCCCTCCAAGTACAACTAAAAACTCTAGATGTTATATGTGAAACAAACATAAGGACTCTCAAAGATGGAGAGAAGCAGCCGGGAACTTCAGGACCAAAGGAATGTCATGCTGGCAAGTTTTCTGGGTTTTCTTTTTGTCTTACACACACCAAACTTGGATCCGAAGAACCAGCAGCCCCCAAATACCTATAGGTACAGATTTCAAAAGCTCTGACAAAAGCCTATTCTTTCGGGCCAAAGGACCAGGAAAGAGGAGGCTTACAAGACAGAAAACCTTTAGACAATGACTGCTCTACTCCATCCAAATATTACAGAAAAAAGTGTGGCTCACACCTACCCATGCCAGTAAAGGCCAACTGGGATCCTGGACCTCCACCCTCCCAAGACTGTAGCAAGGCACCCCAACACCCCCATGGGGGTAATGTCAGAGAAGGCCATTTAGGGAGCCAGGACTTTCATCCCTCCAGGTCAGTGATGAGGTCCCCTCTCCCCTAAGCCAACTGTAACAGAAGGCTTAAATAAGAATTGGGCTTATAAAATGAGTAGGTCCCGGTGTCAATAGAAAATCACTTGCAATACCAAGAACCAGGAAAATCTCAACCAAATGAAAAAGATAATCAGGAGATACTAACACAGCCAACCAACAGGATCTCATATACTTTCGTGGAACACTTCACCCAAATGAGTGAATACACATTCTTTTCAAATGTCTGTGGAACACATACCAAGATAGACTATATTCTGGACCATTAAAACAAACCTCAACAAATTGAAAATAATTGAAGTCCTACATAGTGTATTCTTTCATCACAATGAAATCAAATTAGAAATCAGTAACAGAAAGATAACTGAAAAATCTCCAAATACTTGAAAATTAATATACTTTTAAATAATCGATGGGTTAAAGAGGAAGTATCAAGGAACCAAAATCGTACATTAGGCTGAATGACAATGAAAATGCAATATTTCAAAACTGTGGGACATAGCTACTGCTGTGCTAACAGGAAATTTGTAGCATTAAATATATACACTAGAAAAGTGGAAAAGTCTCAAGTCGGTAATACAGCTCCCAGTATAGGGGTCTTGAAAAGGAAGAGCAAAATAAACCCAAAGCCAAGAGCAGGAAAGAAATAATAAAGATAAGAGCAGAAATCAATGAAATTGAAAATAGAAACAATAGAGAAAATCAATGCGACAAAGAGATGGTCCTTTGAAAAAAATCAATAAAATTGATGGACCTCTAGCAAGACTGACAAAAGGAATAAGAGAAGAGACACCAATTACCAATATCAGGGATGAAATGGGAGCTATCTACAGATGCTAAAGGCATCAAAAAGATAATAGGGTAACACTGTAAGCAACTCTCCACACATAAATTTGACAATTTGGAGGAAATGGATCACCTTGTTGAAAACACAAACAATCACATCTCATTCAACATGAAATAGATAATTTTCAACAACTTTTAACTACTAAGGGAATTGAATTTCTAATTTTAAAGCTCCCCAAAATGAAATCCCCAGGCCCAGATGGTTTCACTGGAGAATTCTACCAGGAATATAAATCAATTCTACACAAATTTCTTCCAGAAAATAGAAAAGGAGGGAACAGTTCCCAATGCATTCTATGAAGCTAGTATTATCCTGATACCAGATGAAAACATTACAAAAAAGAAAATATCTCATGAATACAGATGCAAAAATCTGCAACACAATATTAGCAAATGAAATTTCATGGTATATAAATTATATACCACGATGGAGTGGCGTTTATTCTAAGAATGCAATGATGATTCAATATTCAAAAATCAATCTGTGTAATCCATCACATTAACAGGCTAAAGAAAAAATTACATGATGATATCAATTAATGCAGGAAAGAACTTGACAAATTCCAACAACTCATTTATGATTTTAAAAAAAAACTGCGAAAACTAGGAAGAGAGGGAACCTTCTCAATTCGATAAAGAGTATCTACAAAACCCCTACAACTAACCTTATACTTATTGGTGAAAGCCCGAGTGCTTTATCCCTAAAATCAGAAACAAGGCAAAGATGTCTGCTTTACCACTCTCAAACAACACTGTGTTGGAATTCTAGCCAGCGTAACAAAACAGACAAAGGAAATAAAAGGCATACATATGGAGAAGGAAGAAATAAAGCTCTTCCTATGTGCAGATGACATGATTGTCTATGTAGAAAATTCCAAGAAATCTACCAAAAAAAAGAAAGAAAAAAAGAAAATCTCCTAAAATGAACCAGTGAATTGAGTAGTAGGATACAAGATGAGCATATGGAAAAACAGCTATATTTTTTATATGTAAGCAATAATGATATGGCTCTTGAAATTAAAAATACAATATCATTTATGACCACTCAGTAAAAAAATGAAATACTTAAGTGTACGTCTAACAAAATGTGTATAGGACTTGTATGCTGAAAACTATAAAACGCTGATGAAATAAGTCAAAGAGAATCTAAGTAAGTGAAGAGACAACCAGGTTCATGGATTGGAAGACCGAACACAATAAATACATTAATTCTCTACAAATTGATCTATGGCTTTAACCAGGATAATTTTAGTTTTTTAGGTATAGAAGGTTATTCTAAAATTTTTACGGGAATGCAAATAGGTTAGAATAGCTAAAACAATTTTCAAAAAGATGACTAGGGGCACCTGGGTGGCTCAGTGGGTTAAGCCTCTGCCTTCAGCTCAGGTCATGATCTCGGGGTCTTGGGATCGAGCCCCACATTGGTCTCTCTGCTTAGTGCGGAGCCTGCTTCCCTCTCTCTCTGCCTGCCTCTCTGCCTTCTTGTGATCTCTCTCTGTGTCAAATAAATAAATAAAATCTTAAAAAAAAACAACAAACTTATAAAACTAGAAAAAAACCAAAGGAAAACTAGTTGGAGTTAGATTTCTGATCCTAGTAATTTAAAGGTGTGGACTAATATACTAGGGAATACCATTCTTGGACAAAAACAAGGTGTGGTTTTATGGCGATGATACTGCTTCTCCTTGATGCCTTGTAAATGGTCTCAGAAGATCGCCACAAGAGGTTTCTCCAAAACGTCTCCAGCAATGACATCGGCCGGGCACAGGATGGGTGCGGCTTTCCAGGGTGATGCTTCGGGGGGACAGAGTTCATTTGGGTGTAGAAGTTCTATACCTTGAAAATAAAGAGAGCCTTTCTCCTTTATGATCCAGTCTGTATAATTTCATATTTGAAATGGGTGGTATTCGTCTTGCAATCCTGAGGGTCTCAGATACTTTGCCCCTAAAAAAATCAGAAGGGAAGGAGCATCTCTGGGGTGCTATCCTTCTTCCCGAGGATGAGAAGGAGGCTCTCTAGAGAACTCAAAACACCTCATGACTGGTCTGGGTGCAGGGGACTCATGTGGGCACAGGACAGAATGTCAATCTCTGTCCCATGCACGAGCTGACTTTCCTCTCTGTTGGTTGGTATCATGAGAAACCTCTCTCTCTCTCTCTCTCTCCCTCCCCCCTCCCTCTCTCTCTCTCTCTTTGGCAGAGGCCCCCTCATCAAAGGTCAATTCTGCCCTCAGGCTAGAGGGAATTAAGCAGCTCCTGCCCCAACCCACCCTCTGTTCCGGTCACTCTTTCACTTGTGGAACTAGAGGACCCTGCCTATGCCCCAGCCTTCCAGAGGGGCTCAGCATCACCCTTGTTCTTGCCTGTGTCTCTCCCTACCGCAGATAAAGCTATCTGTTCTCAGGAGCGATTCAGAGCCCAGGGCTCAGCTCCTGACTCCAAGCCCACTTAGCAGGGCCCCAGGCACCTACTGGGCTGTCTTGCTTTCCTCATGCCTTGGCTGCCTCCCTATTTATTGCCTTACCCAATAGTTTCTTGTTGTCCCTGGATGACCTCTCCTGCCGGGCACCCCACTTTCCCCAGCCATACCTAGTTCATTTAGATGGTTCTGGAGCACTCCCAGAAGATTCTCTATGCCTAACTGGGTCATGGGATACAACAGAAAGCTCACTCCCTTCCTACACCAAGGTACTAGATCACAGCCGGGTTTGTTCCAGAGAATTCCTTGGAGGAACAATTGACCCTTTGGAAATTAGAACAGAGTCAGGCATAGAACTGGACACGGCTGTGGGTAATGGTAGGGAAGTCTCCCTGGGCTCTGTACTCCACTCAGGGAACCAGACCAGATCTCAGAGGGTCTGTTCAAACCACAGGTGTCCGCAGTAGCCCAGGTGATTAGGAACCCTGGGAAGATAGGATAGTCTGGGGGCAGGATCAGTGCATTGGAGGACCATGGTCAAAGGCCCACAGCCCGGGGAGTGCTCTGATGACCCGGGCCAGGCCCACCTGTGGCCTGGCATGCAGCGGCTTCCCCAGGTCAGGTGGAAAGCTCCATATGGGCCCCGACTTTTTCCCTCTCCCAAGTGGCACTTGTTCAGAAAGCCAGGCGCACCTTGAGCTATGCCTCAGTCTGAGTGGTAGCGCTGGAGTTTCCTGTGCCTGATGGTGTAGACCCAAGCTCAGTCTTCCCACAGGAGGGACCCCCGGCCCTCATTCTCAGGCAATCCTGCTATGAGGCCAAGGAGGCAGGCCTTCTGAGGAATGCCAGCGAGGGCTTCCTGGCTGACTGCCAGGGATGAACTCACCCAAGAGTGGCAAAGCTTCAGGGGTAGACTGGAAAAGCCAATTCCCAATTCTAGTTCTGTGTCAAACCCTGTTGAACCAGGGAGAGGATTCTTCAGCCAGAAGCCTGGATAATCTTGTTTCTGCCCTAAAGTCACTCCACGAGGGGATCCTTTTAGAAATCTGAATAGCCAGAGACATTTTTGGGAGCAAGCGCTCAGGCAGCGGTGTGTTCGATGACACAGTGACAGGTGACTCAGTAAAGTGGCCTGCATCATGGAGACTGCTGGTGCTGTGCACACGGTCCTTCATCCCGTGGCCGGGGAGCTTGAACAAACCGGCCTAGGAAATGATCCCGGCAGCAGGCAGAGAGGAAGAGCAGGGGAGAGGTGCTCTGCGGGCCAGGGAGGGAGGGGCAGCGGAAAGGTGGCAGTGACCCAGGCCAGGACGGGGGCATGGCGGCAGGAGACAACTGACGAGTTCATAGGTTCCAATCCTCCCAGTCTCTTGAAGGTCTTTACGTTCAAAAGAGTTTTCCTGTGCACAATTTAGGGAAATTCTCAGTTTTGTCATCTACAAAATGGGGATGATAACAGTATCGAGGACGTAAAGTTGTTGTGATGCTTAAGTGAATGAAGGATACAGCTGTGCCTTTAGTGCTTCTGATGGGCAGCCGCTTTCTGCTTCAGGTGACAAGGATGGGGGGTGGGGGTGTTGGGATTGGTGAGGTTGCAGCCGTACAGGAGCGATTATGTTCGTGGCACTTTCAGATGGCCGAGCTGTGGGACACTGCTTGGCCTTTCAACTGAGCACAGTTGCAGGAGGTTGGAGACTATTTTTCTCTGGAGAAGATTCAGGTTAAGGCTGCCAACTGTTTTTATGAGGGATTTAAAAATGTAGCTTTGGGGACACCTGGGTGGCTCCGTGGGTTAAAGCCTCTGCCTTCGGCTCAGGTCATGATCTCAGGGTCCTGGGATAGAGCCCCACATCGGGCTCTCTGCTCGGCAGGGAGCCTGCTTCCCCCTCTCTCTCTGCCTGCCTCTCTGCCTACTTGTGATCTCTCTCTCTGTCAAGTAAATAAATAAAATCTTTAAAAATAATAATAAATAAAATAAAATTAAATTAAATTAAATAAGCAAACTGTAGCTTTGCCCGGAGCCAGGGGAATAGATAATCTGACCCGGACGCGTATTGTCTCTGTGAGAATCTAAGGCTCCTATCCTGCAGTGTGGACGTGTTTGGAAAAGTGAGATGTTAAAAAAGACACGTTGCAAAAGGAAAAAAATTGTGCCCCTTTGATGCTTGCCCTCGGACGGATCTGAGAGCAAGGTACTGGTGGCTCAGAGACTAATTGAATAATTGCTAGAAGCCCCCAGCTCCCCTCGGGCAGAAGAGACTCCAGGAGCAGAAGGTTCATGAGCTGCTAAGGGAGGCTGGGTCTTCCCACCCTGGCCGCAAAGCCTCTGGCTGCTGCTCACCGCTGAGCCTGGAAGACAGGAAGTGTCCCCATGAAGTTCATTGTCTCAAGCTTCCCTCCTCATGGATAGGCAGGAAATGCGGTATGACTGCTATAAGCCCAAGAGGCCATCCAAACCCAGTGTCACAGCAGTTTTCTGCCCCAGATCCAGTAGGTGGGACTGATGGCTCACCGTGGCCAGGCTGGGTGGCAGTCTATTCAGAGGGCTTGCATCCCCATGTCCTTCTGCAATTCCCAGTGCTGGTGGATTTCATGGGACTGACCAGCCACCAAGAGAAGGGATGTCTTTTCTCCACATTGTCAACCCTCCATTTTTGTGTAAAAATAATTATCTGTTTTCAAAAGCTTATTAATATTAAAACTTTAGTAATTAAAGTCGATTTTAGAAAAGAAAAAAAAAATTCCCCTTTCCACCAGCATCGTCATTTTTGCACATTTCCTTCAGACTTAGCCAGGTTGCAAATACAGTTTTAAAGATTTGCAACCACTAATCAACCACGTGTAGTTTGGTCTTCACTCAACATCGTGTCTTAAGCATCATTAGTGTTGCTGTATGATTTCATAACTATTCTTTAGAGCTTTATGACAAATATTCCACTGAGTTACTAGACCATCATTTATTTAGTCATTTCTTATTAACGAACATTTAGATCATTTTTTACTTTGGCTATGATGGGGACTGCTGTGAGAACATCTTTGTATTAGTAGTTGGTTTCTTCTATTAAATTCTTCCTCTGGGTAAAATAAAGGTAATGGGCTTACTGGGCTGAAAGGTATGAACATTTTCTTCTTCTCCTTAATACATATTATTTTCCAAAAGGGTTGAACCAATTTGCAAGTTTACCAGCTACGTATGATGCTACCATTTCCTGCTCAACTTTACTCATATTGCCTGTTGCCCTCAAAATTTGTATTACTAATTTTTACAGCTAAGACTTAGTACCCCACATCTGCTTCAATTGCGTTTCTTGAATTATTAACGTCTTCCCTTTATCTGACCCTTTTGTCCAGGAAGACTTACCAAACCATCCTACCCTGCTGGCCTTAAATTTCTAGGACATCCCTACAGCCCCCATGTTAATCTTGAATCTGTTTTCAATGATTCTTAAAATTCAGCGAGGATCTCCCTGCCTGCCCCTGGCTCCCGCCAGATTTGATTCTCTTCCAGGCTCTTCTAGTGTGCACGTTCTCTGTCTAGCCAACTCCTCCAGTTGTTTCAATTAAGAAATTACTATTCAATGCTCTTTGGACAGCATTCCTCCCTCTCCCCACGGTAGGCACTGATTTAGACAGTGCAAGTGGGAAAGAGCGTTTCCCCGTACATTTGATGAGAATGTGTTTTCTCTTGTGGGAGTTGTCCATGTCCTCTGCTATATCCTTCCTTCATTTATTCATTCATTGCAAAAAATATTGCTGAGTGCCTAAGATGTTCTGGATGGTAGAACTATGACAGCAAAGGCATAGTCTCTGCCTTCATCCAGCTCAAATTTTGCTGGGGCACACACACACTATTAATAAGCAAGTGAGTGAATGAATAATATATCATGCTACAGGGACAAAAAAAAATAGGGTAAAGGGACAGAGAAGGCTGGGGAAATGTGGGCAATGGTGTCCCGCCACTACCTTGCACCAGTTCTTGAAAATTGTGTGCATCCCTCCAGCCCCTGTTCAGTGACCTCATGTTTGCAGCTGGAAATTGGTTGTGGTGGAAGTATTTATACCAAACACATAAAATGCTACAATTCAGAGGCAGCAGGTGTTAAACTTTTATCAGCACACAACTGGGTATGGGATGCCACTTTGTGTGGGTGAGTCAGGGAAGATCTCACTGAGGAGGTGGCATTTGACAAGGAGGAGATGAGGGAGGGAGCCATGTGGGTTTTTTGAGGAAGAGGATTCCAGGCAGAGGGAACAGCCAAAGCAAAGTCCCGAGGCAAGGTTGGTTGCATGTTTCAGAAACAGCAAAGAGGCCAGTGCAGCTGGAGCATATTTGGAGGGAATGGGGAGCAGAACAGGGTAGTAAGTAATGGGAAATAAGAGGGAGACTGGTTAGAGACAAGATCAGATGTGGGCCTTGTAGGTTATTGTAAATATTTTGGCTTTTACTCCTGATTTGAGATGGAAATCGTTGGAGGATGTTG
The DNA here is from genome assembly GCA_028646535.1 of Procyon lotor. Classification (NCBI taxonomy): domain Eukaryota; kingdom Metazoa; phylum Chordata; class Mammalia; order Carnivora; family Procyonidae; genus Procyon; species Procyon lotor. Next base: position 56,895,160 of record CM053603.1, read on the forward strand.
AGCTGAGAAATGACAAGTTCTGATTTATCTTTTAAAGGATTGCTCTGGCCTTTGTGTTGAGTATAGAACTGTAGGAGGACCGAATTCCAACCATTAGCAGGCTATTGAAATAATCCAGGAGACAGTTCATGGTTGTTTTGATTGTTACTGGAGATGAAGAAATAGTTAGAATCTGAACACACAGTTGAGGAAGGACCCACGGTATTTGCTGATGCATCAGATATGCTGCTTGTGGGAAAGAAGCTAAGGATGACCCCTTTCTATTAAGGCCTTTCTTATGTTGACGTTAAAGAAAATGTTTAGTTTAGGAAGATCTCAGGTATCTGAGATCTCAGTGGCAGAGTCTCCCACTTAGCTCTTTGGTTTTTCTTTCTTTCTTCTACACAAATTTTATTCTGAGGAAAGATTTCCTTTATCTATGTTTGATTTTGAGCAGTCCAGTCCTAAGTAAGTGAACCGAGCGCAACTGCGAGGAGAGTGCGACAGGTCCACAAAAATTCATTCTCCTCCTTTCTCATACACAGTAGCAGAACTGACGTTGGGCACGAAGCACCCAGATGCATCTCTGGGACCAAGTGTGGACTAAAGGAAGGGGAAGGAGGGGAGGGGAAGGATCAGTTCCAGGTAATCCCCCCACTCAAGAGGAGACGTTTCTCCTCTTTGGAGCTCATAAGCTGAAACACCGATGTCTACGTACTGATGACTGAGCTTTGACCACGGAACTAAGAACTGTGGAGTAATAGGATGGAGAAAACCGAGGTTTTGAGGCGACCACGAAGAGCAGAACTTCTGCCCTCCTACTTCCCTCAGGACTGTTATGTGAGAGAGAAAACACAATCTTTTTTTTTTTTTTAGACATATAATGTATTATTTGCCCCAGGGGTACAGGTCTGTAATTCATCAGTCTTACACAATTCACAGCGCTCACCAGCGCTCACCATAGCACATACCCTCCCCAATGTCCATCACCCAGCTGCCCCGTCCCTCCCCCCCACCACCCAGAAACCCTCAGCTTGTTTCCTGAGATTAAGAGTCTCTTATGGGAAAACACAATCCCTTTAAAGTCATAGTTTCAGGGCGCCTGGGTGGTTCAGTGGGTTAAAGCCTCTGCCTTTGGCTCAGGTCATGATCTCAGGGTCCTGGGATCGAGCCCCACGTCGGGCTTTCTGCTCAGTAGGGAGCCTGCTTCCCCCTCTCTCTGCCTACTTGTGATCTCTCTCTCTCTCCCTGTCAAATAAATAAATAAAAATCTTAAAAATAAATAAATTAAAAAAATAAAGTCATAGTTTCTTGGAGGTATTTTTGGTACAGCAGCTTAAACTTTAGCCTAATATAAGAGCCCATTCCAAAACAAACCAATCAACCAGGAGAAAATCAAAAAGTTAGAAGCAGCATCGTTCAGTTAAGGAATGAAGTGTGCAGGGCCAGAACATTTAGGTGAGTATAAAATGGAGGAAGGCCAAGGGCAGAGGGCCATCCAGGAGCCGGAAGCACCTATGGACGGCTGGCCATGATTTTGGTGGGAATAGTGTGAACAGATTTACACCGGAAACAGTTGAGGAGAAAGACATTGGGTGAAGGAGAGGAAAGAAGGCTGGTATTTTTTTTTTTTAAGATTTTATTTATTTCTTTGAGAGAGAGTGAAAGTAAGAGAGATCAAAGAGCTCTGGAGACAGAGAAGCAGACTCGCTGCTGAGCAAAGAGCCCAATGTGGGGTTCGATCCCAGGACCCTGGGACCACGACCTGCGCCAGAGGCAGTTGTTTAACTGACTGAACCACGCAGGTGCCCCGTATGCTGGCATTTTAAGGCAGGAAGATTTTCCCAGCATGAGACCAATATATACTGGGAAGTGGGAGCTGAAGTCAAAAGCCTCTAGGGGAAATTATTCTGTTGTGAAGAAGGCAAAACATGAGAAATCATCCTGGGAGAAGGCTCCCTTGCAGTCACAGAGGAGGTGGGTAGGAATGATCCAGTAGGTCTTTTGAAAAATATGTCTTTTATTGGCCATGCACTAACCTTGATCTATGCTAAGGGAGGGGGAAATAGACACCTAACAACCTTCCACATTAAAGTTAATGGGGAATCTCCTATAAAGTCTAAGGGCAGAATATGGCATGATGAATCTGTATGATTATTTCATGAAGCTTCCCAAAGATAAATAAGGCTCTTAAGAGACGTGTTTATTGGTGAACAATTTATATCGGTGTACGTAGCATCAGCTGGAATGTAATACACAATTGCTGAGGATAAGGCAGGAAACGATTACCAAGTTTGGCTCCAGCTGGCGCTGGCCCCATGGGAATGCAGTAAATAACTGCCGAATCACAATGAAGATAAATTGGTGCACTGGGTGAACACTTCCAGAGAGCCCATATGTACCTCTTTACTCTCTTTAAGGAGCTCGTATTGCCTGGCCCTTGGGGGAAGCATCAAGGTTTCCCTTGAAGACCACTCTGGAGGCCAGGTCAACATCTTTGGCAGAAGGAAAGGAGTGGTGTCCCAATGCTCCAGGGTCCTGTCCAGGCAGCTGTGTGAGCCTAAGTTTTGCTGGAAAGATTGGGCTTCCATCTTTTCCATAGCCCTGTGGGGGCCTACAGCTGGAAGAGCTCTCCCCACTTCCCTTCTCTCTGTATCTTCCACACTTTGCTGCTCCGAGGGGACATTCCTATGGTTCCATTTCTCACTCCCCAAATATGTCTATGTCTTCCATGGTTTGGCTTTTACTCCCCTCGAGACTCTGGAGAGGCTGCTCTTGTTCTCAGTGCTCAGCATGGTGGTTAATTAACACACAGGTTGTGAATGAACCTGGTTGGGTGCAAATTCTGGCCATGAACCTGCTTGGGTGCAAATTCTGGCCATGCCATGTGAGGACTTTAGTGTCCATGGATACCCAGAAAACAGGACATTCAAGATTATGGGAGTGACCAATAGTTTCCAATGCATTCCCGTAAGATGAAGGAAAAAAAAAAAAGCCCAATTGATTTGGTAGTTTGGGAGATAATCAATGATTTTAATTAACAATGGCAAAAGTTATCCAATGCTTCCACATTCTAGACATCAAGCTAAGCCTTGTATTTATATTCTTCAGGTAATCCTTAGAACACCTCTTCAATTAAGAATACCTAACATTTATTGAGTGATCACCATGTGTCATGGATCCGCTAACTCAATCCCCAGCTCTTTGTGTCTGTTTATCCCAGTATGAACTCTATGATAGCAGGAATTGACTCTAGCCTTTTCCTTATATTCCTAGATACCAGAACACTATAGGCATATCATGGGTAGCCAATACATGCTTTTTTAAAAGAATGGGTGCATGGAGAAATGGATTGGGATCCAGCTGAGATTAGGTCCCCCACTTAAGAAGAGCATCCTCATTATTAGTTGGGTGCATGTGCAGGGATCTGTCTCCTTAGGTGAAAGTTTCTAGAACTAAAGAAGCCTATTAGATACAAAGTACAGAAAGTGGGGTGAAAAATGGGTGTCAGCACCTACCAGGCTACGGTTCTTCAAGGTAACTGGAATTGAATAGGGTGGGGCAGGAGCGAGGACCATTTTGGGGAGCATGAAGTAGATACTAGTAGGACTTACGGTAAGCCAGTGTAGATATTATTTATCACAACAATTATTGCTCTCTCTATAACACGCTTCTTTGCAATATGACTTTGCAAGTCTCCCCACCAGGAAGTGAAGTCTATTGCTCTATTCCTTAAATCTGTATTGGCCTTATGACTTGCTTTAGCCAAGAGAAAGTGGCAGAAGTGACACCACTCCAGTTCTGAGCCTAGGACTCAAAAAGCTTTTGGGCTTTTCTCTCTTGAAAACCTGTATGGCCATGTGAACAAGCCCGGGCCAGCCTGCTGGATGACGACAGACCAAGCGGACCAGAGAAGCTGAGTCAGCCCAGCTGCCTGGCCTCAGAAATGTGAGATCGTGGGGAATGTCAGCAAAGCCAACCAACAGCTGACCCATGTCTGACTACAGGTGCACGAGGGAGCCAAGCCAAGTCTTCAGCAGACTTCCCACTGAATGTGGAGCCCCATGAAGGACTCAATCCCACAACCCATGAGATGATGACCTGAGCCTAAGTCAAGAGTCAGATGACCAATAGACTGAGCCACTCAGATGCCCCAGAGAGGAAGATATCTGATGGAGATCTAGGTCAGTGGCCCAGCGGATGAATCGGTCCGTCCACATCCTGTCTGCAAAGAGCCCTCTGCATCTTTGGACATTATCCCCAAGGCAAGCCAGCAGCCATGGCTATACCACCCACAAAGGACCCATGTCACCTCCTGCCGCTGGCTCCTTGGAGGTGCACGGTGATGGGTGGGCACGAGAAGGTAAAGACTGTGACACTGACTAGCTGTGGGACTTAAACTCCTGAGGCCTCGGTTTCTTCATCAGTAAAATGAGGACAGTACTACTTGCTTGCTAGGGTTCCTGATAGGATGAAATGAAATAGTACATGTGTGGGACCTATCTCATTGTAGGATTGGGGTGAAGTGTGAGGGAAACCCTACAGGGTGGGGCCTAGCGTAACTGACCTTGGGAAAGATGTCTTCCCCCACATGAATGAGGAGGCAGTCCCCGTATTCCCTTGCTGGCTGTAGGCCTAATTTATCATGATCTTAGAGCTGTCAGAGGAGGCCC
>CM053603.1:56900311-56941945 GCA_028646535.1 Procyon lotor
ATACAAGGCTAACACAGTGGAGTGAGGCTTTTTCTGTGGGCTGGTTGGAGAGGCGGGATCTATTGTATCTGACTTTAGAAACTTTGTAGTTGACCCTCTCATGAGAGGACACATGCTTCACTCACTCAAGGCTCCAGAAAGGTTTTCCCCAGGAGTCATGCCTGGGAGCAGCTGGTTATCTGGGATGGGGAAGAGGATTCACCCCCAAAACCTCCTGACTGCAAAGGAGCTGGGCTCTCAGCATGGAAGGTAGCTGGGACCGACCTGGCTGCCGACCCTGCTTCTGCCTGATGCTGTTTCCAGCTGGATCCTTGAGCGCTTAGAGCCGGCTCCATGCAGGAAATGTGTCTTGCGTTGAAAGCTGTAGTTCTTGCTATTGTTCATTCTTATTTACGGCCTTTTATGGATTGGTGCTCCTTTAAAGAGACCTGTTAGCTAATCCTTGTGGGCAGCTTTGTTTATTGACACATGATTTGCTCTGCGTTAGTTATGCTTGAATCATGGGCATTGCTACAATCTGGAAGACCACAGAATTTTATAAGAGGTGGTGCCTTTCCTTCCATCAGTTTTCTCAAATGTCCTCTTGGAACTTGCTCGTTTAACCCCACTTCAGATTCATACTTTTCACGAGGAATGGTGTATTGCTACTGGATTTTAAAAATTAAAACTATTCTGAACATACACGGTAAGAAACATTTGGGGGATCATTTACATGTTAATATCAATATTCATGTAAATAATAATATTTATTGGTTTCCATGGGCCAGATCTATGCTAAGCACTTCCATGGACAAACTCATTTAATCCCTGTAGCTATATTATGATATATGAATTCCCTCCAGGGTAAAACTGAGGGTCAGAGAAGTTAAGTAACTTGATCAAGAGTACGCAGCCACTGAATGCCAGAGTATTATGCTGGCTCAGGGAACTCAGGGGAAGAGTGTCCCGTTTACCTGTTCTTTCTGAGACACATACACCTCAGCATGCTTACTGGGAATGCAATGTGGAGTCACAAAGATAGCATTGCTCCAAAGTCAGAAGGTTTGGATGTGAGTAGCAACACCTACCCTGTCTATATTAAGTTTATTATAAGGATTGAATGCTACAATCTGCATGACTAAGGTCTTTGTAATTGTAGGTTGTGCTAGCTTTTACAAAAGATGGCTGCTACATATATATACATACTTGTCTCTGCATGTCTATACACACACACACACACACACACACACACACACACAAACAATGTTCATGGGCTTATATCAGGTTGCTCACAGTTGGACAAGCTTTTCTTGGGATTAGGATTTCTGGACGGGAAGAGGCCCAAGAGATCACCACACTTTACCAATGAGGACAGCAAAGTTTGGTGAGAGATTTCTTTGTCACTTTCCCCAGGGTGAGCAAAATGACAGTGAGGCTTACAGACTAATGACTCAAGGGTAGGCAGAGACCAAAAGAGTTGTAACATGTAAAAGTAATGTTAGAAAGCTTGGATCATCTGTGGGAAGAACCCAGATCTGATTAGGAGAGGAGCAGACTAGAACCAGAGGGAAAATCACGATGGTGGGGGGAGCAGGAAGGGACAGTTTCAGGGGCCTGGACAGTGCTATCGATTAGGCAGGGTGTTCATAAAGCTTTACACCTGAGCTGACCTGATGCTGTTTCTTCTTCACATGTCCTCACTTTTCTTTCCATGGGCAATGTGCAGTGCTCCATGGCTGCATATCTATGAGTAATTGGGTTTCACCATGTTCAGGGAGGCTGGCTTAAGACCATATATTTGAGGGGCACCTGGGTGGCTCAGTGGGTTAAGCCTCTGCCTTTGGCTCAGGTCATGATCTCAGGGTCCTGGGATCGAGCCCCACATCAGACTCTCTGCTCAGTGGGGAGCCTGCTTCCCCCCCTCTCTCTGCCTACTTGTGATCTCTCTCTCTATGTCAAATGAATAAATAAAATCTTAAAAAAAAAGACCGTATATTTGACATCTTACCAAGAGGCTGGATTTTTGGAGTGTACTAGAAAGTATCTGCAAGGGCAAGTCAACTTTTGAGACTAGAAGTGCTCAGGTAAAGGGCCTGTACTGAGTACAGGTACTCAGCACAGGTACTTCTCACTGAGCCTCAGGTGAGAAGATGAGGGTGAAGGGTTTGATTCCCAAAGGAGGTCAGGACCAGTTGGTCTTTGTACAAGTGACTCCAGGAGCCAAATTTTGTGCTAATCTCACCCATGATGCTCCCACACTCCACATCAACTACTACCCATTCTCCCCTCCAAGGCCAAGTTGATCCCACACTCCTCTTTCTCCATCTTCCTGCAAACACCTGGTCCCAGTCCAAACTAGATGAAAGGGTACCAACAAATAATCCAAGTCCACAGCTGACAAAACAACCCACAGCACACGTCCTGTGCCCAGAGGGGGACCGGGGTCAACTGTGTCATCTGTCTTTATGGAAGAAAGCGTGTTATTATACTAATTACAGTGCACTGGGCTTTACTGGGAACCAAAAATAGAGCTATGTGGCTTCTAGGGATAGGCACCAACGTTTCTTTGGCTTCCTTGGCTATGGTGATTTTTTTTTTTTTTGAGAAATCTTTGCCATGTTTGGAAAAAAAAGAGACTTCCCGAAGCTGTGCTGCCTTAGGCATTTTGGGAAGGGCAGGTGCATTTGCCCTATGCTACACTCACATTTGCCCTCTTCAGGATGCTGTTCCCTATGGTCACGTGTGATTGCAAGAGAAACAAAATGGGCAAGCCCACTCTGTCTTCTGTTCCAGTGTTTCGATTTCCAGGCTCTTCACATTTCTTAATGAGGAGTTGCACGCCACAACCCAGCCTGGATGGGCCCAAGAGACCTTTTCCCTGGAGAAGAAATCGGAGAGAGTTTCATGCTGACTCTGCAACAGGATGAGAGAAGGAATTAGCATTTATTGAGCTCCCGCTGTGTGCTCTTCTACGCCAGATGCTTTTGCTGAACACCACAAAATCTCTGGAAGGTAAATGAAGAATTGAAATCTCTGGATAAAGAAGCCGAGGGTGGAACTGGAATCTGGGCCCAAGTCTGTTCATCCCAAGCACAAGTTCTCCCCGTGTGTGTCAGGATGCAATTAGTCCACGGCAGAAAGGACAGACTTCTTAGTGGCCTAGCTTCCCGGGTGATTTCTCCCGGGAGATGGGAGATGGGATGGAGGTGAAATGGGACAGGACAGGAAACACTCTTATTATTTCTGTTCTCAGGTAGGCATAATCAACTGATGTTCACATGGACAGGGAGTTGGGGGCACAGCGCTATAATGGGACCAGGACACGCAGGTCCCATTGGAAGACTTCGGCGTTCACATTTTTAAAAACATTGTTGGCCAAACCAAACATGTCTGTGAACCAACCAGGACCAAGAACTGCGATTTCACGACTGCCCATTGGAATGTCCCTTTAAGCGTCAAAGGCATTGTATAATGTTAGATCTCCTCATTTTTTTTTAAAAAAGGAGAATAAGTATATTACATGCACAAATTAAAAACTAAACATGCACACATGCAGACATAGGCATGTGCGCGCGTGTGTGCGTGTGTGTGTGTGTGTGTGTGTGTGTATTGAGTGGCAGGAATATGATGTGTGTTACATTATTATTTGTACTTTCACTTTAAATTCCTTTTACATATTAAAATACAGCACGGGGGAACTAAAAGCATCCTTAGTGCTTTAATTGAACTCGCCCATTTTACAGATTAAAAAACTGAAGTCCAGAGAGAAAGAGCCTCCTCAGTTTTACGTAACTGTTGGGAGAGTCAAATCTGGGCCCCTGACTTCTCGGCCAGCATCCCTTTCACTATAGTCTCATCCATGCACAAGTGTGTGTGCCAGATAAGAGTCAAAGCATCATGAACGGAAATGCTTGCAGCGGTGGTTTACACTGATTTAAGGTCAAGACTAGGCAGTGTGACTGTGTCACACTGACACAGTGACCAGACAGAATTTGCGTGTGAGGCCTCCTGGCTAAGTGCCACGGTATGCGGGAGTGAAGATGTGAGCCTGGTGCTCTAATGCAACCCCCACTCCGCTCAGGTTATTTAACAGCTGTGAGAGTCCAGGTGGGAGACATCCTAAGGAGGATGTCCTTGCTCTGAGAATGGAGCAGTGGAAACTTCTCTCCGAATAGAGCAAGAGGCTCCGAGCGGACACGTGAAGGGAGAATTTTCTTTAAGCCAAATTTAAAACCCCACCTCCACTAGGCTAAGATTTGTCCTAACTCTAGATGAAATGTGTTTTGAATTCCTTGGGAAAAGAATTAGAATATTAGAGCTGGGAGGAACTCTGGAGAATAACCAGTCAAATTCGTCGTTACCAATGGGGAAACAGGTGCAGAAGTGGAAGGCGTGATCACCCTGACAGCATGTGAGTTCTGGGAAAATAATTTTTTGAGAGTCTCTGTCTATATAAATAATTTGAAACCATAATAAGAAATTATAATTTTATTTATATATTTATTTTTAGATTTTATTTATTTATTTGACAGAGAGAGAGAGATCACAAATAGGCAGAGAGGGGGGGAAGCAGGCTCCCCACTGAGCAGAGAGCCTGATGCGAGGCTCGATCCCAGGACCCTGAGATCATGACTTGAGCTGAAGACAGAGGCTTTAACAAACTAAGCCACTCGGGCACCCCAAGAAATTATAATTTTAAATTAATATAATAAATGTTAAATAATAATACAATTTTAAGTAGAAAATACAGTAATTTTCTAATAAGTATATTATAAAATTCACGGGCCCACATAAGGCATGGTAATTTATCAGTGAAGATTTAGAATAATGAGTAGAGAAGAGGCACCTATGTATTTGTTGTCCTGTCATGTGAATATTCTTTGTGGACTCTAGGCATTGTGTCTTCCTTTTTTGGGCCATGAAATATCCTTTCATGTTCTTTATTGTGAAATACACCTGGGTAATTTAATATCTCCCGCTATGAGAAAAATATAGCAACATTCACAGTGTCATGGCTCCTTGGAACCTCTTTGTGTTGAAACCAAATAGATCTTCTTGCCTCTGTGGTTCCCTGGTGCCATTTATTTAATGTTGGCCTCATCATTACTCACGGCGCTCCATCGTGTTCTGCACCACTCATGAATAATGGCTTCCAGGGACTCTCGCAAAAGTTGTGACTGTGCTTCACTAACGATGATGACTGTATCCGTCAGGCTCAACCAGAGAAACAGAATCAGTAGGATCTGTATATATTAAGAAATTTATTGTCAGGAGTTGGTGATGCAATTGTGAGAGCCAGATAGGTACGTCTGAACTCCGTAGGGCAGGCTGTTGGGAAGGTGGGCTGGAGCTCTCAGGCATGAGCTAACACTGCTGTTCGCAGACAAAAGAGTTTCCTCTTGAAACTCTTGGGAGAGATGGCTGCAGCCAACTCTAGAGGGAGCGGAGTGTGCAGAGGATATGGGGTAACTGTCCTGCATGCCCACGGCAGGGGATTCACAGAGTAAAATATCCCTGCTTACAGTTCCTGAAAAGGAACTCAAACTGGATGAGTCGTGCTGTGGTCAGAACACAGTTGAGTGAGAGCCAACCCAGGGGCACATGCACAGGGCTCAGGACCAAGATGGTGAACTACTGTAAGTCCAGAGCCCTGACCTCATCCTGTGTCTGATGTGAGAGTCACCAAATCAGCATATCGGCACCATTCTGGCAGCCCAGTCTCATGCAATCCCTTAGGAGAAATACCACACCAGCAGTGGGGGCTGCCTGCTTGTCAGGACAACCTCATCAGCGTGAGTCCTGAAGTCCCTCAGGGCATGAAGTTGACACTATCCATTGGGACAGAAGCCCAGAGAGCATTCTGGGAAAGGGATAAAAGGGGATGGAGCTCACAGGGGTCCCAGTCTGTGCTCAGGATACCCCACTGAAATAGTAATATCAGCCCGGGATGGTTTCAAGTACCTAAGTGTTCTTAGGAATGCCTTGAGGAAGATATTCCAAAACAAGGGGAGCAGACTGTGGGTGCCAAGGCTAGGAGATGGGAGTAGGGGCTCCACTTACTTGCCCAGAAATGAGTGTGGTGCTAGGGGAAGGAAGTTGTTTAGGCTCACGCAGCAAACCTGTGGTGTCAGTGAGGTGTGACCAAGGAAGTTGCTACCAGCAATTATTATGGGACTGAAGCTTATAAAAGCTTCACTAAAAAAGTAGGACAGATGGCATTCCTATGAAAACCCTACTGTTACTTTTGCTGGTATGCTTTCTTGAGAGGCGGAGAATTAGAACTAGCCCACTGGGAATGTAATTTGGCCACATCTGTGAGTGCTTTCTAGAGCTAGGTAAGGAAGGGATAGTTCATTGGGCACATTAGACCGGAATGCCCATCTACAAAGGGTGCTAAGACACTAAGCTATCACTAAAGTGTAACATAATGGAGAAAGCTGCAGTTCCCAGAGTTCCTACAGGGCTGATAGTCCAAATGTGCTCCAGGGACGGAAGTGTAAAAGTGATGAGGGGCTCAAGGGGCAAGCAAAACACACGCGCGCGTGCACACACGCACGCACGCACACACACACATACAATCCAGAAAACATCAAGAGCTGGTGAGGATACGGAGCACCGGATGCTCTCAAACATTGCTGATGGGAGTATGGTTTGGCACTACCTCCTTTACTCTGCCTCTCAACAAGGTGCCCAGCTCCCACCGAGAGGATAAAAACTGGGGGGACACGAGTTACTTGGATATCTGTCTTCATAGACTAACAAGAGAAACTTGCAGAAACCTCCATCTCATCTTTTTTTCTGTGTTGAACAATCTCCCAGTTAAACTCTGGACATATGGAGCAGCTGGCCCTTCTGGGCTCCCGAGGCTCAGTGCTTTGGCCTTCCCTGGTTACACCAAAACTCCACCTCTAGTCCCAAGAAATGTCCTCAAAACGGATGCAAGCTCATCAGAGGCCAGCCAGGGAGTGGACTAACTAACAGAAGAGACCTAGAATTTGCCCTGTTACTGACACTGGATAGGGATTTCCCAAGGAGATGAGAATGGAAGGCATTGCAGGCTGAGAAAGTAGCACCGGCAAAAGTGTGGAGTCTGGAATAGGCATTAGCTTTTCAGGAACTGTAAGTAGCTTGAAATATACAAGTTCAAAACAGGAAGCAGAGTACGTAAGGCTAGAAGGGATGGGGAAGTGATTATTCACGGATGGTCTTGAATCCTAGGTTTGAGAATTCTGGATCTAGCCTCCTCTCCCCTCTGCAAGCTCCTCTCCAAGAATGCAGTTTCCTCAGTGAAAACTCTCTCCTGTTTAAGGTATTGTCATATTGTAAAACAGTGAAGGGAGAGCCCTTCCCGTGGAGTTCCACACAGACCCACGCCCATTCGGTTATGCAAATCTGAATTTGCTATAGCCCCATCTAAGACCTTCTGTATCTCCAGTCTAGGATTACATGTAGTTTCCTGTGCCTGGCGTTCGAGGACACGCATAGCCTCTTCTGGCTCACTCGTTACTAGTAAACGAGGTAAACTAGCCTCATTTACCATCGCTTCTAGGTGATGGAGTTCATGTGGAAAGCAGGATACTGGACACCCGGTGCTATGAAGATGAGCTAGATAAGGTGTGGTCTAGGTGGGGGGACTAATAAGCAAATTGAGAACTCCATGTGCAGGATATCAGAGAAGCAGGACTATTTAAGAGTTCGAGGGGTGAGAGAAAGCTGGTGGTGGGAATTTAAATCATTGGCTCTGAGCAGAGACAATGGAGAGACCTGATCTTAGAAAAGAGCCTGGGGCTCAGGGTTTACTAGCTCAATGCCACTTGTTCTTTCTGAGGCTTGTTCTCTCCTTTTTCCAACGAGGAAGAGCGTTCTCGTTCTCCCCACTTCACGGAATGATTTTGCAGGATTCAGATGACACACAGGAAGTATTTTAGAGTTGGAAAGCATTATTGAGGGTATGGACACATCCAGGGAGCTGGAGGGCTCTGCCTCTAGGAAATCTGACCTCAGAAGGTGGAAATCCAGTTCCACGGGTACCTAGACTCCCATGGCTCTAGTTAGGCTCTGCTACCCTCCTCTGCAAAATCAGCCTAGCGATGGAGATATTGCTAGAGGGTGCGTAGTTTTGGCCCTTGACACCCAGAATGCAATTGGGTGTCTCAAGGAGTGAACAGCATGGCCCATCCGCAGGAGTTGGCTGGCAACCTGTTTTGTCTGTGGTCCCTCAGTAAGCTCAGGATGAAGGGCTACTGCAACACCCAGAGCCCGGTATTGATTGTGTTCATGATTTAAACGCCCAGAGACAAAGGAATTGACTGCTGGATGCTTCCTGATGCTTTATGACAGGTGTGGCCCAGGGACCACTCCTCCAAGCCTGGGAGCATCATCCACTGCTATAAAACAACTTAATCATTTCTCATCCCTGGCACCTCCGCGCTCTGCTGGCTCCTCTCTCCCTCCTGTCTTACATACCAGTGCTGCCCCTTTCAGGGGCTACAGCCAGAAACAGCTCTCAGTACTGTGAGCCTTAGGCGGCCAGGGTCAGAGTCAAGAATAGGACTGACATTTAGGGAACATCTTTTAGAGTACTAGCATGGTTATCTCACGACCAGCTTTCCGAAATAGATATTATTAGTCCCATTTCACTGATGAATGTGCTGACGTTGAGGGTAACGATGCGGGGGACCCACATGTGTCTCACCTCACTGCATACAGAAGAGGCTAGAAGGAGAAAGGGAAGGGGATGGAAACTAGAACTGCTCTTGGGGTGGAATAAATTGGAAGCTGGGACAATACTTCTGGGGCCCACCAGCCTGTACTCGAGGTAACACAAGATGCAATAGGTAGGGAGGAAAGGTAAGGAGTAGGTTGATAGTTTGTCCTAGGCTTCTTTGAAACAAAGGTCCTAGAGAACACACATAAATAAGTCTACACACATCTACAGTTCTTCTAAACACATATCACTTGTCGGTAGCTATGTGGAATTCTTTGATTTCCTTGGGGATGGCAGAGCTGGATATGTCTCTAAAAAGGCCCTGGACACATTCAGGAAACTTCAGAAAAAGAACAGAGTAACCTGCATCCCACTACATCAGGAAGAGGGTCCAGAGCTCTGGGTCTCTGGCCCAGGGCCACCTATACCTGTCCCTTCTGGCCCCTCTGGGGCATTCTGGCATTTTGATCCCACTCTCTCTAAGTCTACAGATGGTCAGAATATCCCAGGCTCATGTGCTAAGGAGTCTTTGTGGGTAGGGGCTGGCAGGGCCCTCTTACCTGGGGAAGAAAAAGAGTGGGAGAATCCCCAAAGGGGTGTGGAGAGGCTGCCAACAATTCTGCTGTGCCGTAACTTATACAGGATTCCACCTCACTTTGTTGGCTCAGATTTCACAAGCACTGCGTACATGATCCTAGGCTGTAATGCCCAAGATGGACGAGTACTGGTTACTCACCAGTAACCACTGGGCCCTGGAGAACAGCATAAAGACTCGGAAAGAGGTCTTAACAAAAGACTGAGGGGTTCTGAGGTAGCAAGAGGATCAGCATAACATTGCTCCTTCAGCAATGCAGCAGACATTGACCCAACTCTTACCCTTCTCTAGTTGCTGGGGTAATAGATATAAAAGACACATCCTTGTCATCAGGGAATCACAGTACAGGCTTGCAAAGACACAGACTGTTGTCAAGGAGTTAGAAAAAAATCTGACAATAGGTGCATGCTCAGGGGATTCTAATACCTAATCCATATGAAGAGGGTCCCTGGAGGCTGTGACCTCTGAACTAAGTCTTGATGGAGAAAGGATGATTAGATCCTAGTACTTGGCATGTCCTGTGAGCTACAAACAATGGAACGTGGTATATCTGGGCGGTGGGTGTTTATGTGTTGGGAACAGAGGCTGGGTGGGGAAAGGAGATACAGCTGAGAAGCAGCCAGAACTTAGCATAGATGTATCACAAGCCCCCAGTGCTTTGAAGACCCTGAGAAGCCAGTGAAGGAGGTGGCGGATCCAACACGTGTTCTACCAGTGTTGCTCTGACTACCACGGGCTGAGGGGAAGGCATCAGAGTAATGCAGGCAGGCGACTGTGAGGACCTCATGAGTCATGGCTTGCAACTGGCCTCATGTTTAGAGATACAGGACTGCAGGTGGCACTCCTAGGGAGAGACCTTGTGAGCTCCAAGCCATGGCTTGGTTTCACAAGCCATGTGGTCGTATCAGGCGGGGTTCCTAGTTAGAGGCTTCAGAAACCAATTTTGCTGATTGAGGGAGAAGAGAGGCTGATGAAAAGGACACCGGGTGCCTAGAAAATCAATGGACAGATGACAGAGCTGGAGGAGGGGAGCCTGGAGCAATACTCAAAGTCATGTGACAAAAGGCCTCTGGTGAAGCTTCCACTCCTATGGCCGTTGAACACTCAGTGGCATTGCTACCACCTCCATGCTATAAACTTGAACTTGCAGCACAGGGAGAGAAAGAAGCCCGCCATTCCTGCTTCCAGCTTCTGGGTCAAAGCGCAGCATGGGCACAGGGTTGGTGGGTCCTGGAGATGGCCTGTGCCCTGGCTGCAGAGGCTGCTGGGAAGGCCAGCTTCTGTCACTGTCAGCATCTACAAGGGCAAGTTGACACTGAAGACCATGAAGGCTCATAAAGTGGGGAGCTTTCCAAATACAGCAGGGGTTCAGGGAACTGGACAGCCAAATAAAGTGATCATCAATATTCACAGCTGTAGCCTTGGTCAAGAATCAAGAAGCTCTGGGCAGGGGCAGGGTGCTGATGGTAATAATGTTCTCTAATGGGTTTTGAGCAATTACTCTATGTGCTAAGTGGTATAAATGCAGAATCTCATTTAATCCTCCTGACAGATCCCCTGGCAATTACTAATATTGTACCAATTTTACAAAAAAGGCGAAGGCATTATAGACATGCCCTAGGTACACAGCTAGTAGGTGGCCATGCTGGGATTCTAGCTTAGGCAGCCTGTCTTCAGAAACTGCAGTCACACGTCCTTGAGGGGGGCTGGGTGGGGAGCTTTAGATATATTTCTGTAAGTTACAGCCTTGTAACCAGCTGTCTCTAAGCCTCACCATTCACGGGGACAATTTAGGTCACATTGATCGTTCATAGGAAGTCCGGTATTTTGCAAGCCCCACCTCGAGTCTCCAAGAACAGCTTATGTGGGCTTCTGAGTCAGAGCAGGTTATTGGTGGCCACTGTGTTGTCACCATCCCTTGCCAAGGCCAAACTTGCTATGCGGGCTGCTGGCCCTGCTGAGAAACTCCAGCTCGGGTGGCTGGGCTGCCAGTGGGCAGACAGTCTCCTGCAGCCCTTCTCGGCAGCCCCAAGGGTCCCTTCACTCTTCTCTCATCTTCCTGCTACATGTCCCCCGAGTCTGCCACAACTTCCCAACAAGCCAGAGACCCTCTGGGACTGCTGGCCCTCATCCAGGTGAGGTCTTCAGGAGCAGCTTACTGTGAGGGCCAAAGAGGATGAGCTCCTCTTGAACGCAGTCTGTGATGGGGCAAGTCTGGCAAGGCTACTTGGGCCCCGAGGAGCCTCAGATTTCAGTAGGAGGCAAGTGTGGTCTCTCCCACAAGCCACACCCATTCTGCTTTGGGGTCTGTACAAATATCCGCACTGGGATATCAAAACACCCTCAGTCCTGGAGGCACAAACCACTTGGTGTGACATCTTCCTTCTGACGCTCCCCACTGATGACCCCAGCTTCCCTTTTTGATATTTGGCTCAAACCATTCTCCAACCCCAACCTCATATTCATTAACTTACTCGGTCAACAGCAAATACTCACCATGGACCAGTTATCTGTAAAATACAGAGATCTACGTAATAATAGCATCTGTCTTGGTTTGGGCCTCTGGCAAGCAGAGATAAGGCCAGGACATGGATGCAGGTTGTATATTTGGAAAATGACCCCAGGAAATAGAAGTGAGGGAGCAGGGAAAGGAGCAGGGAAGGAGGGAAGCACCCAGCACCAAGGCACCTTATCAAGGTCAGTGCTGCTGAAGTGGGAGCCCAGTTGTTCTGGGCCCTTGAGAAGTGCGCAGAGCCCCCCAGGGTTGACCTTGTAAAGGAAAGCGGCAGGAGCACTTATTCATAGCTCCCAGCTCTGCTTGATGGACAGCTGCCTAGAGTGGCGGCCAGGCACCAGGGGTTACCTGCCCTGCCCTTCAGAGGCAGCTTCGATGAGTCTGTGAGCTCAAGGGGCAAGCTGTGGGCACATGCCTGGGGGGGTCCTGTCCTAGGAGGAAGTTTCCCATTGCAGCCGGATTGAAATCAAGGGTGAGATGAGGGGCCATGATGTGGGACCCAAAACACAAGCTATGGTTCCCCATGAAGTTGTTATGATTAAGGGAGTTAATTTATCCAGAATGCCTGGAATAATACCTGATCTTGTACGTTCATGTCGTGGTGAGTGCAACATGCTTGGTGCTTCTCTGGCCTTGTGGGTATCTCCTCATGGCATTTAGCCTCAGTTCACAAAACATGCCTTGTTTATGTGTCAGAACTCTGATTGTTGACATTGTTCAAGTCCTTTTGCCAAGGAGGTTCTTGGGCCCCATGTCAATGGGTTGTTTGGGGAAGGGCAGGTGACATGGCCCTCTCTGCTCCACTGTGTGCCCTGTGCTCAGGAGCCAAACAAAGGTTCGAGAGCTAAAGTTTGAGTCCCAGATGTGAAACAATGAAATCCAAGTTGTCCACCTTCTGGATTATACTCTGCTGGGAAGAGAAGACCAAAGTCACTTAGCATTTTGATAACTGATGGGTAAGACATTGCAGCGTGCTCAAATACACACCTTCTAGATATGCCACTAAGTGGTTCAGAGAAAAGAAACCACCCTTGCCATCCCCTGAGGCCTGACCTTCCCTCATTAATCTGATGACCTAATCCTTTCACATGGGGGAGGACTAGAGCCTCTGTGTCCAGGCGATGAGTGCATCTTGTCCCTGGAGCCCTCGGAGGTAAGTTCAGCTCAGCCACTGTTTATCTGTCGAGGCCAGCTGACCTGCCTGCAGTGCCTATGCAGGTGAACTTTGGCCGGTGCCAAATAGGAATGTCTTGTCCTCCTACCCACTCCTTGTTCCCAGCCTAAGCCTTGACTAGGCCATCCCCATACTTGTCTCTAAGACATGACACTAGATACGGCTCTTTGAGGACTGCCTTGGTCGGCTCCTGGGGTTCCAGCAGTGTCTAGTTTCACAGGGGATCCCCTCAACGCAACGGTATGATATATAACATAAGTGGTCATAGGACCCTAGCTTAGCCCAGGCATTGGGGGTCTGGGGCCTTCTCTAACTCCCCCTGGGCTCTCACAAATGGGTACTGGTGAGGTCTCACATAGGATGAGAGCCAGGATTCGCTTACTTTTTGAAACATTAATGTATTGGTGTGAAAACATGCCTCTATTGTTCCTTACTGCCTTAGCCATAATGTCAAGATCCAAAAAGCTCTGACAACCAAAAGTTAGCTGTAATCTAAGTAGCAGCAAAATCTGATCAGACTTACCTCATTTGCTAGAAATATCTGACCTGCACTAAGGGGAGGCTATTTATAGCCTTGATTGATCTCACTTGTTGTGAATATGCCTACATGCTACTGCGAAAATATGAATGCCATTGACGAGGAGAGGTCCTGGAGCCCCCCGGGGGTGTTGTAGAAGATGTGGGATGTGCACCAAATCCAGCTTTCTAGAATACATTCTACATTCTGAAATGCACTTGGCTCCCAACGTTCAGGACAAGGAACGGAGGCCTCTGTCAGGGTTGTCCCAGGTAAGGCTATGACCCGGGAGAGGTGATCGCGCAGGGAACAGGGCTAGCTGCAGCCTGAGTTAATTATCACTTGGTTCTTTGGTATAATTACAGTACCAGGACTTCTTAAGGACAGCCATACTGACATCCCCTCCATTAAAAAGATAAGAAAGAACATGCTTTCTGTAATCTACACCCATTAGTTCAGCATCAATGGCTGAAACCCCCTCAGAATGACCACGGCCTTTTGTAGATAATATTTTGAGGGCTTTGTCTTTCCTGGTCCCCTGTGAACTTTGCCCCTCCATTTGTTTTTGCTTGTGAGAGAGCGGCTCCTGCAAATTACATGACAATAAGCCTCCTTAGGTAATCAAAGAGAAATTGAAAGCCTTGAATTACAAATGAGAGGTCACCTAGTTCTGTTTCTAGTTCTGAATCTACTGAGAATGTGATTCTGGGGACAAGAAGGAAGAGAAGGAGCCAATGCATGAGAAGCATCTACTAGGTACTGGGCAGAGAGGATGTTTGGAACACAAACTTCGTGTCTTTCTTCTAGATCGTTTAGTCCCCTCAGGTCTGGGCTACAAGGGGAGACAAAGATGTAGATTTAACTGGAAGCCTTAGCTCATATTCCTTCAAAAGCAGATCCTGAAATTAGGATTCTAGAAGGTGAATGGATTCTGGGGAGGTAGGGAGGTGGAGAAGTGACCCAGAGGGTGCCTGGAGTTTAAACAAATGGGGAAATCCGGGAAATAGAGTAGAACACACACCTCAGGGTTACCAGCCCTCCCCCTCCCCAACTCCAGTGTGAGGAGCTGGTATTTATACACCATCTCAAAGAATCATGGATTGAGGACTTCTGGGGTTTGGGATGATAATGCCCTGGCATTTCTGGCCTGCTTCCTGGAAACAAAGCTGCTTCCCCAGGTTCTGGATAAAGGCTTCAAGCTCAGAGATATAAAAACGGGTTTGAAGTTGGTTGTTGCATATTGTAATAATAAAGTCCAAGGAATACTGGCAGGGCACCGATCGCCTCTGCTACAATTCTTTTCACTAAAAATTTAAAGGAATTTTTGTACTAATTTTTCAGATTTATAAAAGAGGGAAAAGTTACTCCCCCATTTCGATGGGGGAGTCGGCAGAACCCGGAGGAGCAGTAACGATATTTGGTGAGGGGATGATTTGTGCCCAGTGATTTGCTTAAGTAAAGTGTGTGGTCCTCTCTTGGCCAATGAGACACAGGGAAAGCCTGTGCGCAGTGGAGGAGGAGTGTGCCAGGAAGGCTTACGCTCTCCTAAGAAGGAGACTCAGAGAGAGATGGTACCCTTCTTCCTGTGGACTTTGCCATAAGTGCCCGGGATCGCTGTGCCATCTTCCTATCATCCAAAAGACAGGCCAGCATCAAAGGTGACTGAATGGTAGAATGGAAAGTTCCTAGGTCTCTAAAGACCGTATCACCTGGCTGTTGATATTTATCCACCTTCAGATTATATTGCCTCTGGACTTGCTTATTGTTGAAGCCAACTGTGCATTGGAATCCTCTCTTCTTTGTACCCAAAAGCACCTAACTGGTATGGTTGGAGTCACGTCCTTGAGACAAGAACGCCCACTTAGATAAGAAATAAAGGAAGAGCACAGAGCGGGCAGTGGGGGGCTTGACACTTTTAATAGGTTGGTGTGAAACACACCTTGTACTCCACCTGGAACGTGCCCAAGAATCTGTGTTAATTAACTAATTCTCAGTGAGCTTATAGCAGCCACCTGCCACGTGGACAGTACGGGGACAGGCCTTTCTGGGAATGAAGGAGTCATATAAAGCACCGTCCTTGTCTTCAAGCATCATAAAACTTAGTTGGTGGAGAGAAGACTAGAAATAAAACAAAGTAAATGGTTTAGAGAAGGACATGATCAGTGGATGCCCCAGTAGGTAAAACCTCTGCATCTGGAGATGAGGAGAGCCGAACCGGGTCTCGATCAGGGAGCTGGACGAAGGTAAGGACACTAACAGCAACGTGCTCCAGCTCACACTGCTGGAAAGTAGCAGGGCTGAGGTCCAAACCCGGGATATGACTCCTTCCAACACCTGAGCCGGTAACTACTACACCATGCTCCCGGGATGGGTATGTAAGCCTGGAATGCTGATTTACTAATTCATGATGAGAAACAGAACTGGCCAGAATTATAATCCAAATTATAATCCAAAGTTGGGGAAGCCAAGTTACATTCAGAAGGTCCCTGAGGGAGCCTGAAGCCGATCAATACACGGGACACCGCTGACCCCGGGATGGGGTCACGTGTCTGCTAAGGCTGGGCCTTGTGCCCCTGGCTAGCTATAACAGGAGAATGCCAAGTCTCAGGGCTCCTGTTTCAATCTTGGGCCGTTGATACAGTCCTTTTTCAGACATGGTCAAACTCAACTGGCCAGGCCTGTTCAATGGTGGACTAGTAAAGGCTTTTTCTCTAGTAAAAACAAAACAAAACAAAACAAACCAACAGAAACAAAACAAAGCAAAACAAACCCTGATTCATAGTATTTGCAAAGTTCCGTGGCGTAAATACACCCACCAAGACTGATTTCAAGCTACGAGTGGGAAGAGATGTGTGTACAGTGGTGCAAAGAACAGGTGTAGGCAGTCTCTGGCACTCAGCTTTGATGATGTCCAGGTGCCCTAAGGGAATTATGTGGTGTCCCCAGACTTCTCAGTAGCACATTTACCACATTAGTCACAGCAGTGAAATTTTTCAGTTTAATTCTTGGGGAAAGGCCTCATTTCCAAGTTCTTGGAGAACATTTTATTTTATCCTCATACACTACCAAATAATACAGTGTAAGGTGGCCATCAAGTGACTGGAAACTTGATGGGCTCAAGAAACCCAAGGTAGATTCCCTTTCCATGTTGCCAGAGGTCTTATGGAAAAAGAACTGTAAAGAGTGGGGTAAGGGGTCTGTGGTGGACTAACACCATGGGTAGCAGTAGCAACATTAGTACAGAAGAAGCTTCTGGAAACCCCATCCCCCACTCCACCCACTTTGCTGTTCTGCCCAATATAAAATGACAGGAAAAAAAAACCTACCAAAAACCCACCTCTGTTGCTTAGTAACAGCCCAGGATGCAGGGGGGAGACCAGTCAATACCATTCTGAATTAAGGCAACAACAACCCATAAAAAAATCCATCTTGAGGATTTATAGGAAAACCAAAGCATACTTATAGTCTCATTGTTGGTGGGGGAGTCCCATTAGCTCTGGTACTGGATTATTTAAGGTAAAATATCTGGGATATGGATGTTTTTTTCTGAGAAAAATAAGCTGCTCCGAGGCCTTCAAAATCAATAGGCCACTTTGAAGGCTGACTTAAGCCATTATTGGTAATGTTTTGGTTGTGTTTGCAAATCAATTCAGCAAAAAATAGGACCATTTAGTAGTTCCCAGGGAAGCCCTATCTGTCAATCTCGCAAGGAAGCCTTTCCATGCAATGAAAGTGCCAGCACCTCCCAAGGGCTGTGGGGAGCCTGCAGGGAGCCCGAAAGCTGAAACCAGAGTGAAGGATTGAGGGTAAATCTTCTACAGTGACCAACTGTCCCATTTCACTCGGGACTCAAGGGTTTCCTGTGATGCTGGACTGTTAGCACTAAGACCAGGATAGTTCTGGGCTAACCGGGATGTTTGGTCACCCTAGATCCGTGATTCTCAACTGGAGGTAATTTTGCTCCCAATGTGGAGGTGACTTTGCCCTCCCCCAAATGAATATTTTTTAGTAAAGGTATGTCCCAGATATAATAAACCAATTCCTTACTTATCTGAAATTCAAATTTAACCAGGCATCCTTTTATCTTCTAAATCTGGCAACCCTACGCCCAGAAGACACCCGGCAATGATTGGAGGCATTCTGGGTTGTCACAACCACAGCCTTTGTGTCAGGGGGCAGCATTCCTAGGCTTTAGTGGGTAGAGACCAGGGATGTTGCTAAACTTTCTATATGACACTGGACAGCCTCCTCCACGCCCCTGCCCCCAACAAAGAATGATCTGGCCCCAAGTGTGAGCAGTGCAGAGCTGGAGAGAGCTTACCCTAGATCTCGCGGAAGCAAGTGGGGCAACCACGTAGCTCCATCTTCCTTGGGGGAACACCAGAGGACTGACATGGGCTTCTCTGCTTCACACACACACACACACACACACACACACACACACACACGGAAAGATGTAATATACATTCCTGACCCTTAATGC
This sequence comes from Procyon lotor, assembly GCA_028646535.1. Lineage (NCBI taxonomy): Eukaryota > Metazoa > Chordata > Mammalia > Carnivora > Procyonidae > Procyon > Procyon lotor. Next base: position 56,918,282 of record CM053603.1, read on the forward strand.
TATCAGTCACCTAGAGAGTCAAACAGCAATTGGAGCTTAAGAAATGACTAGCAGAAGGCTTTCCCCTTGCAAGGTTGCCTCTTCCACACTCAGGGAGAGCAAGGCAAGGTGTGCCAGGGAACAATGCTGCAGAGAAAAGCTGAATCATTTTGGTCTGCAGGGTGCCTCCATCTCCCCAGACTTTTGTGGTGACATTTCCTTGCACTCCTGATGCTTGTTCTTGGCTTTGAAAACAGAGCTTCAGAATGTCTTCATTGTTTCACACACACCGGTACTGGCCGCGCCTGGAGTTTTCCTGAAGGAAACTGTAGCAGCAGGAATTTTGTGTAATGCTATAATAAGGGGGCTTTATCCTTTCAAAAATACATCCTTTCTCCTTGTTGCCAGCTCTCCCACAGCCCTCTGAAAAATGCGACTCAGAAGTTACTGAGGTGTTTTTATGTTTTCCTGTCTCTCTATAGCTTGTATCAAGTGACAGAGGACAAATATTCTGTAGTTCACGCTCAGGCACACTAGCCTTGAATACATGAATGAATCGGGGAATCCAAGTGTCAATTCTGTACCCATTTCCCTATTATCTAAGCAATTAAATGTAAGGGCTTCTGGGTGGCTCAATTGGTTAAGCGACTGCCTTCGGCTCAGGTCATGATCCTGGAGTCCCAGGATCAAGTCTCGTGTCGGGCTCCTTGCTCAGGCGGGGGTGGGGAGGGTGGGGGGTTGGGGGTGGTCTGCTTTTCCTTCTAACCCTCCTCCCTCTCATGCTCTCTCTCTCAAATAAGTAAATAAAATCTTAAAAGAAATTAAATGTAAAAAAAAATGGCATCTGCTTAAAGGACTTGGTGAATTTGACTGTTGTAGGTACTCATACACATGGAATTCATGTTTAATGGGGACAGAGTTTCAGCTGGGGAGGAGGAAGGGGTTCTGGGCATGGTGATGACTGCACATCAGTGTGAATGTATTTAATGCCACAGAACTGTACACTTATAAATGGCTAAAATGGCATATTTTGGGGCGCCTGGGTGGCTCAGTCGTTGAGCATCTGCCTTTGGCTCAGATCATGATCCCAGGACTCCTGGGATCGAGCCCCACATCGGAGTCTCCGCTCAGCTGGAAGCTTGCTTCTCCCGCTACCATTCCCTCTGCTTGTGTTCCCTCTCTCGCTGTGTTTCTCTCTGTCAAATAAATAAAATCTTAAAAATAAAATAAAATAAAATGGCATATTTTGTTGTTAGGTATATTTAACCGCAGTAAAAAAAAAAACCAAAAAACAAAAAACAAACCAAGGGACTGGTGGAATGGTATTCATCCAGACATATAGTAAGCATTCAATAAATGTTCCGATTGATTATACCTCAAGTTCATTTGGATCTGTTTGCATATATTCCCCCAATACACTTGACAACTGACTCGTCATCCTGCATTGCTGTCCTCAGAGCGACATGAGCATTGCCTGTGCCCTGGCCTTTCTATTCTTCACTCCAGCAATTACTTAAAGATAAGAATTTGTTTTCTGTTTGGAAGTTACTTTTCATCTTCCAACGTCAGATCTGGTTAAGTCTTTCTCTCCTCCAAGTATGTATAAGCTACTTGGAGACCTCTTGTCTTTCCCCAGAGTGTGAAGAAGGCATATGCCATTCCAGTCTGAATTTGGGAGCACTGATCCATCAGAAGACTATTAAGTCTAGATCAGCTGACAGTCCAGTGCGGTAACATTGTTCCATATAGATGATCCTAAAAGGAATTCATTTTTTTAAAAGATGTATTTATTTATGAGAGAGACAGAGACAGAGACAGACAGCACGAGTGAGGTAAGGGGCAGAGGCAGAAGCAGAGGGATAAAGAATTCTCAAGCAGACTCCCCGCTGAGAGTGGAGCCTGATGCGGGACTTGATCCCATGACCCTGAGATCATTGGAGCCAAAGAGTCAGATGCTTAACCGACTGAGCCACCCAGGTACCCTGCTAAGAGGAAGTCTTATATTCCCAAAACCTACGTTCTCCATTCCACTGTACTTCCCAGGGAGTAGGCAGAACTGGGAATTCTCTTTCCTGTTACACGGGAGGAGATGGACACCCGGGAACATAAAATATCTGTCCCATGATCGTATCCTGACTCAGTGCTGAGCTGGTGCTCTCTCTCTGGTGAGCATTTCCTTCTCTATTTCATGCTTCTCAGGGGAAGAGGGGCTTCTCAGAGACACTGAGCTCAGTTCTCTTTCATACATGACTCTAGATCTCTGCAAAGTGTCAGACTCTCAAGTAGAGGGGGGAATCTGGTGTCTGACCAGCCTCCACACCCAACACACACACAAGCACACACACGTACGGGAATACACACACATATACACAAACACATACAAACGCACATGCACATACACAAAGCACGCATATACACGTGCACACACACACATAAACAAACACATACACCACTGAACACGTGAACACACACACACACAGACAAGCAGCTATGAGACGACTGACAATAGCCCCATACTGGAACGCAAGCTGTTTCTGGTGACTTTCTGGGTTTTCTCAGGAGTTGCTGGCAAAGGTGTGTGTGTGTGTGTGTGTGTGTGTGTGTGTGTGTGTGTGTGTGTGTCTGTTTCAGAGGGAATACCATGCCAGCCAACTACAGAGGATTTTACGTAATTTCTGCTCAACTGCTGGCTGGCATCCCTCCTGTCACCGCTCCATACCTACTTAAGCGATCTTTTCTAAACCTGAATTTAACCATGACGCCCTGTCTCAGGAATCTGCATTATCACCTGCAGCATGCAGCTCAGGCCTGAAGCCAGCATGAAGACCTGGCCAGGCACCCACTGCCCGCCAGCAGGCCAAGGTAGTTGGACCCAGTGCTCCCCTGCTCTCCAGCAACTCGGAGCGACCCGCCCCTCCCCTCGCTGGGGCCTCCGCACCAGGCTCTCCTTCATCTTCCCCCTAAGAATGAACCTGGCAGTCTTGCCCCCAGGACTGTCCTGACTCCTCCTGTCTTTAAGGCCATTTCATTGTCCATTCTGATGGTGCTCACTTCCATTTCTCCTCAACGGACCCAACCACTGGAGGATGAGGACAGCATGCGAGTCCCGCACCCTTGCAAGCTTCCTGAATAAACAAAATAATGAATGGATGGCTTGGAGCTCTGAAGGCATCCTTCTAAAGAAACAGTGCTGAAAATGACTCTGTGTTCCCAGCAGGCCTCCGACCAGAGGGGACCTCCGGCCCCTGGGAGACTGTAACACACGGGTTCCTCTACCCTCCTGGGGCGGCAGCAGCAAGATTAGCGTCTTGACCTCGGCTCCAGGGGCCGACTTGATTGGGTGGAAAGTCATTCCAATGACCTGGCCTGTGATTGGCTTAGGGCAGATGGACACCCCATTTTGGGCCAATGAGACCCAAGGAGGGCGTGGTTGGAGGTGCAGAGAAAGTTCTCCCAGGAGGCTGATGCCAGTGGCCCCTGGCAGCGGTCTCGAGAACAGAGAGGAGGCAGGTGTGAGATGAAGCCGGCTCCACAGAGGGCGGAGAGAAAGTGGGTCCCTGGGGGAACTACTGGATGAATCCTTCCAGTTGTCCACTTCTGACTTCCAGTACGTGCACTAGCGAGAATTCTGCTTCTGGGAGCTGCAATAAGCTGTTTTCTGTCACCCTCAGCTAGAAGCAGGGCTGACCTCTGTAAGCTGAAGAAACAGAAGCTTGATGTTTATTAAGGTTGTTTTACTTACACACGCCCCTTCCGAGGCCAAGGGGAGGACCTCACAAAGTGCTTGCGGGTGACATGTTTTTGTAAAATTTGCAAAGGGATGGTAGCTTAACCACAGTCCATCAAAACACACCTCTTCCCGCACCCACATCCCCTCCACTGCCCCGGGGTGGGGTGCGGCTGAGGCAGCCAAAGGCAGTTCGAGGATCCGGCTCAGGGAGAGAGGAGTCGGTCACTCATTCAGCTGGGTGTGGAAGGGCATGGTTCACGGTCACTTTGGGGTTTAGCTTAAGTCATGCTGGATCATCCCATGTGGGAACGACTTCCAAGAATTCTCTTACCACCCACGAGCTGACTCACCGGGATCACCGAATCTCAGAGGTGCAGGGCCTGAGACTGTCACACAGTGCGAACGCGGGACCATGGTAGGCAGCCCAGAACCACGTGGAGGGCGGAGGAGGAAGAAGATTTGAAATGTAGTCTGAAGAAACTCCTTCCACTTGCCGGATACATGGAAGTGTGAGTGAAGGACTCAGTTCTCTGCAATGCCTCATCAAAACAGAAGTTCTCTCAGGTGTGATTGGCATCAACCTCCCAGGAGGCCACTCTGGTGGCGGTGAGGGTGACAGACTCATTAATGAGGTCCTCCGACTCAGAGCGTAAAGATGAGCCATTGCAGAAGAAAATTGAGGAGGCACCTGGGTGGCTCAGTTCGGTTAAGCATCTGCCTTGGGCTCAGGTCATGATCCTGGGGTTTGGAGGGGAGTCTGCTTCTCTCTCTCCCTCTGCCTCCTCCCTCCCACTTATGGGTGTGCTCTCTCTCTCTCTCTCTCTCAAACAAACAAATAAATAAATTATTTACCACCCCCCACTCCCAAAGAAAACTTGAAACACCCTGGAAAGATTTCCAGCTTGGAGAAGATTCCCCAAGTTTGACAATCATCCTAAAAATGTCTGTGACCTTATCAGTAATGGGTTGTGAAGCTACAAGAAAACTTGATTCACTGTTGATAATAATAAAAAAAAATCTGCTCAATCATGTTAGAGAAAAAAACTTAAAGGTCTTCCTATTGGCTCTGTAGAAATATAAAATTGTATTTATAATTTGTTGTCATTTCTTTTCTCATTTTCAGTATTCATAGTCATGCTTAATTTTGTGTTACTAATCTTGTGTTGTTTCCTCGAGAGAAGTCCCGGAGTTGTATGAGCCTTGGGCCCCACAGCATATGCATCTGCTCTGACTGCTGGCTTCATAAGCTGGGCTTCATAGACACCTCCCCTCAAGGGCCCAAGGGTAGAAGTCAGTGGGTCTGTGAACTTGGCTAGGGGAACCATTGCATCTTTATTTCTACTAACTTCTAGGTAAAATTTAGCATTTCCATCAATTATCAATGTAGGCAACAAAGTGTAGTATTAGCAAGACTGTCACCAAGAAAAATCATGGATGTTTTTCTATACCATTAATGTTTTTGAAGTTCTCTTAAGATATCCTTAAGTTCGCCGTTCAAATAATAGTGACTAGACCTGCTGCTAGACTTTATTTAATGTGTTAATATAGAAGCTATATGATGTTGTGTCACAAATTATATTGATGTTTTAATAATGATTTCAATGTAATTAGCTTTCTTTATAAACTGTTGTTTTGTTTAATTCACCTAAAAACATTATTCTGTGAAGGGGCCTATGGGACCGAGCTGCCAGTGGGGTCCATAGCACCAGGAAGGTTAAGAATACATGTGGTCAAGGAAGCTGCAAGTCTAGAGAGATAGGGTAGTAGATGGGATAAAGAAAATAAGAACAAAGTGTTGCCTAGATGGCTAGCTTTTGGCTCCGAGTTGAATTTTTCAACCCTCATAGTCATGCATTCATTCATTCAAAGAACATTCAATGAGCAACTACAATGTGGTGAGTTAATCTCATCCAGTACTCCATTTGTGAGGCAAGCAGCATTATTAAACCCATTTTACAGATGGTACAAGGAAGGATTAGGGAGGTTAAATTACTTGCTCAGAATCACATGGCTGCTAAGTGGGAGATCAGGACTTTGGTGAGGTGGGAGTCTGTGGCTGGGGTTGGGGCAAAAGGTTTCTGAGTTAGGGCCCAGGGTTCTCTCTAGGCCACTTGGGGTGATCATCCAAGTTTGTTGGGACTGAAGTGTTTCCCAGCACATGGGACTTTCAATGTGAAAACTGGAAAAGTCCTGGCAAATCAGGATGAATTGGTCACCCTAAAACCCAGGAAGGACAGCTTTTCTGGCAAGGGAAACATCGCTCTCCTCTCTTCAAGGTCAGGCAGTGGAGGTGAAGTCCATCCACAACTCCTGGGTTTGCAGAGGCGAGAGGTGGTCTGAGGAGATGACTGTTCAGCTTCTCCCTCATTTTTCCACTTCGCTCTGCTCTTGGATTAGAAAAGAACAAAACCCCACCCACCCAAGCTGCAACCTGGGGTTTCCTCCAGAATGCTCTGCAGAGTCGGCACCCCAAAACTAATTGCTGATTGCATGAGTGGGGTCATCGTCCCTGGGATGGTAGCCTCTTCATCCGTATAAACCAAGGTGGCATATGGGGTGTCGCTTCAGGCCTTGTGGAGCCTGCAGACCAACCCAGGGTACCTACAAACCTCTTAAGTTCTCTCTCTCTCTCTCTCTCTCTTTTTTTTTTTTCCCAAGCTGAGATCAGACCAGCCTTCTCAAATGTCACTGGGTTTCTTGTGAAAATGCAGATTCCTAGACCTATACCCCTAGAGATCTGAGTTTAACATGTTGGGGTGTGGTCTGAGGAACAGCACTGGACACAAGTTCAATACAAGAAACAAGACATGAGACACAAGAATAGTGGCACAGGAGCCCTCAGACCCTGGAAAAGAGAATTTAAAACGAACCCAGAAATTCTACCTTTTGGAATTTACCCTAAAGGCAAGTACACAAAAATGAATTTAAGAGAATTATTACTTCAATGTGGTTAAAAGAAAAAAACTTAGGGGAAAAACTAGACTTTGATTAAATAAAATTTGGTATTTCCGTACAATGAAATGCTAGACAGTCATCAAAAACATTATCGTAGTCTTTTAGTGTCCTGGAAAGATGTCCAGCATTTATTTTTTTAAAAGACTTTTTTATTTTGAAATAAATTTAGATTTACAGAAGAGTTGCCAATATAGTACAGAGAGTTCTAGTATACTTTTCACATAAGCTTCCCGGGATGTTAGCGTTCTATATAACCATGGCATATTTATCAAAGCCAATAAATCAATCAGCATCCATACAATCTTATATATTAAAGTATGCACTTCATTCAAATTTTACCACTTCTCCACTAAGGCTCTTTTTTTGTTCCAAGAACTCATCTAGACCACTATGTTACATTTAGCCGTCATGTGTCCTCAGTTTTCTCTGATCTGTGACAGTTTCTCAGTCTTGTTTTTCAAGGTCATGACACTTTGGAAGAGGACCCTCAGAGAAGTCTAACCCCATGACAAACAGGAGTTGGGGGATAGCTTCCCAGCCTCCTGTCCTTGAGGGATTGCTGACAACATGCCTTATGTGGTCTCCCAGAATTCCCTGGGAGGGTTAGGCTTTTGGTTCCCCACAGTGATAATCTGTGGCCTTTTTTCATTGGCTGTCTTTCCTACCTTCCTACTGGTATCTCCAGGGACCACCTCCCAGATAAACTCCATGCACTCCAATCCTAGTCTCAGAATCTATTGTGGCAAGGAGGGGGTTCCAGCTAAAGTTCAGTTCCAGCTAAAGTCCAGCTAAGGAGCTCAGGTTCAATTCTGTGCCCTTTGTTCGTGTCATCCACAGGAGGGGACTGTCATAATCTGAATCTTGACACCTAATCAGAGGGCTTATGACCAGACTAATCTAGGATGTTTAATTCCGGGAAGATTTTGAAGAGGTGGGCAAGGGGTCTTCAAATGCCCAGAAGGTGCCTCATAAAGGCAGATATGTTCTCTCTGCTCAGAATGGGGCACTAATGAGAACTCCATAAGTCACAATGAGTGACCCTACCACGCTATTAACTTCCTTAGATTGGGTTTTATTAAACTTACCATGCTCAGTAACAAACATGGTGGCTGTCACAAAGCAGAGGCTTATGGGAGACATTTGTAGCTGCCTCTCCGGGATCCATTCCCCCTGCCTCTCCTGCCAACAGCATCCTCACTTTCCTTTGGAGAATTTATTCTTCCTCCATTTCAGGTTTTTTGGTTTGGGTCTGATGGACAATACCCCTTTCCAACACCAACTCAATATCTCATCCCTTTGAATGCCATGATTGGTCCAAGAAAAGGGTACCTGTCTCAATTAAAAAATTTCTTTATTCAAGTACAACTGACATATAACATTATATTAGTTTCAGGTGTATAACATAGTGATTCAGTGTTTGTGTACATTGTGAAATGATCGCCACAATACATCCAGTTAACATCCATACGTGGTTCGCTTTGAGCCAATAAGAGTGAGTCTTAAGACTTTGAGAAAGCTAACAAAAACATTGCTCCTGGTTCTTCTGGAGGATGAGATAAGAGGCCTGGAACCACATCAACCGTTTTGCTTATAAAAGGATAACCTAGAAGCTACCAGGATTGCTTGAGGATATGTGGAGCAAAAATATGGCAGACCTATTATAACAGGAGCACCACAAGGTCCTTTGTGGCATTTTTAAACTCTGAGGTAAGTCTTACTTGAAAATGTGTGTTTTTTTTTTAATGTCTTTTGGGGGGTAGGTCAATTTGATTGGGATTTCTGTCACTTGTGAAATTATGTCATACAAAATGAATCTATACTAATACAGGGTTGCTAATGGATGAATCGTATAAAAATAAAGTGGATTTCAGGAGGGTTGAAAGAGGGCTTATTAAAACTCCGAGCTCTGAAATGTAGAATGGAATGCCCCCCTGAGGTAATATGTTTCATATTTCCAAAAGTATATGGATAGGCTGCATCACCATTCTGTCAGGGGGACTGAAGAAGGAATCCCCGTGGGAGGAGATGGGTCTATATGAATGCAGAAATAGAACCTTTTCCACAGTTAACATTCTGTCAGTGTGTAAAAGCAGCAAGACCCCACAGCAGATGGAAAGCTGAGCAGTGTTTCCCAAAGAGGCTCCACAACTTGAGGGTGATAACGAAATATGAAACTAAGACTGAAGAGCTGATTTGGAGTCTTAGCTGGTCCCAGTTACTCCACACTCTTGGAACATTCCAGGCTGGGGGAGGCAGGGGAGGAATCCTGTGTGTCAATGAAGAGAATGTCAAATGGCATCAGAGTTGGGTGACAAGGGGACCCACAGATACCATGGCTGAGTAAGACTAAGTGGAGGACGCTGGTCACTAGCAGCAAGACCCATGTGAAGGTATGGGTGGCTCATGGCCTCAGTCAACTCTTCACTTGCTGACAGGTGTGCAGTAGGCCCTAGAGGATGCCTATTCTTACCTCTGCATACACATCAGGAGGAGAGTTTTCTCAAGGGAGTGGATTACAAATTAAAGGGTATATGAAAGAGTAAGCATCTACCAACATTTGTTACTGATTGATTTTCTTCCCTTTCTTTTCAACTGGTTTCAAAACTTATAAATAATTGATAGTGGAATTAGTTGGTTCTTTTTTTTTCTTATTCCATGGGGTTTTATCTTCTTGCAACCTGGTATGTGCACATATATGAAGCTAAGCCCATAGGCCAGGGCTTAGGGACACAGGGGTCTGCCAGATCCTCTCTTCCACAAATCCTGGCTCTGCTGCTGGCCCCTGGTGTGATTGTGGGCAACAAATTTACCTCTATCTTCTTTTCTCATCCATAAAACTGAACCCATCTCACAGAACCACAGCAAGGATGAAATATGAAAGTTAGACAATAATCTTGGCATGCACTAAGTGTTCAAATAGTGAGAGACATAAAACATTGGATCTTACGGGCCTCTCTGATACATCAAAGGATGATGCAATTCATCCAAAGCTTTGTTCCATGGATTATAGAAGGCCCAAGTCTTTCTCAAATTCCCTGGCTCTTCTGATTTTTCCAAATGTCAATCAAGGAGAGGCCAGAAAGACAGGTGGATTGAGGGCAAACAACGAACATGTGTGGTGGCAGAGGGTGACAAGAGGGAAAGGTGTGGACTGTGGCAAAGGAGACAGGGTAGGCCTTGCCAAAGACAGCAGCTGCTCTCAGCTCTAGCCAGTGGTTGCCAGGCATCGGGGGTTGAGTGATGTTCATATGACTTAAAAGAAAAAGCAGAAAGTCAGATGATTTTTTCCCCCTGAATTCTTTTGATTTTTAAAAGTCTTCCAGTAATTAAAAAAAATTAAAAACTGAATAGACCAAACAAAATAGAAGCCAGGGTTGAATTTGATATGCCATCAAATTGCTACGTTTGCTTTGAAGTCTAGAGGTCAGCCTGTGAGCTCTAAATGTTAAGGCCACCTGGCCTCTGGCGCTGATCTCTGTCCCCATGAATCTCCATCCATCCTCTTGAATACTGCAAGGCAGGGACAAATACTTTCGCGTGTCAACAGCTGAAGACACAATGTGAAAACCATCAAGGGCAAGAGAAACAAGAGCAAGCAGGGAGATCAAAGTTTCAGAAACCCTCCCCCTCCTTGGAGGCTGAAAGTCAGCCTGCTTCAACTCTGTACATTTCAGGTAAATTTCCTCAGTGTTACCACTTGACAAACACTAAGCTGAGCCTCCGGATTTTTTTGTCCTGCCTACTGTGTGCTCCAGACAGAGTTAGATGTTTTAACCACTTTGGCTCTCAACAACCTGGGGTGGTAGAAAGTATCCTCTCCATTTTATCTGGGGAGAAATCCAGAGTGGTGGGTGATTTGCTAGCCAGCAACAAAGCTGGGTTTCAAACCCTTATCTGTAGGTCTCCAGACTCCTTGTTGACTTCATCCCACCTCTGGTTTTTTTGGACATAGAAAGTCAAGTGTGAAAATTGCAGCAAAAGCAATAAGCCCTCCAGTGGAGGTGAGCAGGTGGTGTGGTGGGAGGAGGGGGAGGGGAAGGGAGGAAGGGGAAGCTGTCTTGGGTCTCGGTGTGCACGTGGGTCACCTTGGGAGCTCGGCAGACTGGGTTTTGGGTCAGCAGCTCTGGGGCGGGGCTTCAGGGTCTGCATTCCGAGGAAGTGCCCCGGGGATGCCCGTGCCGCTGCTCCATCTGCTACCCTTTGGAAAGCAAGGCTCTATCCCATGATCTCAACCTTTTGAGAAGAGCCACTTGTTAGGAATTGTGCAGAGGCAAGGGTGTAGCTGCTCCATGTAAATCCACCCCTGTTCCTGGCAAAGCAACCCTGCCCTCTGACCCTGTCGCCTGAGGTCGGGAGAGTGGGACACGTATACCCATGGCACTGTTTTGAGCCCATGGGTTTGGGGCACCCATTCCAGTCTTGCTAGGATGTGGCTCAGGATGGCCCGAAGGTCAGGATGAGGCAGGTGTGCCTCTGAGTCGACTGAGAGAGCTGCATTAATTGCTGAAAGTACTAAAAAGAAGTAAAGCAGCTGTGGCGGATGCTGGTGGTGCCCACCTGAATCTCCTTTACCAAGGGGGTGCCCATCCCAGCCCAATCCCAAGCTGCTCACAGAGGATGGCCCTCAGCAGAATGGGAGCTGACTCTCTCAGAAGGCTACCCTGTCATGCTTCCCTTCCCTCTCTACTTATGGAAAGCCTGTAGACAACGACTGACTGATGGAGGTACAAAAGCCCATTGCCCTGGGAGTAGCCGAGGCTGTGGGGTAGTTAATGCTCCAGAACTCCTCGTGGAGTAAGCTAAGGCTGGGACCACTTCCTGGGTTAGTAGGATCCCCTAGCCCATCCCGTTTCCCTGTTCCTCTTCTCCCGAGGGCATTCCTCTAAGAAACCACATATACCCAAATCCCTGTCTCAGGCTCTGCTTCTGCCTCTGGGGAACCTCTCCTAAGGCAGAAGCTCATGCAGGTGGATCCTGCTGTCCTCACGAAGATAGCATGAGAGGAGGGTCCTTATCCCAGTGTGACAAGTGAACAAACTGAGGCTCAGAGAGAAGTCACCAGCTGAATACCCACAGCTGGTAACAGTGGGGCTGAGACGGGCATTTAGGTGCGTGCTCATGTGCTCTCGCCCTTGGGCCCACTGCCAGTGCCTCTCTATAGTTTGCCTTTGACCTCTCATCTGGTGCCTCCCAGTGAGGCCTCGGTATGAACAGGACATGGCAGGAGCCTTTGGAGCTGGCCTTCTCTGTGGCCTTGACCTTGGGCCCTCCATGCAGGTAAAGGCCCAAGGGAGCAAGGACAGAGGGTGTGGAGGGGGGAAGCTCTGTCTGTCTCCGAACTGATTCCTGCCCTCAGAGCTGATTCCCTTTAAAAATGTGGGGTTTGTTTTTTGTTTGTCGTTTGTTTGTTTTACCTTTACCCAGTTTTCTTTCATCCAAATTACATTTCCTCCTTTCCAACTCTTCCCCAGACACATCACTGCTGGAGGGAACTGGGCCTAGATTTTGCTGCATACTCTAAAGGGGGAAATGAGACAAAGAGTGGGTCCCCAGACCCCACCTTCGGATGGTAGGTGCCCATGGTTGCCAAGAACTTCAAGGCTACTGTTCAGTTTGGTTCTCAGTCACCATTACACACGTTTTAGAGATAGGACTCCTTAGGATCTGCCAAATCCAGGATTCCGAATTTCAGACAGGGGAGGTGTGCGTAAGCAGGGGGCCCCTCAGCATAGTCCACAGTGGCAGAAACAAAGCCCCAGACCCCAGCCAAAGGGGATGAAGACCTCAGGCCAGAGACAGCAGGGGAGGGGGAGAGTTGAGGGATGTGGGAAGCCTGGGCTCCAGTGGCCGGCTTCCAAGAGCAGGATCTTGGCATGCTTCCCGGGCTAGATTTCACCGGCGAAGGTCCAGGCCGGGAACCTCACTCTTCAGCCAGAGGAGCTGTCTGAGTCAGAAGCTCCTCCGGTGGAACCTTCCAGAGTCAGAGCCCTGGCCTGGTCACCATCTTGTTTCCAGTTGCTTGAGCTCGCTTGTTCTGTGACTTCCTGACCTAGGCGGTGGCCTTTCCCAGATGCCAGTGACATGAAGGGCTACTGTATGGCTTGCCCGCTAGTTTTATATCTCATCAGTGAGGAAGCGTCAGGAGATCTCAAGGCCCAGACAGACAGGTATTTGGGGTGAGAGGAAGCATGGTGACTTTGGGGATGAAGTTCTTGGATTCATCGTCATGGTACGTATGTGTGGTCGCCCTGGGCCCCTACAGTCCTGCATCTCTAGCTTTCTGAGTCACCCTACAGACTCAGTCTTCAGCAATCTCTGCACATTCAGCGATTCTCTGTACACATTGGAGGAAGGGGATTTACTCCTTCCTGGTCAGGGCCCGTGTTAGGGACAAGATCTGGTCAGCTCCGTAATTCCAGGTTTGAAAAGACACAAGTCACAGTGAAAATCCTGGGTGAGCATCGTCCTGGAGGAACAATAAGCATGTGCTCCTTCTTCCGACCCCCCTGAGTTATTAGAACTATGCCCTCCTGCCCTGATGAGAACCCCAAGGGTGTAGACATCTCCCCTGGCCTTGTTGGAACTGACTTTGAAGGCAGAAGAGGTTAAACATGTGTTTTAAGCTTCAGGCAATTAGAGCAACCTTGCCGAACCCCTGACACCGAGAGGATTTATATTGGATTTCTTCTAATATTAACATGATCAAATGCAGCTGGGCATCAGGGCACCTGATTCTCCGGGAGGGAATCTTCTGGTTTGGGACTCAGAGAAGACAATGTGGTGCTTGGGGCCCAGACCTTGCCTAGGAACGTATTATCAGGAAATGAAAGAACCCAAGAATTAGAGCCTTGTGCTTCTATTTTAAAAACAAGCCCCAAAGGCAGGTTCTAAATAGAGAGCGGGCACACCCAGAACTTTATTCACAGGAGACCCTGAAGGAGAGGGCAGACCCCAGCAGTCCTTGACAGGGCAGAGAGAGGCTGGAGGGCCTGGTGGTCAGTAAAAGCAGTGGATCTCCCAGGGTCATCGAGGGCCAGCCGCATTAGCATCTCTGGGAACTCGCTAGACAGGCATCGGTCTGGCCTCCACTGCACCACTGCCAGCTCATAGGCTCTGGGGGTGGCGGCTGGTCTACGTGTCCAGCCTACAGATGCATTTTTATTGACTAGGGTAGCGTTTGAAATTGTTTGAACTGGTTTCCAGTGTCTCCAATGGGTATTTTTATACGAAAATCCACATTTCTGGCTTTTCTTGGGGGTGGGGGGGGTGGGATCAGAAGATCTAGCCACAGGGGACTCGCGTACCAGCTTGGCAATAATTATCTGGAGCCGAGAAGAGGCTAGTGCTCTTAGAAAGGGCACTGGCCCTCCTGGGAGCAGCGGCCCCTCATTACCCGTCTCTTCACTCAGTCCTGTCTGGAGGTATTTGAGCTGCTAGCCCGTGACCTATATAATGTCTAGTGTCATCTCAGGCTGAAATTCATTCCACATGCATTTGCTGACCACTTACCGGATGAGATGGGCTTTCTGCTATCCTTCAAACCTCTTCTCCCTTACCCTCCTCATTGCCTCCCGCCCCGGCACAGACACACCCATCCTCCGCTACCTGCACTTCTTTTGCTAAGATGGGGGAAAAAAGGAAAATCTTGGTTAGCATAATACCCAGAATGAAGCCGTCCGAGTCAGTTAATACCAGCGAAAGCAAAAAGGTTTCTTTGTTCCGCCTACACTATTCTCTGACCTCACTGTTGAGAAAATAAACTTATTATCATGTTCAGAAAAGAAGGGACACTGCCCTTCTGTTAGGCTCGAGAGGGTTTTTGTCTACAGCTTGGGGGTCATCAGAGGCAGACAAGGTCATTCAGCTGCTGAGATGGCCAGGGACAGGTGACTGTCTTCTCTGTGTCCAGCACCGGGCCGGACTCTGAGATACTGGTGAGGCCCCGGGCTGGGGTGTGGACGGTCCCTTCTGAACTGTGTCAACCCCACTTGCTTCCTGAAACTGCTTCCTCCCTCTGCACTGTGCTGAACCTCCTCCTTGACCCGGGCCTTGCCTCCCTCCTTTTCTACCCCGAACTACTTTTTTGTATGAGTGGTAGACTTTATCAAGGTCTGGCGGCAGCAGATGGTTGTTCTTTTGGGTTTTTTTGGTTATTTTTTAATTACAAACGACTTAAAATAATACAGAATATTTCTGATCATAGGAACCTGACATTCACCAGACCAGCCCTGCAATCTTCTCCTGTCTCTGCTTCTCATCTGTACCTGCTCACCTGATTCCATCCCGGCCGTGGTTTCTGGTACCTTTTCTGGTGTGTGTGCAGGGCATGTTAGCTGCTGCCTTGTTTCACTGTCTCCTTGTACTGCTCTCCAGGGGCCTCTCCCTCACCCAACGTGGCCCATCACGATAGCTGCCCCAACAAATTCGGCAGAGGGATGCTGGTGCCAGCCAAAAGAGCAACTTTTTCACCCTGCCAAGACTACTTTGCGGTTGAAGCCTCCCAGACTCGCAGAAGTTAGGCAGCCTGGCCAGACACACACCTTCTGGTCCACCTGTTCTTGCCTCCCAGGAAGCTGGAGACTCAGAGGGCCTGGCTTCGGCGGGCGTGGGTGGGGGTGAGAGGACCTGCCCTCCTGTTCCCTTTCCTTCCAGGGTTCCCTCTTTTATTTTTTATTATTTTTTAAAATTTTATTTATTTATTTGACAGAAAGAGAGAGATCACCAGTGGGCAGAGAGGCAGGCAGAGGGAGAGGGAGAAGCAGGCTCCCTGCTGAGAGGTCCATCCCAAGACCCTGAAATCATGACCCGAGCTGAAGGCAGGGGCTTTAACCCACTGAGCCACCCAGGTGCCCCTCAGGGTTCCCTCTTTTAAAGCAAAGTCATGGAGGGAAGGCTCCGACGCAGTCAGCATCCCATTAATTTGCTCTTTGGGGACAATGACCGTGGATGTCGGGCAGGCCCAGAGTGCTGATAGTCAGCTGGGTCCACCTCTGAAGCCATAGCCAGCCTGGCACACCTTTTTTTTTTTTTTGGAGACAGAGACAGAGAGAGAGAGAGAGAGAGAGAGAGATGGGCACGAGTGGGAGGAGGGGCAGAGGAGGAAGCAGACTCTCCGCTGAGCAGGGAGCCCGATGTGGGACTCGATCCCAGGATCATGACCTGAGCTGAAGGCAGACGCTAAACAACTGAGTCACCCAGGCACCCCCCGGCACACTTTTCTCAGTTTAACACACCACCGGGTACATTGTACCTCATAGCTCAGAATCAATAAAGTCAAGGCAATTTCCTTAACATGCCATCAATAAGAGATTATGGAAGGGGGAGGGTTTTCCTTAGAAGCTAATGCCTTACTAAAGTTCAAATGAGGCAATATATAGTAAAATAAATTCCAGCTCTATTTTCACTCCTTGCAATTTTAGTGGAGACTAAATGAAATGGAACTGTGTTGATCCTAACCCGTTCAATATATCTTCACTTCCTAAGAACCAAGGTCATTTTTACCTTCATGGGAAGGGAGACAAAATATAAAATACTCACCCATACCGAACAGAAATGCATTTGCTGGTTTTTGAAAGCCAGGTAGATGACTGATATATTATGTAATTCATTTCATGGCATAACCGAATGTGTTTTATAGATAGCGTTTAACCTTGCCAATTCTGCTCTGAGATAATCCCCCTTCTGAGGATAAAAATCATATATTTAACATAAAAGGAAAGGTTGGGTGAGGAAAGCAGTATTATGTGTTCTGCCCAACAGATAACCAGAAGTTGCTCACACAGAAAGATGATCTGAGCAAGTTCATTACTGCTTTGCCTTATTAGCTAATCATCACATTGTTACTAATCAGAAGTGAGGTGATCCCCACTTGAGTGGCACCGAATGACAAAATATATCCAGTGTTGTGTCGCAAGGTGGAATGTGGGCGGTGGCACAGACCCTAGGCTAATCCTCCTTCCTGGCGCTTTTGTGTTCTCTAACCTTGGCTAATTCGCTTAATGCCTTTGAGCCTCACTCTCCTTGTTTGTGAATGGGCATAGCAATAACCACTGTAGCATTTAATGGTTATCCATTTCCCATTTCCCTTCCTCCTCCTTTCCAACAGAACCCTGATTTTGTTCAGGTTTCCCAACCCTGAATTCCATAGAGGAATCTCCATTTATCCTGAGCAGTCCCTCCCTGGCGAATGTTAGTGGTCCAGGGAAGGGTACATGTCCTTGTTGGGCCAATCAGGTTGGAAGAGACAGATTTTGACTTTCTCTTGGTGTTTATGTACAAAGAAGCACATTTTCCCCCCGAAGGCCACTGAGGAACTAGGCTGATGTGAAGGCTGTGGTGAGAATGGCAAAGCATTAAGACAGAAGGAGCCTGGGTCCTTGATAACCTCAATGATTGGGCTGCGCCTGGAAACACTCTTCTTCTGGTCTCCAATTAGAAATAGATGTATTATTTATTTTAAAGTTACTATTTAAAAGATAAATAAATAAATAAAATTTGATTTATTTTTAACGTCATTTTGAGCCTAGGTTTTGGGTTACAGGCAGTCCGATGCATTCGAACTGATAGGTGTTTCAGAGGACTATTGTAAGGATTAAGGGGGAAAGAGTCTTTACACAGAGATGTCCAGTGAACAGTTTTGTGATAGTGAATGTGCTGTATCTACACTCTCCAATGCAGTAGCCACCAACCACATGACTGTCCAGCATTTGAAATGTGATCAGAGAAACTGAAGCAATAAAGTTTAAATTTTCATTAATGAAAATTAGACATTTAAATAGTAACATGTGGCCAGGGGCTACTGTGTTGTACAGCACAGATCTATAAAATCATCTGGCACAACATCTAGAACCTAGTAGGGGTCCATGGATGTTGGTGATTGAGTTTTCAGAGAGGTGCGGAGGGGGCGCAGGGGACACAGGATGAAAAGTCAATTTCCAGAGCTTCTCTCACTCAATATTATGTCTGTGAGTTGCACCCAGATGGTTGCATATAACAGAGTGTATTCTTTTCCATTCCTGTATGGTATTCCGTTGTACCAGATGTACCAGAATTTGTTTATCCATTCTAGTGTTGCAGGATATTTGAGTATCTTCCAGCTTGCAGCTACTATGAATAAATTCACTATAAACATCCTTATACATGTATTTTGGTGGGATATACACACTTATTTTAGTTGGGTTTACATCCAAAAGTGGAATTGCTGAGTTGAAGGCCATGTAAGGTTTAGTTGTAGTAAGGACAGTCAACGTTTCCCAAAGTGATTTAATTTATACCCCCACTAGCGATGTGTTAAAGTTCCAGTTTATCCACATCCTCACCAAAGTTTGGTAATATCAGCTCTTTTAATTTTAGTCAATCTTGTGTGTTTGGTGATTCAGGTGGAAGTATATTGCCAGATTCTGAAGCTCCAAGTCAGAGGTTGGCAAATAGGGCCTTCAGGCTAAATCCAGCCGGCTGCCTGTTTTTGTAAATAAAGTTTTATTGAAACACAACCATGTTCATTCATTTGTGTATGTCTGTCGCTACTTTTGGGCGGACATAGCCAAGTTGAACAGTTGCAACAGAGAATGCCTGACCCACAAAGCCTACCATAGCTGGTCAGTTACAGGAGAAATTTGCCGACCCCTGTTTAAAGCACGTGGGTCATGGAAAAGTCGTTTTGGTAATCATCATAAACCTCTTGTCGCTGTCCTCTTGCCTCTATCTGCCATTGGAGACAGGTGCCCATCTGGTATCGTGCCTTGGTGCCTCAGGGCTCAAATGGTTAAAAAAAGCTGGCATGTTGGGGCACCTGGGTGGCTCAGTGGGTTAAGCCTCTGCCTTCGGCTCAGGTCATGATCTCGGGATCCTGAGATCGAGCCCCGCATCAGGCTCTCTGCTCAGCAGGGAGCCTGCTTCCCCCTCTCTCTCTGCCTGGCTCTCTGCCTACTTGTGTTCTCTCTCTCTCTCTGTCAAATAAATATCTTGAAAAAAAAAAAAAAAAGAAATGTTGATCCCCTTAGCTCTCGGGGCAGCTGGACAATGGATAGGGCAGTTGGAATTCCTGAGCTGTGATTTTGAACATCTTCAATGGTTTGTCTCAACGTGTTGTGTAACAATTGCCTGATGTATGCTGTGACTTGTGAAAGTCTGGGACACCTTCAGACGGGAGTCTATACCAGCTGTCCTCATTATCTCGAGCCTGTACCCCAACACCCTCCCAATGGGCTTCTACCTATCTCTGCTCAGGGAAATCACAAATCCACGGTGTTTTTTCCCCAAGTCTTCATTTTTCTTAATCTCTCTGTGGTATTGGACGACCTTTTGCTGCCCTTCCTCAAAACACTTGCTGTCCTTGCCTGTATAATAATTATAATGCTGATTAGCATCCATCGAGTTCTTCCTCCGGGACATAGATTTACACAGAGCATCTTAACTGTTTCTCACAACAGACAGACATGGCGAATACGGTCACCCCGATTTACGTGTGAGGAAACAGTTTTGGCAAGTCTCAGTTCCCAGCTAGCAAGTGGAAGAGCAGGGATTCGAACCTTGGTGTGGGAGATCTGATTGCCAGTACTTCCCAGGTCATGCTACCTCTGATCGCATGATGCTACTGTTCTTCCTCAGACCTTAAGGATCTCTCTTTTGTTGTGGCTTTTGCTCCTGCTGCTACCCCTTAACTGTTGTCTTCCCCAGGGCTCAGGCCTCGATCTCTTCTTTTTTACCACATACTCTTTTCTCTCACAGTCTGGCTCACACTTCCAGTGTTAACATTGATCCTGAATGTGAATTAATATTGATTTTTCCAAGAGTGCTCGGGGGACTTTACATAGGGTATCTTATTAAATCCTCAACATAACCCTGAGAGGTCAATGCTGCACCCACTTTGAAGTTGAGAGGAGTCCATTGACCTGGCTGAGGCCACTCAGTTGGAGGAAGATGAGAGTGGGCAGCTCAAACCCAGTTCTGTGATGATAAGAAAGTTCATGAGTGTCTAGGGCACCCCCTCCAACACATGGATGCCAGTTTGGGACCCCCAACTGCCTAGAGGCTGTGTCTGCTTATGTATTTCATTAAGACCTTGAATACTACATGTCTAAAACCAAACTCACTTTTCCTTCATCCTCCTGTATGTCTTCTCTGTCTTATAGATTCCTTGTATGTTGACATCTACAAGTGACCTTGGATTCCAGATTCCCCATTCTCTACCTACGTGCTGCCACCCAGCCCCGGGCCCAGGCAGTGCTCTCTGTCCCCTGACACCATGCCTGGCCATCTAGATCACAGACTCTTTCTCTGGGTCCCCATCCCTCCTTGTCTGCACCGTTCCTTCCGCAACCCAGTGCAATGCCCACATGTAATGTCACCTACCTGCTTTCATCTATCTGCCCTGAATCCACTTGGGCTTCTACATATCCCATCAGGGCAGGTAGACCACTCAGTGTTATCTTTCACGGTAGTCCTCAAACTGCCCGAGCCTCAGAATCAACTGCAGTCTTTTTTTTTTTCCCCCAAGTGGATTCCTGACCAGAGCATCTGATTCCACAAGCCAGAGGAAACGGGCTAGCAGGACAACCGGCTGGAGAGCCGTGTGCTTCCGGCACTCAACCCTCATCTCTTGCTTCTCTTGCACCCTTTTCTGGGCCTCCTCCAGTGTTTCCTTTGCATATATGGAGGCCCTAGTGATTGTAGAATGAGTGAATGGATGAATGAATGAATGAGTGAATTGTAAAGGTCTTTGTCCTAAGTTATTCTCTGGTTATAAAGTCAAGAGATGCCTGGGGCAGTTGCATGACTCCTGCCTTCCAGTAAGATTTCGTAGGTACCAAGTGGTGAGGCCAAGGGACAGTCTACAAAATATCTGAGCAGCACTCTTCAAAACAAGGTCATCAGAACCAGGGTAAGTCTGAGAAACCGTCATAGCCAGGCGGAACCTAAACAGACAAGGCAACTCAAAATAATGTGGCATCCTAGGTTGGATCTTGGGACAGAAAAAAGACATTAAATACATCTAAACTTTAGTTAAAAAAAAAAAGGTAATAGAGCAGGAATCTAGCTTTCTGTCAGCACACAGGGAGGGACTCCAGCATTTGGTTACAACTTCAACATCTCATTCATGAAGTTCATGGTGGATGTGTTTACAAGGATTGACACTAGCCTGGTGAGTGCCCTGTTCCCTCCCCTTGCTCATTTTCTAGGATGGGTGCCCACGGAGATCTCGCCGATCTGACTGTCTGAATGACATAGACGCATCACTGAGAGCTAGAACCTTGGCATTGAGGGTTGGTGGAAGGAAAGCATGATAATTTCAACAGAAGCAGGCACCTGAGCCAGCCCTGACTGCCGTCGGCCATGTGACCTTAGGTGTGTTACCTTTTCCTCTTAGAAGTAGAGTGGTGGTGATGGTGCCCTCCTCACAAAGCTCCAGGGAGCATTTGGTGAGTAGAGAGCCAGGGGCCCTGTAGACACCTGACACTTGGAGCATGATACTTTACTTAAGACGCCCTTAGGTCAGGCACTGGGAGTTTCAGGCTTGCTAAAGACACAATACTGGGACCTCTCAAACGTCTGCTGAACTCATTTCCCAAGTTGGGCTCCATCACACCCCTGCAATGCCAGAAGGGCATCTCTTCCCAGAAGCCCCCCAACCCACCATGCTTGGCTGGGCACCCCCAGCCATAACAGAGACGTCTGGTTCTCTTTAAATGGAGCATTCATCTGCCCTGGTCCCTGATGTTATTTTTATTGGTGTCTAAAAATAAAAAATAATCGTAATTTCCTAAACGGTAATAGCCTGACCCAGCCAGCTTGCTCCCTCTTCCTCTAGGCATGCTGTGAAAGCCATTGACACGGCGTCCAGTTTGCAGACCTCTGACCTGTCACCAGCCTGGCAATGTCTGTGAGGCTGGGGAGAGGACACGGACCAGCAGTCCAAGGAGGAAGCTTCCATCCAGTCTGTGCTCAGGGCGCAGTCTCCAGGCTGGGACTCTTCCTCTCCTGGCCGCCCCTTCAGCCCTGTTTAAGGGCCCTGGGGAAAGAAGGAGAAAAAGTGGAGAGGAGAGTCAGGGAGTCAGAGAGTGAAAGAGAAAGAGAGAAAGAAGACTCTGACAGCTTAAAGGTGAAAGAGGTAGTTTTGGCAGGTAAGTAACGAACGTGGCTTCCTCCTGCATGAACCGTCTGTCTGTGCAGCTGATTAGATTTAGCGTCACCCGGTATCATTCTCTGATGAACTCCATGCCACATGAGGTGGTGTGGGGGGAAGATTTACAAGTGCAATTCTCAGAGAAGCTGTACTGGGGAGTTATGGCATCTCTGTGCAGTACAGTCAGGGAGGCCAGGAAAGTCTCATGCAATTTAAAATACTCCATAGATCTTTCTGGACACCTTTCCGATGTATCACTGGGCCATTAGCTATTCCGACAGAGGCAGGGAATGGGAGGAGGACAGGGGTGGCAGACCCCTGCAGGATGGAACATTACCGCATAGTCGTGGTCCCCACTCTAAAGGTTTTGGGTCCAGCTGAGATGCTGGGGAGCCTCCTTGAGAAAAGTCAGTCTGAATCCAAGGGACCTGCGTTCCCAAGGGCCGGTTTACGTCTTAATATTTTTTAATTGCATAAGTAATATCTGCATGTGTTCTCCTTGTAAAAGGAACATTATAGCAATATATACAATCTGAAGTCCTATTCATGGGTGACTTCCTAACTTCCTCCCTCTGCCCCAAGCAAAAACAATAATATTGTTGCCATTTAATGCCATTAAAATTTGCCATTTGGGATTTTGACAGAACGTTCTAATGAATGTCTATGCATATACATGAATGCATAGAAAAATACGGGTTTTTGTGTGTGAGGTTCCCTCCTTCCTTCCTTGGTTTTTCTTTTTCCTTTTCTCTGTTTTTAAAAAGGTAGTTCTTCATGTAGGCAGATACTTGTTTGTCTACTTACATAAATGGTATCTTAGTATATGCATTGTCCTGAAATTTGCTGTTTTCACTCAATGAGTATGTCAGTTTGGGGTCCCCTGGGAGGTAGACCCTGAGAGCAGTTAAAAGTATAAGAGATGACTTGGGGGTGATACCTAGGAAAGATAAGGGGGACACACTGGGGAGGGACGGCACAGAGATGTGGATCTCATAGGGTCTCTGCCAGCTATCAGGAGCTCAGAGACTGTCCCCTCACTTGACAGAAATGGTGAAGGCTTAGAACCCCACTGTGCCCTGTCATTGACTAGGGGACACCCAGGAAAATCATGGCCTTAATTCAAATGCTGCAGTAAATTCCCAGAGCTCTGCAGGTGGAGGTCATCCATCCACTTGTACTCCTTCTAGCCACTGGCAACTCCTCTCTTATAAGCCTACGGCTGCTTCGTTGGTCTTAGAATCTTTTCAGGAGGGGTATGTATGCTTTTTATTGGCGAATGTTCCCCAGTATGAGTTGGTTACAATTGACTTAGCCATTCCCCTCTTTTTTTTTTTTTTTATTTGACAGAGAGAGAGAGAGAGAGATCACAAGTAGGCAGAGAGAGAGGGGGAAGCACGCTCCCTGCTGAGCAGAGAGCCCGATGTGGGGCTTGATCCCAGGACCCTGAGATCATGACCCGAGCTGAAGGCAGAGGCTTTAACCCACCGAGCCACCCAGGCACCCCCCATTCCCCTCTTGATGGACACTTAGGTTGGCCCCTCTTTGCCTCTTTGTAGTGTGGCAATCATCATCCTTGAACAACACTCCATCCACAACAGGAAACTGATCAGGGCTTCTCTGGGTGAGTATGAAGAGGAGGAATTTCTGACCCTAAGGATGTCCACTATGAACCCACAGATTCAGGCAAATTCCCTGTTCAGTGGACCCTATATGATCCCCTGCAGGACGGGAGAAACTTGTACATTCCAATACCCCGAAGACATCTGGGTTTGATACTGGATGTTTGCCTCTGAGGTTGGCCTCTCTGTATCAGGTCCTTGACGCTGTTTATCTAAACCTTGCCTCCTAAAAGGGAACCATCCTACACTGTTGGTGG
>CM053603.1:56942045-56961262 GCA_028646535.1 Procyon lotor
TGAAATGTGTAAGCCTGATGATTCACAAACATGTACAATAATACATTATATTATATAATGTATTATATACATTATATATTATGGGGCAAATAATACGTTATATGTTAACCTATTAACAAATACATTGGGGCAAATAATACATTATATGTTAATAAAATAATTAAAAAACAAAACAAAACAAAAACCTTGCCTTCTGACACCTTTTGCTGCATCTTTGAGGATCTTCATCTAAACCTTTATCCTGTTTGTCCGGCTGCACCTTGGCCATCGAGGTAGCAAATGTGGGGTTTATGATTATAGACTCTGGAAACAACTGATGAGCTTCAATCCAAGCTCCACCAGTTCTTAACTGTGATGCCAGACAAGTTTCTGAACCTCTCTCTCTCTCTTTTTTTTAAAAGATTTTATTTATTTGACAGAGAGAGAGAGAGAGAGAGAGAGAGGGAGATCACAAGTAGGCAAAGGCAGGCCGAGAGAGAGGGGGGAACCAGGCTCCCCGCTGAGCAGAGAGCCTGACACGGGGCTCGATCCCAGGACCCTGAGATCATGACCTGGGCTGAAGGCAGAGGCTTTAATCCACTGAGCCACCCAGGAGCTCCTGAAGGTTCTTTGTACCTAAGTTTCCCCATCTGTACAATGAGGCTAATAATAGTACCTGATTCAGATGGCTGTTAAGATGAAATGAATTAGCACATGTGGACTGCTCAGCACCCTGCAGTCAACTCAATAAATATTAGCTAGTGCTATTATCTACCCCCTTGGCTGGGATCCCAGCCCACTGACAATCATAAAGCCAGTATTCTGTTGCTAATTCTTATTTCCCAAGTGTCCTGCCCTTGCAAGTATACTTGCCAAGATCTGGACCTGCTTCTGTTTCAGGCTGGGGAACATGTTCACGCCATTGTCTCCCCTGAGCTGGGTTACTCTTGGCCTGGGGATCCCCTCTCATGACTCAGCTTGCCAAATATAGCACAACCCCAATAGGTCAAATTCTGATCCTACAACCCGGGACCCTTTGCTCCCTCATCCATAAAAGGCCGTTGGCAATGTGACCTAGCTCACAGGGCTGTCATGAGAGTGAGAGGCAACACTGTATACCAAGCGCTTAGAACCATGCTCAGTGGGTGCCTGAAGGGGCTCAGTGGGTTAAAGCCTCTGCCTTCAGCTCAGGTCATGATCTCAGGGTCCTAGGATCGAGCCCCACATTGGGCTCTCTGCTCAGCGGGGAGACTGCTTCCCCCTCTCCCTGCCTGCCTCTCTGCCTACTTGTGATCTCTCTCTCTGTCAAATAAATAAATAAATAAATAAATAAATAAATAAATAAATAAATAAAATATTAAAAAAAGAAAAAGAACCACGCTCATCAAGTGGAATGAAGATGATTATCTCCTCAGAAATGGGCATTTTTAGACCCTATTCACTTGCACCTTCTGGTTGACCAAGGATCTGGCCCGTCCATCAGTCAGGATTAATACCATCAGATATGACGTGTTGAGTTGAGTCGGGTGTGTGATAATAGGGCTTGGTGCAATGAGATGGAACCCAGAACAGGCTACCCCCAGCCGCGATGCCTCTCCTGTCCATCTTCATTGCAATGTCTATAGAGGTGTGCACCTCCCATTCTCCACACCTCGAGGGCACCTCCCTACAAAGAAATATGGAAATGTCCCGATCTCAATGGCACCGCCCAGCCACCACCCACCATTACCTTTCAGGATCTTGGGCCCAGCTTGTCAAATTCAATTTTCAGAAAACAAAACAAAACAAAACAAAAAACCCCAAAACCAAAAAAATGGAAGTTGGGACTTTTAAGTAAAAACTCTCAATTTTGGGGCACCTGGGTGGCTCAGTCGTTAAGCGTCTGCCTTCGGCTCAGGTCATGAGCCCCGCATGGGGCTCCCTGCTCAGCAGGAAGCCTGCTTCTCCCACTACTATTCCCTCTGCTTGTGTTCCCTCTCTCGCTATGTTTCTCTCTGTCAAAAAAAAAAAAAAAAAAAATCTAAAAAAACCAAAAACAAAACAAAACAAAAAAAACCTCTCAATTTTACGACTTTGGCAACTAATCAAATGAACCTGGCCAGCAGCTTCTGCTTCTGCTTTAGGGCATTTCTGCAGTTTCTCCATAACTAGCTGTGTCACCTGAAAGCTGGATGGTGTCTCTCTCTGTCTTTCTGTCTGTCTCTCTGTCTCTCTGTCAAGCATATGGTAGCTTCAACAGTTGGTAACATTTACGTGGCAATTGTGGACACTTTGGGATGTCAGTGACCTGCATTAAACCCTTTCTCCTTTGGGTTCCCAGGTTTTATTTCTCCTGGGGTCCTGCTTGGCTTCTGGTAATTATGACCTTTCTTCCCCACCTCTCCCCTCCCCCACCTTTCCACAAGGGCAGATGATCAAGGAGTTCGCCTGGCACATAATATTTATTGAGTGATTGCAAAGTTAGGAATCCAGACGCTTCTTTCCCCCAGCAACTCTTTTAGTTCGTATCTCTCTCCTCTTGGAATGAAATTAAAGCTATTTTTCAGGAACCTGTTTAACCAGATGGAGAGCAAAGCTTCTCTGGGACCACAAATCTCCCTTGGGCCTCTTCTTTGTATCTGGGGGAGGGGAGTGTGCATTTTTCATTTCCAAGGACTTTATTCACCAGTTGCCTTTCTTTCGGTTCTGTCCTTGGTTTATGTCTGGGCACCATCTTATTGCTATGCACTGAAAGGTGAAGCATGTTTTACGTATACTTATTCTTGGGACCTTCCACAGAATTCTGTGACAGTGTAACCAGAGCTGCTGAGGCTTAAGGTCTTCAGTCTTCAGGGGTGCACGGGGACTAAGAGGGAGGGTGTGCATCAATGGCTGGGATTGCTTCTGTCCTAGTGGAAGGTGGATGGGCACCATCCCCATGGCCACCATGCTTAATTATCATCTTGATTTACTCTGTTCTCTTTGCACATGGAGGGGTTGAAGAACCGTTGCAGGATAACTTTCAAACTTCCGTTTAGCAGAGGAAGCCTTTGCTTTGGGAGGTCAATATGTAAAAGGGGGGAAGGGTGAGCTGCTCTTCTTGGAGATCTTGACATGCACAGCCCCTCCTCTGCCCCTCTCCCAATGGGAATGGTCCCTTAGAAGTCCCCTGGACTCTGAAGTCCCATAAAGGGAACAGGCATCCAAATCCATAGTGTTTCTTTTGATCATTCCTATATCAGTAACTGGAGTGGACATTGTACTCTGTCCAGGTCCACTCCCTTTTACCATATCTGTATGTATCTCCTTGACTTTGGTGAGTTTTCACTTACAACAGCTACTAAGTTCTGCTTTTCTCCACAGAATGGCCCTCCAGTTCTGGTACTCCATTTGTATATGAAGAGCTGGGAGTTAGGGTTCATGGGCAGCTAATAATGAGTGGCTGGAGAAGGAATAGGAGAGCTAAGCTACTTTGCCTGAGGGAAGGCCAACTGTGAGGTGTGACACAGAACTTAAAGGATCTGTGTCACAAAGGATCAGGCTAAAGGATCAGGCTAAAGCTGCCCTTGGAGGGGCTGCGCCTGAAATCACAACATTGCTTGACTTTCTTCCTTTCTTTATACCACTTCCCCGCCTGTTCCATACCAATGTCCTCTGTGAGCAGTCCTTAAATAACTACCTGTGTCTGAATCCTTGTCTCAGGTCCTGCTCTGTCCTGAATGTCTCTCCCGTAGGCCTCTGTACTTTCCTAGGAAGATGGCCTCCTGTCTTCGGCTAGTCCTCAGTTAGCTTCTTCACATGTACGTTGGGGCTCATCCCCCAATGGCCACTGGGGAGCCAGACAACTGTCTGCTCGGGCCTGCAGCCACGTCTCTCTTCTGGATTGGTTTATTTCAGGAAAGTACAACTCAACGGCCAGCATTTGCCTTATCTGGGACTTTGTTGCCTTGGAGACACGGGTCCAGGAGACTGAGGAGCCAAGTGGGTCCACATTAAAGAGAGGTGGTACCTGGGATCCTTTCTCTGGGATGGGGGGAGCGGCATCCCTTTTCACGTGGCCACTGCCCCCCTCAAAATCTGATGCGGATTAGAGTTTGAGGATGTGCCTTTCAAGCCTTTGATTAACAGTTTTCTTTATGAATCCAAAATAAGGCCGGTGTCCTTTCCCCGTCTCTACTGCTCCAGAGAGCATAATAGAAAATAGATTCCCCTCTGCCCTCGTCTGCTTGGCTTTTACATGGTTAATGTCTTGTGTGTACTTCTGATTGGAGAAGGTGGGGAGGGACACAAGTAAGTCAGGTTCTACCCTTGGGCCCCAAACGCCTTTCTTGACAGCCTCAAGACCAGCCTGGGCCCCTTCTGTGTTCCCATAGACTCGTACTACATTATTTCACAAACTATTTTGTAATTGCCTTTTACTTGTCTAGTTGATGAGGGTGAATGAAAACTTCCAGGTCCAAGGGTTTGAAGTCTTCGAATAATAATATTTAAAAGCAAATCATGGCGCCTTAATCAAGTGGTAAATTTGTACTTGCTGGCCTTACTTACTTGGCAACAAAGGAACAGCCTCAGGGTGAACATCAGAATGTAATTTGCAGATGGAAGAAAATAGGTCACTCTTCATACTCATAGACTGTATTTTTAAATTAAAAAAAAGAAAGAAAAAGAAAGCCAGGGCACAAGCTATCCCAAGTACTTATGAGAACAATGAGAGAGAATGATTGTAAATCCAGAATGTGGTGCCCTTGTCTTCAGGCAGGACATGCCTGAGCTAATAGCCCCACAGCTCTCAGCCCCAACCCTGGGCCTTCCCCCACATTCATCAGGATGATGGAGATGGGACCACCTCCCATCCTAGGTCCTCTTGGGTAATCATCCCAGTGCGCCATAGCTCGTGGGCCTGCTTGCTTCTCACGCCCGTCCCCTCCCCTCCATGCCTAATGCACCTGCTCAATTTTGCCCAACCTGGAACTGTTGGCCACTCCATGTTTACCTCTCCGAGTTTGGTCTCTTGTCCACCCAGGCTTCCTGATCCCCAATTCCTACCACACCCACTCTTGGACTCCATGTGCCTTCTTTCCCATGCTGTGATGGGAAGGATTCAAGGGAATCATCATGGATGATTGTGTCTGAATCCTTGGACTCCATGTGCCTTCTTTCCCATGCTGTGTCTGAATCCTTGTCTCAGGTCCTGCTCTGTCCTGAATGTCTCTCCCATAGGCCTCTGTACTTTCCTAGGAAGATGGCCTCCTGTCTTCGGCTAGTCCTCAGTTAGCTTCTTCACATGTACATTGGGGCTCATCCCCCAATGGCCATTGGGGAGCCAGACAACTGTCTGCTCGGGCCTGCAATCTGAATCTGATTGATTCGGGTCTGAATCAACAAGGATTCAGACACAATCATCCATGATGATTCCCATCATCCTCCCTTGACTCCACTAATCACATCAGAGGGCATCACATCATCCTTTCTTTGGCTAACTCCCCTGCCGTCAGGCCGCCCCATGATCCGCAAAAACACTTCTACCCTTTCCACACGTGTCTGGGCTGTTAAAGAGAACTGAGCCAGACTGAGGTTAAAGCAGGAAAAACAGACTTTATTCAGGAACTATTGCAACAGGAAAGAGGCCTCAATATAGAACTGGGCTCAATCCAAAGAGAGCCAGGACCAGTGGGGATTGATAGCTGAGGGGTAGTTTGAGAGGGTTGGTGGATGGAAATTATATTAGAGAAAGCATTGACCATAGGGGGAATTCTTGCTAAACTGACCTCCCAGAATTCTTGCTGAAGGCAGAGCAGGGTGATCACAAGTCACTGGGGGGGATGGTGGGGGTGGGAATTTGATCAGATATCAAGGGTGGGGGCGGAGTTCTCTCTAAACGGACTTAGCAGTCTTCTTGCCAAAACTGGGCTCCGCAGACCCAACAAGGATGGAGGCCAGGGTCGAGGGATGAGAAGACGGCTTCCAGGAGCCTGACTGAAGTCTGGTCAGGTGAGGATTTTTGTCAAGCCTCTGAGAGCTGCCAGGGGGCAGTTACACATCTCTGTTCTGTGGGCCCTCAACACCGATCAGCATCTCTCTGATGTCTGCTAGCTCCTTCTTCCCTTTCTCTACAACTGTCCCAAACCCAATCTCCAGCCTCCAATAGACTGTGTTAGCACAGAAGGAAAGAGAACCCTGGTGTGAATTCCTCCCCTCCCTGCTTCGTTTGCTGGGCACTTTGTCTCCTCCTTCTCCCTCTTTCACCACCCTGCTGCCTGTGTGCGGAAACCAAGGCTAAGAGTAGGCGTCCCTTCTTCCAGGAAGTCTTCCTTGGATCCTTCCACCCCCACTGGCCAACATCAGGGTAGAGTCCCTGCCTGTGGATTTCTACACAGCCCTCATTTTAACTCCGTCCTATCACATTATAGTGGTTGAGTCACTGTTGATCTCGCCTTCTAGACTGTGAGCTCCTTAGGGGGCAGAAATACATTTTGCTCATTCTTTTTTATATTCCCAATCCTTGGCGGAGTTCCCAACACATAGTAGGAGCTCGGTGTGTGTTGAATGAATGAATCCCTTTTCTGTACAAAAATTGGTCCATTCAACCTGCAGTCTGGATCTTTTCTCTCCCTGCCTCCTCATGCCATCAATTACTCAGTCTCCCCATGGTATTTTGCATTCTACCATCATTATTGTCATTATTGATAATAATACTATTATAGTGACTATTTACTGGAGACTTACTAAGTTCCAGGCACTTTGCTGAACACCTTAAATACATGCTCTAGTTCAATCCTTATAATAGTCCACCGCGGGCACTATTATTATCCCACTTTCCAGATGACATTTAAATATAGTCTCCTTTATTTAAAGCATTGCCCTTCCTAGATGCCGTATTCCCTGCCACCTAATGCCGCTATGCTCTTTCATTCGGTTCAAAGTGCCATCTGCACCAGCTGCCTGCACACTCTGACCTCGCTGTCATTCCTATCTCACTGGAACGGGGCCCTGCCTGACTGTAAAAGCTCCCGCTGACGTCACCGGTGACCTCTACGCAGCCAGTACAGTGCCCGCTTTCACGCTTTATCGCCCCAGTTTCTCAGTAGCAGATGACACTGATGGCCGCGCCCCCTCTGTCCCTCCTCCCTCTCCAGCTCGCCTTTCCTCCGGCCTCGCAAACTGTGCGTTCCCAAGGGCTCCGTTCTCTGCTTTTCCCTTTCTTCCTTCGGGCCCCCTCTCCAGCATTCTCCGGAGCCTCATTTTCAAGTCCCTCTCTGCAGCCTGGACCCTTCTCCGCCCCCGCCACCCCAGCACTGTCTGCTCCAGGCTCGTTGCCCCGCCCCCCACAGGGGCCACGCTCAGTGTGCCCCGAGGGGCCGCTCTCTCCATCCAAGCCGGTCCCCGCACCTGCTCTGTCCTCTGGTATTCCCTAACTTGGCCAGCGACACCATCACCTGCCCTGAGGCCCAAGTAAACACATCCTCCGGCGCTCTGACTCCTTTCCTTCTCTTTCAGCTGCCAAATCACGTTTATTGTTTATGCCAGGCTTCTCTCGTGTCTGTTTTTCTTCCTTTGTATCTTCATTGATGTTGCCCCAGCAATAGTGAGCCAGGTGTCCTGGGAAGAATCAGCCACGCTCTCTCCTCTCACCTCTGAACGTTTTTTTTTTTTTTACCTTAAAAAAAATGACATATATTTATTTTATTTCTTTAAAAAATTACATATATTTAAAAGGTGTACAACTTGATAATTGTCCATTGCTAAATAGTCATCACAATCAAGTTAGTTACTATATCCATCACCTCCCACAGTTACCTTGTGTGTGTGCGTGTGGTGTGTATGTCGTAGTGTGTGTTGTGTGTGGTGTGCGATGAGAACACCCAGGGCCCCCTCTCTTAGCCAACTTTGGCTATACAGTACAGAGTTGTTACCATAGTCACCACGCTGTACCTTCGATCTCCAGAACTTACTCACCCTGCATGACTGAGACCTTGTACCCTTTGACCAATGTCTTCCTATTTCCCTTCCCCCAAGCCCTGACAATCACCATTCTACTTTCAGTTCTGTGAGTTTGACAATTTTAGATTCCAGATGTGTAAGTGAGATTATACAGTATTTGTCCTCCTGCATTTGACTTACTTCATGTAGACTAGTGTTCTT
This sequence comes from Procyon lotor, assembly GCA_028646535.1. NCBI lineage: Eukaryota > Metazoa > Chordata > Mammalia > Carnivora > Procyonidae > Procyon > Procyon lotor. The sequence continues at coordinate 56,950,146 of CM053603.1, forward strand.
TAGGTCCATCTATGTCGTTGTAAATAACAGAATTTCTTCCTTTCTCATGGCTAAGTACTATTCCATTATATGTATCTACCACATTTTCTTTCTCCGTTCATCTATCAATAGACGTTTAGGTTGTTTCCTTATCTTGGCTATTGTGAATAATACTTCAATGAACATAAGCATGCAGGTATTTTCTTGAGATTCTGATTTCAATTCCTTTGAGTAAATACTTCAGAGTGGAATTGCTGGATCATAGGATGTTTCTATTTCTAATATTTTGAGAAAACTCCATACTGTTTTCCATAGTCGCTGAACTAGTTCACATCCGCACCAACAGAGCACCAGGATTCTCTTTTATCCATGTCCTCTCCAACACTTACTATCTTATCTTTTAACACACTTGTTACTCATCCTAACAGTTGTGAGGTAATATCTCATTGTGGTTTTGATTTGCGTTTCCCTGATGATGAGTGATGTTGAGCATCTTTTCATGTGTCTGTTGGCCATCTGGATGTCTTCTTTGGAAGAGTGTCAATTTAGATTCTCTGCCCATTTTTAAATTGGATTACATATGTTTTTGCTTTTGAGTTTTATGACTTTCTTGTATATTTTGGATATATGGTTGGATATATTTGAATATATCTGATATTTGGTTGGCAAATATTTTCTCCCGTTGCATAGGTTGTCTTCATTTGTTGATTTTCACCTCTGAATCTTTACCTCTTCTTTCTCTTTCCAGCTTCATGACTGGTCCTTCATCCCTTTGCTTTTACTCTGGCATACTCACTATAGAAGTTATTTATTTCATTGCTTTACAAACACTAGAATATCTGTTTGAGGTCTCTACTAGACCATGAGTATTCAGAAGTCAAAGACTTTGCCTCTCTATTTTTGTAATGCCAGCAGCAGTGTGGGATTAGCAGGGCTAGGATATAACTTATTTTTTTTTTTTGTCTCTATACCCATCACTTAAATGAATGATCAATTCTTGGAGTCAGAGGCAGATTTTACAATTCCAAAAGCCAATTGTAGGTGACACTTAGGGCTAAAGACCAGAGAGATCAGCAAAGGGCATTCTTGGTGCTCCTTTCCCCCTGCCTACCTCCCAAGGATGGGACTAGGCATTGTGAAAAATCATGGGGATGTTGTCTGAGGAGAAGAAAGGGATGGAGTGATATATTTGAGGGGCATTCTCATGTTTTGCCATACTAGGTATCTCAAAACCTGCAGGTCTTTGGATGTAGCTGAGGAGTGGAGGTCACCAGCCATGAAGGCAGACCTGAATGTCAATATCTGGTATCTGTAGGCAGCCTCTATACTTGACAGCTCAAGTTCTGTTTCTTCCATCCCTTCCAAAGATCCCCTGATGCTGAACTCTCTTAGGAAGGAGAATCCTGATCACAGCGTCTATAATGACTGGGAACAACTGTCCCACGCCAGCAGGACATGCTGCTCCGCCATTACCTTGGCTTGAATGAAAGTTATTTTCTGATTCCTCCGAGCTCTCCTGGTCTCCCAACGGGACAGAATTCCAGGCAGTTATTGGGGTCTGGGGATACAGGTAAGCAGGAACATCCAAAGTCTTTGTAACGTATTGCAAAGGATCTGTCTTGGGGAAGATCTGGAGGTCCCTTGGAAAATCTGCGTCCCTTTGGACAAGATCCTTCCCCTCTCAGGGGTGAGTTTCCTGGCTGGCAACAAAGACAGAAAGGGGAGTTGGACTAGATGATTCTGAGGAGCTAGGAATCCATGGTATGCGGGACAACCTCTTCGAACCATAAGCTTGTCTGGAGACGTTGCACAGGACGGTAAATTACAAGGTGGGGTTTCTTCTTTCTCTTTACTTGAGAATTTAGTGCCTGGAAATGGCCTGTTAAGCACCTTGTACAGGTGCCACCACCATGTGGACTTGCCCAGGCTAGCCAGCTGCAGGATGAAAGACACGTGTCCCAGCCACCCCTGTCACCCAACTGATAGCAAGCCTGTCCTGCAAAGCAGAACCCCAGGCATGACTTGGGACTGTCTGCAGGCCCACGGGGGATCCCAGCTGAGACCAGAATAACTGGTCACCCAAAAAGCTCCGCCCAATGAAGGGCACGCGCAATGGTGAGCTACATAAACAGCCATGGAGTTAAGTCCCGAGGTTTGGGGATAGTTTGTTTTGCAGCAAAACTGGGTCATGGGCAGGAGAGGACCAGTGGTATTCCTGCTCCTGACCTCCATGCACAGCTCAGCAGACAAGGATGGGGGAGAGGTAAATACATGTGCAAAACAACAGGGAATGGAGCCCGATCTTTGGGTCATAGGTCACCCAACAAGAGGGCTGGGGAGGATGGAGGGGTGTCTGGGTGTCCCCCGTGAGTTCAAAGCTGAGCCCAGCTGCCAGCCGGCTGTTGGTATGCCCGCAAAGCCCCAATCCTAGCTCGTTTTCTTGCTGGGCAGATACATAGCTCCTTGACTCCTATTCTGGGCAAAGCAACAGACAGGGTTTTGTTTGGGGGTCCAAAAGGAACTTAACGTTTTATAAGACAGCTGCTGAATCTTACCACAGGGGTGCTTAGTTTCTGGAGTTTAGAGGCCAAGTGGGAACAATGATAGAAGGAAGAAAAGTATCTTTGGAGAGAACTGACGCAGAGTTGCCAATGCCTTCTAGCTCTCAAGGGCACCCCCGTGAGAAGTAGAAAGTCCAGCCAGGGGCGAATGGTACATGGAAATAGCTGTTGCTCAGTAAGTGTCTGGTCTGGAAGGTTCCATGATAAGGATGGGTGGTGGAAGTTTATATCTGCAAAGGGTCTTAAAGGTTGTCTTGTGAGAAATCTCTGTCCTCCACTTGAATGCTTCATTTTATTTTTATAGTTATTGTTTTTATGGACACAAGCAAAACCTGAATATATTCTTGGAAAGCAGTCCTACAAGAGCAGCATCGCCTCTTGGCGCCAGGGCGCTCTGACCCGTCCTTGCAAAGGCAGCCGCCGTCCACATCCTCCCAACCTCCAACTGTTTACATTCCTATAAAAATGGATATATCTTCCTGAATCTACTTTCCTCTTGCCACATTATGGGATCGTACCAAGCACAGTGGTTTTTAATTTGATTTTTCCCACTGACCAGGATGTTTTGGAGATCTTTTTGTCTTTGTATATCGAGGTCAAATTCATTTTTTTAAAGGCTGCTTCATATTCCATCATATGGATTTCCATGTTCTCTTGACTACTTCATAATCGGTGGGAAATGTAGACTGCTTCCACTTTATTGGCTATTATAAACCTCGAAATAAGAAACACCTTTGTGCACATCTCTTTGAGCATATATGAATATTTCTGTAGGGTAGACCCCTAGAAATGGAACTGTTAGAACAGAGGGCGCATGTATTTCTCAGGTATGGCATAATTTGCTTTTATTTATTTATTTATTTATGATTTTATTTATTTGACAGAGAGAGAGAGAGATCACAAGTAGGCAGAGAGGCAGACGGGGGGGCGGGGGAAGCAGGCTCCCCACTGAGCAGAGAGCCCGATGTGGGGCTCAATCCCAGGAACCTGAGATCATGACGGGAGCTGAAGGCAGAGGCTTAACCCACTGAGCCACCCAGGGGCCCCAATTTGCTTTTTTTTTTTTTTTTTTTAGTTTTTTTTTTTTTTATTAACATATAACGTATTATTTGCCCCAGGGTACATGTCTGTGAATCTTCGGGCTTACACATTTCACAGCACTTAACAGCACATACCCTCCCCATTGTCCACACCCCAGCCACCCTATCCCTACCCCACCACCCCCCCCCCCGGCCACCCTTAGTTCATTTCTTGAGTCTAGGAGTCTCTTATGGTTTGTCTCCCTCCCCATCCCTTCCTGTTTCATTTCTCTCCCCCACCCCCACAAACCCCGGCCTTGCCTCTCAAATTCTTCATATCAGAGAGATCATGTGATAATTGTCTTTCTCTGACTGGCTTATTTCACTTAGCATAATACCCTCCAGTTCCATCCACGTCGTTGCAAATGGCCAGATTTCGTTTCTCTTGATGGCTGCATAGTATTCCATTGTATATATATACCACATCTTCTTTATCCATTCATCTGTTGATGGGCATCTAGGGTCTTTCCATAGTTTGGCTATTGTGTACATTGCTGCTATAAACATTCGGGTGCACGTGCCTGTTCGCCCAATTTGCTTTTAAAGCATCTCCACTTACTGCCTACATTTGGGAAGTTATTCAATTAGCTTTTCATTTGTTCTCCAATTGATATTGGTCTATTCAGATTTGGCCTCTTCTTTAGCAAGTCTTTAAAATTTATTTTTCCCCCCTGGAAATAATCTATTACATTTAAATTTTCATATTTCCTGGTAATTATGCTTTCTATTTAGCCATTTATTTGAGAGAATGATTATTTGAGAGCATGAGAGAGCTCACAAGCAGAGGGGAGGGATAGAGGAAGAAGCAGACTTCCTACAGAGCAGGGAGCCTGATCCCGGCCCATCTCAGGATCCTGAGATCATGACCTGAGCCAAAGGCAGCTGCTTAACCAACTGAGCCACCAAGGTGTCCCATTTTGTATTTTCTCTTGATCAGATTTGCCAGAGCTTTATCTGTTTATTGGTCTTTTCGAAGAAAGAGTTTAATTCTTATTAGGTATTCTCTCTTTGGTTTTCTGGCCTGTTAATGTCTTTTATCATTATTAAATGCCCCTATATCTTTGGAGCTGTTCTGTAGAGCTTTTGTATGATTTTCCTGGTAGTATATATAATTCATTTGAAGATTTTTAGTTTTCTAATACGAGCCTTTAAAGTTGAAAGTTTTCTCTTGAGAACTGCTTTTGATGTGTTGTATTCTCATTTTTGTTCACTTTTAAATAGTAATAATTTCCATTTTAATTTTTTATCTAAAAATTGTGTTTGGAAATTTTTTTTAAGTTTTTATTTAAATTCTAGTTAGCATACAGTGTGATATTAGTTTCAGGTGTACAATATAATGATTCAGTACTTACATTCATCATCTTGTGCTCATCACAAATACACTCCTTAATCCCCATGACCTATTTCACCCATCCCCCCTCATCCTCCTCCCTACTGGTAACCATCAGAGTTTGTCCTGTATAGTTAAGAATCTGTTTCTTGGTTTGCGTCTCCCTCTCTCTCTTCCCCCCGCACTTTGCTTGTTTGTTTTGTTTCTTAAATTCTACATATGAGTGAAACCATATAGTATTGTCTTTATTTTTTTTTAAGATTTTATTTATTTATTTGATAGAGAGAGAGAGATCACAAGTAGGCAGAGAGGCAGGCAGAGAGGGGGGGGGAAGCAGTCTCCCCGCTGAGCAGAGAGCCCGATGCAGGGCTTGATCCCAGGACCCTGAGATCATGACCTGAGCCGAAGGCAGAGGCTTTAACCCACTGAGCCACCCAGGTGCCCCTAGTATTGTCTTTCTTATATTTAGAAATACTTTAATATTTCTAAGCAGACAGTCTTTTTGGCTATCCTTTTGGTGCTAATTTCTTAGTTTATAGCATTGTGGTCTTAGAATATAGCTTGTATAACTTCTGCTTCAGGGAATATTTTTTCTAGAATTTATTTGTATAGGGTGTGTGTGTGTGTGTGTGTGTGTGTGTGTGTGTGTGTACTTGTGTGTATGTATTTGCGTGAATGACTTAATATATGGTAAATTTTGTGGAAATTTCATGTTGGTTTGGAAAGAATGCTTTCTCTCTCTCTGTCTCTCTCTCTCTCATCAAGCTTATTATTATGTCATGTAGAGTCCCTATGTCTTCAAGGTTTTGGTTATTTAATGAGAGGGATAAACAAATCTTCCCTTCTTTCCCACCTCTCCTTCAGCTTCATTGAGATATACTGACATAGTGTTGTGTAAGTTCAAGGTGGATGATTTCATTTGATATGATAAGATTTGATTTGATATATTTAATGCATTTGATACAGTTATATATTGCAAAATGATTACCATAATAACATTAGCTAACACCTCCATCATTTTACGTAATTACCTTTTTTTGTGGTGAGAATATTTAAGATCTAGTCTCTTAGCAACTTTCAAGTACATAATACAGTATCATCAGCCATAATCACCACACTGTACATCAGATCCCCAGAACTTGTTAATTTTATAGCTGCAAGTTTGTGCCCTTCGGCCAATATCTCCCCATTTCTCCCACCTCCCGTCCATGGTAATTATCATTCTACTTTCTGTTTCTTTGCGTTTGGCTGTTTTAGATTCCACATATAAATGAGATCATACAGTATTTGTCTTTTGCTATATGATTCATCTCACTTAGCATAATGCCCTCAAGTTTTCATCCAGGTTGTTGCAATGGCAGGATTTCCTTCTTTCTCATGGCTAAATACTATTCCATCACATATCACCTCTTTCTATCCATCCATTGGCACTTAGGTCGTTCCCCTGCCTTGGCTATTGTGAATAATGCTGCAGTGAACATGGGGGTGCAGACATCTCTCTGAGATTCTGTTTTCGTTTCCTTTGGATATATACCCAGAAGTAGGATTGCTGGATCCTATAGTAGTTCTATTTTTAATTTTCTGAGGAAACTTCATGCTGTTTTCCATAGTGGCTGCACCAACTTACAGTCCCACCGATAGTGCACGAGGGCTCCCTTCATTCCACATTCTTGCCAACATTTGTTCTCTCTCATCTTTCTTTTTTTTTTTCAAAGATTTTATTTATTTACTTGACAGAGAGAGAGATCACGAGTAGGCAGAGAGGCAGGCAGAGAGGGGGGGCTCCTTGCTGAGCAGAGAGCCCGATGTGGGGCTCGATCCCAGAACCCTGAGATCATGACCTGAGCCGAAGGCAGAGGCTTAACCCACTGAGCCACCCAAGCACCCATGAAATTGTTTTCTTAATTTTATTTTTGTGTCATTCATTGTGAGTATATACAAATACAATTGATTTTTGTATATTTAACTTGTTATTAGTCGCATAACTTGTTAGTTCTACTATTTTGATTTTCTACATATAGGATTATATTGTCTGTGAATTAAAACAGTTTGAATTCTATCTTCCAATTGGGATACTTATTATTTTTTTATCTAATTGCACTGGCTAAAATCTCCAGTACATGGTTGAATAGATGTGATGAAAGCAGATATCCTTGTTTTTGCCCAATATTAAGGGAAAGAATGTGGTCCTTATCATTAAGTATGGTATTGGGTGTAAGTTTTTCACAAATGTCCTTCATCAGGTTGAAGAAATTTCTTTCTATTCTGAGTTTGCTGAGAGTTTTATCATTCATGGGTGCTGGATTTTGTGAAAATTTTTTCTGCATCTGTTGAAATGGCCAAATAGTTTTGGTCTTTCAATCTATTAACATGATGTATTATAGTAATTGTGAGACTTTGGGGGGTATTAAACCAACCTTGAAATATTGCATAGATCCCGTTTGGTCATACTATATAATTTTTTATATGTTGCTGGATTCTGTTTGCTAATGATTTCCTGAGAATTTTTCGCATGTACATTCATAAGGGATATTGGCTTTAGTATCAGGATAATCTTAGCCTGATAGAATGAATTGGCAAGTTTTTTCTCCACCTTTATTTCCTGTAAGAGTTTCTGAAGGATTAGTATTAATTCTTCTTTAGATGTTTCATAGAATTCACCACTGAAGCCACCTGGGCTGGTACTTTTACTTGTTGGAAAATTTTCAATTCCTACTTCAGTGTCTTTACTTCTTTCATTCTAGTCAATTTTTTTTTTTTAACTTCTTGAGATTTTGTTAAATTTTTGCCTTTCTAGGAACCTCTCCATTTCATCTAAGCTGTCTAATTTCCTGGCATAAAAGTGTTCGTAGTATTCTCTTATTTAACATTTAAACATTTAACTTTAAAAGTATTTCCTGGGCATGGACATCTTTGCCTTCTATCACAAATAATGTCAATCCCTTGCAGCAGGAGAGCCACCGGTCTTGGGGCCTGTCCCACTGAGCGAGAACCCCTATGCTATAGGGCTGGAGCTGGAAGAAATAGAAACTGCTGAAAACGAAAATGTCATAGATTCCTCCCATTTTTATAAGCACATCCAATTTGTTGTATGCTTTGGTCAGTCTCCAGAATCATTAAAGGTTATTTATTACAATTTTGGTCAGTTTTATTACTTCTTTTTGGTCAAAGGATTTTCCAAATTTGTCCTTCCAGCTATTTCAGAATCCTTCCCTCCTACCTCCACCATTTGCATTTATTGCAATTATTTATACAAATGCAAAGTTATTCCTGCTACCATATTTTAGTTTTATATTTACCATATTTTATGTTCTCATGCCCTTCGGGTTGCCTTTTAGTGAATTGAGTGCATTTTCTTCAATCCTTTTCCTTCTTAATGACATAAGAATTTAGCTAGTATTTCTTATCTTCTAGCAGTAATCTTTAACTTTTAAATAAATACATGAAAACACATTTTTCTATCCACACTTAAAGGTTGTGTTTATATACCCTTTCCAAATAAAACATGACCTTGGCATGTTTTTATTTTTCTAATCTCTCTACCATCTCCCTTCCCGCCCACCGCAGTAACTTCCCTTGTTGAGACCACTTGGAATTTCATCTTTAATCTTAATTTTTATTATTTTTGTTAAGTAATCAATGTCTTCTTTAGGGAACTGGGAATTTTGTTGATTTTTTTGCCATCATTCTTTCTTCACTGCCCCCTAGTCATCCCTCACATGGCCATCGTCTAGTCTAGACTTTGACATCCATCATAAATGAATCAGTACCTAATTCTCTATTTTAAATATCTGACCATCATTGCCTTTCCTTCTGTCTCATTATTCTGGTTCTGTCATGGAAGAAGATATCTGACTTTATTGAAGCTTTCAGATCTTTGACTTTATCTTTTCTTCACCATCCTTCATTGTCTTTATCCCTCCCTACTCCCTTTAGGTCACACAGACAATGCAGTCGAACTGTCTCCTTGTAAACACCCTTTGTCCCTCTCTCCCTTCATAATGACTCCTGGAAAAACAACCTGGTTAAACCCTAGTTTTTTGCTTACTCCATGTTTGTACCCAAGAAGCTGAATAATACTGGAGAAGATGACATTAAACTACTTCAAATTTGTGACCTTAGATCTCACATGGGCACTCAACACATCAATCAGACAGGCCTACTACTCTCCCCCGATAAAGTTATCTTTCTGTCCTCTCAAATAGCTATTTTACTTCTCTTCTACCCTTAAGCCTCCAATATCCTCTCACCTCTTAATCTCAGCTAAGACCCCAACTCCAACTTCATAGAGAGAATCAACTTCATTAGGAGAGTGACCTTGTCCTTCTACCTTTTGTCTGACATTCTGCCTGCATTTGTACCCCAAATTATAATGGAAGATTTGCAGCACGTGCTGCTTGAGCCCTGCATTTCACCTTGGTTCCCTCTCTTCTCAACTCAAGGATTCCCTACTCCCATTATCTCCTTTCTGTCCTATATTAACACTTTTCCCCTTTCAACTAGGTCATCTCAGACATACATAACTTCAACATCTTCCACCTTAAATAAGACCCTCTTCAACTAGTATCCCCTTCCAGCTTTCCCATTTCCCTGTTCCCAGTCATGGCTAAGTTCATCAAAATATTTAAATATAAGCAAATCTCTCAAATTCCTTGCCTACCATTTTCACCCCAGTCACTCTAGGCATATTCAATCCACACTGACAGGGCTTTTCTTAAGGTTGCCTTTGACCTACATCTTGACAAAGCTGAAGGTCAATATTCTGTTCTCATCTGACTTCTCAGTGGCATCTGATCCAACTGATCCTTCCCATCTTTGAAACACTACTTCATCTGATTCTGAGATAACCCATTCTTCTTTTTTTTCTCTCTCTGCCCCACTGCCCACACTTCCTCAGACTCTTTAGTTGGCTGCTGCTTCTGTTCTAGATCTTGAAATGCTATGATGCTGTGTTGCTGTGATGCTATGATGCTTTACTTGGCCCTTGGCCCTTTTCTCTATCCAGATGCTATGGGTGATCTCCTACAGTCTCAGGTATATATAACATATATATATATATATATATATATATATATATATATATATATATATATATATAACATGTATGTGTTTAAGCAGTAGACTAGATCTTTCCTCTGAGTTTTAGACTGATATATTCAACCATCTACACAGTATTTTCACTTGTTTGCCTATCGAATATCTCCCACTTCATATATTCAAAGAGACCTAATGGTTAGAATATTCTCCCCCATATTAACCCCCAATCGTTCCCTGTAGGTCATCCCCGTAGTACCACATGTCACTACTCTCTGTCATTTTAACCCAATTTACGTTCCTCTCTCCCCAAACAACGTTAATAACCTCCTTAATTATCTTACTGTCTCACTTTTGTCTCCATAACAGTCAGAATAAAATAAAGACTGAAATATTTTAAGTCTAGAGAAAAGTGACTTCCACATATCCATAATCCAACATAAGAAAAAAATACTATTGACATAGTTGAAGTCTCAATGATATCCTCCCTCGCTCTCCTGTCTGGAAGTTACTGTCTTTTTTAATTTGGTAGTTTTTATTCCCACACATGCCTTTATATCTTTATGCTCTAATACATATATATATAATATTTATATATATCATATATTTTATATCATATATCATATCAATATTAATAATATATATTATTATAATATATAATATGTATAATATGTATAATATATATATAATATGTACTTTCATTTTTCATGCTTTATAACTCTATAGAAACATCATGCACCTAGAAAATAAGAATATAATTTGCTTCAGAAAATAGTACTCTGACTTGGGAAGCTTCTAAACTGCCAAACTTGAGCCACTGTCTGGAACTTTTCATCCTTTGGCTTCGTATGTTTTTCTTAGGGATCCCTGTGACATTTCCAAATGACTGCAATTCTCTTTTTTCTGACCTCAAGATAACGGGATCCAAATCTGAGCAATTTGCATATAGACTCTTGACTCTTATTTTATGAACTGACTCACCCCTTGGCTTATTCCAATTTTTTCTTTGTCTCCACTTGTCACTGACATTGTTTGAAATCATGTTTATATTTGTATAAGTGACTACCAAACTTTTCCTAGTAATTGGGCAAGGCCTAGGTAAGTAAACAAATAAGTAAATTTGACACATCCTAG
>CM053603.1:56961762-57006632 GCA_028646535.1 Procyon lotor
GGCTCAGGTCATGATCCCAGGGTCCTGGGATGGAGCCCTGCATCGGGCTCCCTGCTCCGCGGGAAGCCTGCTTCTCCCGCTACCATTCCTGCTACTTGTGTTCCCTCCCTCGCTGTATTTCTCTCTGTTAAATAAATAAAATCTTTAAAAAAATAATAATAAAAAATAAAAAGAGAAAGGGGAAGGTGTGCCTGGGCTGGGGGGTGGGGGGGTAGCCCGGGATCCCTCGAGCATAGGAAAGGGAGCATAGGAAAGGGCCCGGAGGGCTTTAGCAACCAGCAGGGAGCCCTGTCTGGTCTGTGTCTGGAGGTAGGGGAGGTGGGGAGAGAGTGCCAGAGGACCTCAGGCTGGGACCGCTGGTGCACCAGGCGGAATGGCAGAGTAGGCAGCTGTTGTGGGATTTTAGATGTATCTTTGAAGACTCCGCGCTGGAACTGAGGGGGAAAAAAAAAAGCCAGATTTGTTTAAGCCAAAAATAAATAAATAAAAAGCAGCATATTGCCTCAGGCATTGCTTGATCTCCGGCTCCAGTGATGGCTAAGAATAGGTTTTTCTCCCTCCTGTTATTGTATCTCTATCCTTGAAATTGTCACCTTTTCATTTGGGTTCCCCCAAAGTGGATCTCAAGGCAAGGCTTTGACTATAATTTCGGACGTGCAGGAAGTACCGGTGGGGCAGAGGGGAAGGGAAACAGAGAAAGGAAGCAGCCAAGAGAGCTCGGTGCCCCGAGCCTGATGCCAGCGTGAAGCTCTGGGAAAGCGTGTAAGCATAAGGCAGCCATGCTCCCAGCTCCAGGGATGAGGCACTGGTGGAGAGCTGCTCGTCGGGAGAGGTAATTCCCGGGCACTTCCAGCTGCTGTGCACTCAGGGAACAAGTCTTCTGAAATTTTTGAGAAAACCCATAGACGGAGATGCCGTTGGGAGCGGCTGGTACCCCTAAAGGGTAAGGCCCCATGGGTAACGGCGGGGCTCTGACCGCGCCAGAATCGTCTCCATTCTTAGCAGGCTCTGCCTTCCCACTCACGAGTGACAGCCATTTGTTGGGCCTGGAAATGGAGAGATTTTTGTCCCCCAGTACGTGAGCAGAAGGCTTGATCTTGGCTTTCATCTCCTCTAACTTGAGCCACCTGAATCATTCCCTGAGGCTGGCGGAGGGGGTATCTTAGAAGAGAATCCCCACACCGTTGGTTGAGAGCCAAGGAGGGAGGAGAAGCGAGTTCGCACCCGAATGAGGGTTCTGCTGGGGGTGTGATAGAGGCGTGTTCTGCTGGCAGCTAACTGGGGCGTGGCCCGGGAGCCTGAGAAAGAGCTTGATGAAAATGTTTGTGTGGGCGTCTGTCTTCATTTGGGTCTCCTCAAAGCAGACGCCGAGAGAACCTGGGTGCAGGTGGAGGAAAGGAAAACGATGGGAAGGGTATTAGTGAGCATGAGCTCACTATGGGCACCTGGGACTCGATCCCGCTGGGTCTCTGAGAACCAGAGGAGAACATACTTCAGAAATCCCACCAGTGTGTGATACCTCTGCTCACTAGCTCCCATCCCTCATTGGCTGAGAGCCTTTCTGAGGCATTTTACTCCTTAGTAGTCCTTCCAGCCTGTCTGGTCTGTGGACATAGCATGTGCCCGTGGCCAGAGGATGGCCTCAGGCCAAGGGACACAGGCGGCCATCAACAGTGCGGGCATCAGCTGGCTGCAGGAATCCTCCAGGGCCGGCTGGGGGGATGTGGCCGGGACATTATTAGCATGTGCTAATATGTGCTTCCTGTTCTCTGCTGCCCGGACTTTTGGTACCCCATCCCTTTTCCAGTCTTTGAATTCCCCGCTCTGTTCCCAGGCAACCCCAGAGCCCCCCATCTCCTGTAATCCCACTATCTATACCCCCATACTGGCTCTGGATGTGAGTGTTCTAGATGGAAAATGTAGCCCTTTGATAAACTCCCACATTAAGAAGAACTAAGGAATAAAAGCGAGCAGGGGGTGTGTCAAATGTTAATCGGAAATTGTCCCTGGGAATGGAAATGGCAGCTATGTGGGCAGAAAGAAAATTACGTGACCTTGGCCTGTATCTATTAGTTTAATTGAATCAGTGATTCTCAAGTGGCCTGGAGGGGGCTTTAGGATTTCTGAGGAGCTTCTTTGCAACCAGACACACTTCTTCCTCTGAATCTGGTGGGTTCCCCCTGCAAGGGGCTGGGGACGGAGATAGGACCTCCTCTCTGCCTCCCTGAAGAATCCCTGTGGGAATCCGGGCAGTAACTGCTGGGCAAGCCTTGGAATGCGGATGATGTGGAGGCAGAGGCAAGGCTGAGAACCACCGGTGTGAAATATACCCCCGGATCCCCAAGTGCAGGAGAGTGGGAGGGGCTCGTGGACAGAAGTCGTGGGTCTGAATTTGAAACTGACTAGACCCTGAGTTTCTCTGGACCGGTTTCACCATCTGTAAAATGATAATGCAAATGCAAACTGCTTGGGAGTGTTGTGGGCATTCACAGAGTTTCTGGCACAGTGTTTTGCTTGTAAACTTACTTATGGCTTGTTTTGGAATCTACCTTCCAAACGGTCTTTAATTCAGAGCCACCCAGTGGAATAGCAGCCTCCTGAGACCCTCCCTTCTGCCCATATTACTGACCCTCCTGCTGAGATCCTGGTCAGCATTCACCCACGGAGCCTGAGCTCCTGCACAGTTGCCCAAGAGTCCTTAAAGTGGGGAGATCGGGGTTGGTTTCCCTCATGTCTCGCGGAACCACCTCCCTCTTTTGTCTGGTAGGCTTAGGAGAGTAGGGGCACTCTGGAGGCTGGTTCAAATGTCCCAAAGAGCCACAAAAGAGTATGGATAACGTCTGCTTCTGAGTGTTGGGACAAAAGGTGGATATTTAACAGGAAAGGCAGAAAATAGAGGGTGAGCACCCTCCCTGGCAGAGATCGGGGAAGTGAGAAGCATGACAAGATTGCTTCCTCAGAGACAGCTTTCTGACCCCCCACTCCTCCTCCCTAGGTGAAACTGAAGGCATCCCCCCCTTCCTTTTGAAGTACACTTGCACCAAAGACTTGCCAGTCTTGTCTATTACATGCATGTGTCTGCATGACTATTTCTTCCTTTCCTATGTGCCTTTAAAGATTTTATTTAATTTTATTTTATTTATTTGACAGAGAGACAGAGAGAGATCACAGGTAGGCAGAGAGGCAGGCAGAGGGAGAGAGAGAAGCAGGCTCCTGCTGTGCAGAGAGCCCTATGTAGGGCCCAATCCCAAGACCCTGAGATCATGACCTGAGCCGAAAGCAGAGGCTCAACCCACTGAGCCACCCAGACGCCCCTCCTATGGGCCGTTAATTAGTACTGAGATCACTGCCCTCGAGTCAGTCAGAAGAGCATATGATTCTTGACCTCAGGGATGTGAGCCGGGACCCCCTACTGGATGTAGAGATTATGTAAATAAATAAATTTTTAAAAATTCAACATAATATTTTTTAAAAAATATGATAAACAAAGAAAATAGCATACACACAAAATAGTACATAGAAGAAAATTGCATTTGCATTCCTAAAAAGGCGCTGGTTGTTGTGGTTTCTCCAAGAAGCCTGAGTAGGTTGACAATTTATCCTAAACCCAAAGACAAACATAAATGCTGTCAGAGTGAAAAGCCACTTGCTGCCATTTGGAGGGGAGGAAGTGGGTGGAAATTCCCAGGAATTCCCTGGGTGACTCCTGCAGAGGCATTGCCTCAAGGAGACTGACCCCAAATATAGCAGGTGCAGCTGGCCCCAGGCTGGAAAAGTATTCCTCGGCTGTTCTTCACCCTTAATCAGGAGGGGCTCTGCCCAGTGTCAAGCTTTCCTTTTTTGCCTCCTGGATTAGTGAGACATGCTCTGAGATTTTCTTTTCCCCTTAGAGTTCCATGTGGCAAAATGAAAAGAAAAAAATGCTGATCCCTCCTCCTTCCCCTACTTGCTTTACCCAATGATATCCAAGGACACATTTTTGGCTCTTTTTCTGTGCCTGCTCCATGCACGTACTGAATACACTAGGAGCCCAAGCAGAAAGCTCTTGCAGCAAGAGCCTGTCCAATTAAAGTCCCACTGGTGCGGGGCCTCTGAGAATACCTGATGCATGAGAGCTCATCCAATGAGACAAAGATAATGCAAAGTCAGTTCATCTAGTATATTCCACTGGTCACTTCTAATGTTGAAAGAATGACACAACCCTATGCACAATCCCATCTGGAATAGGGTGAGAAATAAATGAAGAAATAATTACACAGTGCTAGTTACATATTAATACATTAATGTTGAGGGGCACCTGGGTGGCTCAGTAGGTTAAAGCCTCTGCCTTCGGCTCAGGTCATGATCTCACGGTCCTGGGATTAAGCCCCGCATGGGGCTCTCTGCTCAGCAGGGAGCCTGCTTCCCCGCCCCCCTGCCTGCCTCTGTGCCTACTTGTAATCTCTCTCTCTGTCAAATAAAAAAATAAAATCTTTAAAAATATATATTAATGTTTATATATGGAGTGTATTTTCAGAATAGTTTGCAAATATTCCAAATTCAAGGATTCACTGTGTGTAGTGTACATTCATATTTGAATCTTTCTGTAATGGGATTTTCAGAAGAGTGGAGAAATAATAGGACCATTCAATAAAAGACATTAAAAAGATATGATATACTGCTATAGCATATGATACACAGAAATACATTAAAAGAGCATTAAGAAGTTAGCAATAAAAGTATAAGGGTGTTAGAATAAAACACAGGATAGTTAATTTAAAAAAATGTTTGGATGTGGGCTTCCTAAGTAATAAATAAACCCTCAAAGCCATATAAGAGGAAAATTAAGAAATCTTGTGTCATAAAAATGAAAAACTTGTGAACAATAAAAATACCATAAACAAAGTTAGATGGAAAGTTACGGGCAGAAGAAATATTTGCAATATATTTAATACAAAGGGATTATTAGCTAGAATGGAGTGTGTGTGTGTGTGTGTGTGTGTGTGTGGTTATGTGTTACAAATCAATAAGAGAAACTGTTAAGATGGAAAAATAGACAAGATATATGAATGAACACTTCAGATGCAGATATACAAATGGCCAATATATATGAAAATGCTCTAGACTGCAGTCATAATTAAACAATAAAGATGAAGTATCATTTGACACACAGAACTAGAAAAATTTAAAAGATGGATCTATCAGTAGAGGTTCTTAGTTGCCAAGAGAATTCAAACCAGAGAGTTTAGGCAGGAAAGGAATTCCTACGAGGGAATTTCTAGGAGGGCTAGAGATTAAATTGTAGGATGCGAAGCTGGAACAATGCCAGATCACACTATGGAGGCCATTCTGGCTAAGATATCCCTGCTGCCCACACTTGAGCCAGTCTCTGCAACTTGCACCAGTGATGTCAGGCACTAGATGCCACCAACTCTGCCTCTGGAACTCCTGTAGAGCTAGACACCTTCACAACCGACGTTGTCAAAAGAAGGATTTCATGTTCACCTATTTCTTCACATTTGCCACTTCTGAACAGAAGACTTGAGTGTCCATTTCTGATTGGTGGAATATATGTCACATACAGGCAGCTTAGATACAATGAGGCTGAGAAAGCAACACATGATTTCTATAATGCTAAGTTGGAAGTACTATAGTTTATCTGTTCACCCAGTGAAGAACATACATGTTCTTTCTAAAAAAAAAAAGAAAGGCAAAGGAACTAGAAAAACCAAAGCAATTTTGGAAAAGAACAAGTTTGGAGAACTCACACAACTGGATTTCAAGACTTATTATAAAGCTATATTATAAAGCTATGGGACAAAGGACTCATTGTATCTTCAAACACAGGAAGGATGATCCAGAGATGATGAGGTTCTAAGTTTCCACTCTGAGAAGCTAGAAAAAAGCAAAGCAAAGTAAACCCAAGTGAAGCAGAAGGAAAGAAAAATAAAGATAAAAACATAAATCAGTGAAATCGAGAACAGAAAAAATAAAAGAAAATGTCAATGAAACTAAACTCTGGCTCTTTGAAAAGTTTAATAACATTGATAACCATCCAACTAGACTGACCAAGAAAAAGCCTGGAAGACATAAATTACAAATATCAGGAAAAGGAGAGGTGATATCACTATAGACTCTGCAAACATTCAAAGAACGTAAGAGAATACTCTGAATGACTTTCTGCCCATAAATTTGACAACTTAGATGAAATAAATTCTTTGAAAGACACAAACTAGCAAAGCTCACTCAAGAAGAAATAGATAACATAAATATATAAATACCTTATTAAGAAATTGAATTTTTTTTTTCTCCAGGCCAACATGTCTTCACTGGTGAATTCTACCAAACATTTAAAGAAGAAATAGTATCAACTATATACAAATCCTTAGAGAACATAGAAAAGGAATATTTCCCAACTTATTTTATGAGCCCTGTATTACCCTGAATAACAAATTAGACAAAGATTTAATAAGAAAGGAACATTGTAGACCAACATCCCTCATGAACATGGATATGAAAATCCTCAACAAAATACAAGTAAAATAAACCCAGGAATATATAAAACAATAATACATTATGTCTGACAAAGATTCATTCATCTTTGGAATGTTAAATTTGATTCAACATTTAAAATTCAGGGGTGCCTGGGTGGCTCAGTGGGTTAAAGCCTCTGCCTTCGGCTCAGCAGGGAGCCTGCTTCCCCCTCTCTCTCTGCCTGCCTCTCTGTCTACTCGTGATCTCTCTCTTTCCGTCAAATAAATAAATAAAATCTTAAAAAAAAAAAAATCACTGGGATCACCTGGGTGGCTCAGTCAGTTAAGCATCTGCCTTCAGCTCAGGTCATGAACTTCAGATCAGGTCATGATCTCTGGGATGGAGCCCTGCATTGGGCTCCTGACTCACCGGGGAGTCTGCTTCTCCCTCTCCCTCTGGCCTTCCTTACCCCCTATCTGTGCTCTCTTTCTCTCTCAAATAAAGAAATAAAATCTTTTAAAAAAAATCAATCACTGTAATTTACCATGTCAACAGACTAAAGAAGAATTACCATATGATAGTCTCTATAGATGCAAGAAAAACATTTAACAAAATTCAATATTGATTCATAGGCAAGAGCATTCAGCAAACTAGGAATTACCCCAACCTGATCAAAGACATCTGCAAAAAAAACCTTTTAGCTAATTTATACTCACTAATAAAGACTGAATATTTTCCCCTAAGGTTGGAACAAGACAAATATCTCTGCTCTCACCACTCCCATTCACAATGTATTGGCAATCCTAGCCAGTGCGATGGTCATCTTTGTTGGAAAGGAGAATGATAAATTCTCTCCACTGACAGATGGCATGATTGTCTACAGAGAACATCCAAAATAATCTACAAAGAGCTACTAGAATTAGTAAGTGAGCTTAGCATTATTGTAGAATACAAAGTTAATTAAAAAATCAATCTTATTTCCATATGCTAACAATGAACAATTGAAATTTGAAATTTATAAAAGTATCATGCTGGGGTGCCTCGGTGGCTCAGTTGGTTGAGCATCTGCCTTTGGCTCAGGTCATGATCCCAGGATCCAGGGATCAAGCCCTGTGTTGGGCTCCCTGCTCAGCTGAGGAGTCTGCTTCTCCCTCTTCCTCTCCCTCGGCCCCTGCTTGCATCCTCTCTGACTCACTCTCTCAAATAAATATATAAAATCTTTTTTAAAAAAAGTGTCATGCTAATAGCACCCAAAAATATGAAATGCTTAGGTACAAATTTTACATAATATGTTCAGAATAGGTGTGCTGAAAAGTATAAAACACTGGTGAAAGAAATAAAAGAAGACCTAAGTAAATGATGTCATATCATGTTTGTGAATTAGAAGACTCGTTATGGTTTAGGTGTTAATGACCTCTAAGCTGACCTCTAGATTCAATGCCACTCCAACCAAAATCCCAGCAGGATTTTTTTAGACACTGGCAAACTGATTTTAAAATGTATATAGAAAGGTAAGAGAGACTGTGGACTCTGAGCAACAAACTGAGGGTTTTGGAGTGGGGTGGGGTGGGGGCTTGGGTGAGCCTGGTAGTCGGTATTGAGGAGGGCACGGATTGCATGGAGCACTGGGCGTGGTACATGAGCACTGAATCTTGGAACACTGAAAAAAATGAAATAAAATTAATTAATTAAAAAAAAAAAAAAGAAAGGCAAAGGAACTAGAAAAACCAAAGCAATTTTGGAAAAGAACAAGTTTGGAGAACTCACACAACTGGATTTCAAGACTTATTATAAAGCTACAGTGATAAAGAGAGCGTGTTATTTGTAAAAGGTTAGATGCAGAGATCAGTGAAACAGAATAGAAAATCCATAGATCCACATATATGCTTGTTCGGTTTTGACCAAAATTACAAAGGCAATTTACTGGAGCGAACGTAATCTTTTCAACAATTGGACATTCATATGCAAAGAAATAAGAAATTAAAAACCTTGGCCCAGTTTAAAATACACACAAGAATTGAACAGATGTTTTATCAAAGTAAATATATAGATGGCAAATATGCACATGAAAGGATGCTTGTTATGATTAGCCATTAGGGAAATATAAATTAAAATCATGAGATATCCCTGCTCACCAATCAAAAGGGGGAAAAAAACAAAGAAAAGAAAGAAGAAACACCATTAATACAAGTACTGATGAGGATATGGAGAAACTGAAAGTCCATTCTGTTGCAGTGGGGCAATGCAAAATGACATAGTCACTTTGGAAGATAGTTTGGCAGTTTCTTATAAAATTACATACCATGTTTACCCAAGTGAAATGAAAGCTATGTTGACCTCTACACAGATGTTTATTCATAATCATCAAAAACTAGAAAGTTTTTGAACATGTAGAAGAACATGTATGTTCTTCACTGTGTGAACAGATAAACTATAGTACTTCCAACTTAGCAATAAAATGAAATGAATTGTTGATACCCAATAGCATGGATGAAAGCCAAGTGCATTTAAAAAGCCAGACTCAAAAAGCTACATATTCTATGATTCTATGGCAACGTGGAAGAGGCAAACTGCAGACATAGGAAATGTACTAATAGTTGCCAGGGGCTTGGTGTGGGGGAGTTGAGTACAAAGGGGCATGACTCTATTGTTGGGGTTGATGAAACTGTTTTTTATCTTAATCCTGGTGGTAGTTACAAGACTGTACACATGTGTTAAATTTCACAGAACTGTCTGATAAAGTTACATGTAGTAAATTTCACCCTTCCTCCAAAAAAGTTGAAGACCACAGCATATCAAATTTCATTGTAATAGGGAACATCGGTATCCCACAAAGCAGGGCAAAGGGAATTCAGATGTGCTATTAGCTCTAGTATTAGTTGGTGAGCACTTCTTGGAGGGCAACATGCACTACTTAAAACAGGCAGTTGTACCTCTGACAAGGTATCCTACAGACATCCTTGGATAGAGTAAGGCCTATGGGAAATGCAGTCTACCTGGTGTCTCCTCAGCTTGGGGACAACCAAGATACGCCATCCTTGCTGTGGGTACTTGGGGAGACAGATGTTGTGACCACCCCACTCATCTTCCCTGAGGTCGTACTATCCTCAAATACCGACTTCTGGGAGCTGGTATATAAATCCGCCTTTTCTCTCAGAGATATCATTCTTACACTGATTTCCAGAATTTCTCATCAGGATTAACTTTCAATGATCAAACATAATGACTGGTTTGGGAACACATATCTTACTTACTTCCTTTTCTTCCCTGCTTGGATTATGTCTCAAATAAGGGATTGTGCCTGGGATTATGTCTCAAATAAGGCAGTTCTGCTCAAATCCTTGTCTTGTGGTTTGCTTCAGGTGGAAACCAAACTAAGACAATGGAGTGCTTCTGGAAGAAAGGCAGTAGTGACACCACCCTTGGGTGTCTTCCTGATTGGTGAGCCCCAATGAAAGACCAGACAACCAAAGGACAACTGCTCATGAGCATATGTGGGACCCTTGCAGTTTGGGGGCGTAGGGAGTGGACAGATTTTGCATGAGGTGTAGTCTTGTGCTACTGAAATGTGAATTATTACTTGTGGTAGGATCCCCACTTTGCTTACATTGCCATCGGTGGGACAGAACCCATGCTATGTGAGAGTTTCTCACAGTCACTGCTTTAAATTAGGCTAGGACAGATGAACTTGTGGGCTTAGTGAAGAGGCACTTTTCCCAAGCACCATCAGTCACTGCTCAGAGATTTAAATTTCACAAATAGAATCCATAGCCTGTGAACTACCGCTATTTAAGTTGGATATTAATAATTTGTGCCCCTTCAACTATCAAGAAGAGTTTTGAGAAATGACTGCTTATGCTGTAAATTTTAGAACATCCTGGGTCAATTTATCTTCCAAAGTTAACTGGTCAAAGCAGCTGCTGTTCACAACATCAAAGATTAAGGTTTCATAATCCATAATGGACTGGCTCCAAAGACAAGTTTCAAGCCTATCTGTTGATGCTCGGTTCAGATCTTTTTCTCTCACAAATAGCAATCATTGCTGAATCAGTTCAAGTCAACTGGACTCCTTATGAAGACCAGACTGTCTGTGAAGTGATCTAAGGTTGAGACAGTCCTTGAAGAAACACTGAGTCTCTGCAAGTACCCGACATTCTTACTATTAGCAATATCAGCGTGTTGGGCTAGTAGAGGTCAACTAGCTCACGTTGGATCAAATGTCATTGAGCCACCTGCCGTGCTGGTCCCGTATTACATTGGGCTATCTTCTCCAAGACACAGCTTACAGGATGATCAATTAATGCCATTAACTGTGTTGCTTGACAGCATAGACTCTATTGACAGGTGCCTTTATAGGAATGGACGGGTGAAAAGTAATGAAATTTGTCTCGGCAATTCAGTTTATTCATAAGTTGTAGAAACTAATCTTCTGAAAAATGACTTGTAAGAGAAAACACTGTATTACTATAGAAGGTAATTTTTTGGGATATGTGGACCCTATAACTCATGCAAGTATTGCTCATTTGATAATACTGCCCGGTGGTTTGGAATAGATCCTAACATTTAGCATGACTGGTCAAAAAATTTCGATGAGAAATCCATAAAGATTTCTGCAAAATATGTGCAAGGGAAGAATTTCTTGATAGAAATTTATCTTGATAAGAATCGATATATATCTAGCCATCTTCCTAGAGCAAGGATTAAGTTCTTGTTAACAGTCTCAAGCAAATATTTAAGAGTTACAAAATCTGACAGTGTGTATGAGGACTGTATTGCACAAACCAAAACTTTCAGAAAAACTCAGACCCTTAAAAAAGGTCGTTTAGTGCCTGGGTCAACTTTCCTCCCTGGAACAAAAGGAAGCAGATGGTTGCTCAATCCTTTGAGCTCTCCTTTGAAAAGTAACCTTTTGTTTTCCCTTAATTATAAGTTCCTTTGCTTAAAAATATGGATGTGATTTCATCCCTTTATGTCACCCAGGCTGGATGCAGAGCGGGGTGAGGGTGCTAAGTGCTCACTTGTAAAAATTCAGACGGGCTTGGGGTTGGACAATGGAGATCTCAGAAACGCAAGTTTGTAGGAAACGGAGAAAATCAGGGCAGCATGAGAAGAATGAGGGCTGAGGTAAAGGATAAGACTCTAAGGTAGAGGCATCCAGGGTGACCAGATTTGAGCAGATGTTATTAGGAGGGTCCCAAATGGCAGAAGCAGTAGGTGGTCCTCTCAGCAGTGCTGAGCCCGCCTGGAGATGAGTCCACTAACCAGATTAATGGACCGATTAATCTCAGTGGCCTGAGGACTCATCACAGCAAGTATGAAGCTTGTGGCTCAGCAGGAGTCATTCCGGCCCCACACACCGGGGCTGGGCTGCTGAGATGGAATTTGCTAAAAGGTATGTTGCTGACTTGACCTTGCACCTTGAATGATGATGCAGCTTTCCCATAAGAAGCCTGAGTATGGCCAGATGCGCATAGGGATGTCTGATGAAGTGAGAACACACAACGTGCTAGCCCTCAGACTTCTCCCAGCCGTGCTCTGCTCCCTCCTGCAACCAGAGGCACATCCGCCTCTTTGTTTTCCCTTCACAAGTCCAACACCTTCCTGCCTCAGGGCCTTTCTACTTGCTATCCCCTCTGCTTGGACTGCTTTTCCTCTACACATCCTCCTGGCTCACCCCTCCCCCCACTCTATTCTGGTTTCTGCTCAAATGAACTTAAGAAAGGTCTTTTTAGAACATTTTTACTAAAATTGTGTTTTTTCTTTCTCTAGCCTTTTTTTTAAGATTTTATTTATTTATTTGACAGAGAGAGAGAGAGATCACAAGTAGGCAGAGAGGCAGGCAGAGGGAGAGAGGGGGAAGCGGGCTCCCTGCTGAGCAGAGAGTCCAATGCGGGGCTCGATCCCAGGACCCTGAGATCATGACCTGAGCTGAAGGCAGAAGCTTTAACCCCCTGAGCCACCCGGGCACCCCTCTTTCTCTAGCCTTTTACCCTGGAATTTTTTATTTCTTTAATAGCACTTATAATTCCTTGATACTGTATCATCGACTTATTACACACTGTCTCCCCACTATAATAAAAAC
The DNA here is from genome assembly GCA_028646535.1 of Procyon lotor. NCBI lineage: Eukaryota > Metazoa > Chordata > Mammalia > Carnivora > Procyonidae > Procyon > Procyon lotor. Next base: position 56,974,298 of record CM053603.1, read on the forward strand.
ATTATGGAGATAATAGTAACTGTGCCATCATATCTCCAATGTGTAGAAACAGCTTCTGGACAGAGAGGTGCTTAAGAGAAATTTGATGAAGGGATGAATGAATGAATGAGCTGTACTTGTGTCCACCATACAGAATAACTGGCAGTGGTGCTCGCCACCAGCCCACATGTGGCATGGTCAGCACAGTCAACGAAGTGGGACTGCCCAGTTATCCGTGGTCCCAAGAACGCACTGCAGGGCTCCAGAAAACTCGGGTTGCTGAAGTGTTGTGAAGAGAAGCTTTCAGGTCACAGTGACTCTTCCCACTGCCTGGTTCTCTCCCCAGCGGCTCTCCCCATCTCTTGTGGACAGTGCAGCCCTGACTGATGCCAGCACCTCCCGCAGGGGCTGGAGCCCACCAGCTTCTGGGCAAGTCACAGCTTTGGAAGCAACCTGGGGACAGGAGACAAATCCCTCTAATTTGTATTCTCAGCAAGATTCAAGATGACACGGCGCTGATGAAAAGGGAGAAATCTGAAATCAGGATAGATTGCTTTCTGATGAAAACATGAATTCCCCAATTTAGAAAACCATCCTGGACAGCATGAATAACATAGTGGATAAGGCAGAAAAGAGACTCATTGATTTTGAAGGATGGTTTGATAAATTATCTGATTATTCAGAAATGTAAAAAGATTTCCTATAAGTGTAAAAAGATTGAGATCATGAGCAAAAGATAAGAGTCATGAAAAATTGATTCAGGAGGTGTTATAAAAGCCATTTTCCAGAGCTGAAAAGACTAAAATCTCTAGATTAAAAGGGCTTACCAAGTATCTGAGAAATTAATAGAAAGAAGGAATACACACTTAGGAATCCCCTGGAAAAAAATTTGTTTTAATTTAAGAATAAGGGGGAAAAAATCTTACAAGCAACCATGGAGATAAAACGAACAAAATGATGGAGTTCACAGCTCACTTTTTTCCTGAGACTCTAAAGATCAGAAGGAAATGGGGCAACATTAGAGATGGCGATTGAACAAATTTGAGGCAAGAAAAATAGAGAAGACCCAGACAGACAAAGTTGCAGGAGAATACAACAATTCACGTCTCTTCTTCATTCTGCTTCCTCCAAAAATAGTCTAGTGATCTTAAAAACAAATCACAACAGAGAAGAAAACACAATATGAAGGAAATGGGGTGAGCAGTGATAGAGTTTCAAGTGAAATTATCCTCTAAATAATTAAAACTATAAAAACGACATTGAATATAAATCATTAAATTTTTAATTTTATAAGGAAACCATGCTACTGTAAAAATAATCACGAAAAGAAACAGATTGACAGTTAAACAATATTATTAACTTGGATTTAAAAACCAAGGTTATACCAAAAAAAACCTTGGGAAGTTGGAGGCGGATATGGGTGGGAAAGAAAGGAAAGTGTACTAGGTCATCTGTTGTCTGTGCAAAGGGCTGGTAGGTCCTCTCCCATTCTTGACATTGATAAAAGAATACAGGATAAACTATTTTTTGAAATATCAGGGTAACCGTTAACCTGGGAAAAATAGAATTCGCAATGTTCAAATCACTTGGGTAAAAAAAAACAAATAAACGAGCCATTTGGCAAAAGATAGGAAATAAAGAAGCGAAAAGGCATAAAAATCTCAAACAGTTTGCAGAAACTGCAATGAAGGAAATAAGACCACCTATGTCTATCGTTGAAACACAAGAGTGTTTCAAGAGTTGGTCTCTTAACTGACTGAGCCACGCAGGCGCCCCACCCCCATAGTTCCTTTTAGCAAGAGCATCACATTTATGTGAAAGAAACGTACAGATGAGCCACTGCGGTGGCATTGGGAGCCCAAGGGCAAGTTCAGGTCTCAGAAGGTGCTCACTTAATGTTGTGCCGGAGCCTGTAGAGGACTTACCTGTGATCCTCAGACACAGCTAGAGGGAGAAGGCAAGGAGGCAGCAGGCTGACAGTGGGCTCTGCTTTGTTACCCTCTTCCTGTGCCCCAAGCAAGGTCAGTCCGGGCAGCCAAAACTCTGCTGAACGCTGGGCGCCCATGGACTCTTTGCGGAAATGGGTAAAGGAGCTTGTTTTTCCATCTGAGTGGATGAAGGGTGAGATCCTTAAAGCAAACTCCAGCAGCAAGGCAGGGACCATAAGCAGGCCCTCAGCATTTGCAGCAACACTGAAGAGGCCTTTGTGGTTTTTCCTGGCGCGCAGGTGTGGGGATCTGACTCAGATTTCCTGACACCCGTGGCTTACACTCGTGAATGCACTATCGTGGAGATTTGGGGAAACCCACACACCAGACCACAGCAGAAATAGAGGACTAGAGTGTAACAAACACAGGCACAAAGCTCGATCACAGCATTCGCTCCCAGGGATGGCGGAGTAAAGAGCCCCAGATAGGAGTTTGGATCCCTGATAGCAAGGCTGCACGTGGTGGTTTGCCCCATAAATGACTGGCACTCAGGTTGGGCCTGTGCCATCAGATGGCACCCTGTGTCAGCGCTTGGCCCAGATCCCTTCAAATCCCCTTCTACCCTTTCTGTGTGCTCCTAGCACTTCTGTGTCTCCCCTGTGATTCCGCGGCCTGCAGTGATTTCCTGGGGTTGCCTCCCACCCTGTGCATTGGGAGGAAAGGTTGGGAGTGTCAGGGAATTTACTTCTCCATCATGGCCCATAGCCAATGGCTAATGGGTGCAGGAAGATTCAAGTCCATTCCCTATTTGGAGGTGTAACTTGTACCCCAGAGCAAAACTTAAACTCCAGAATTCCCCCTGGGGGTCAGGCTGAAAGTGTCTTTGGTAGGACCTTGCCTGAAATCTCCCTCTGCTTGTCTCCTGACCTTCTGGGTCTTGCATTCCCCCAACTCCCTTGTCAGGTTCTCATCTCAGCATCTACTTCTGGGGAATCCAACTAAAACAGGGGTGCCTGTCTCATGCAGCTCTGGCTATTTCTACCACCCAACTGCCTCCCTGTGCTTTGGCTTCCTGCCAGAAAGCAACCTCCTGACTGGGAGACACTCTTACAGGGAATGAGTGAGTTGGCCTATGAATACCAGCATTAGGGTGCCTCTCACCTTAGCACTTTGCTCTCAGAGGACTTGTTAAAGAATATCCTCAGCTGGCTTTTTGAAAACCTATAACGCTGTTATTGAAGTTTTCAGCTGTTGGGAGTCCCTTTTCATTGATATCAAGTTTCCCTTCTTTGAGACAGATAACTCTTTGTCTTGGGGAACTGTGCTACGCTTTATAGGATGTTTAGTAGTATCCCTGGTCCTCTACCCACTAGATGCCAATAGTATCCCCCTCTCCCCTCAAGCTGTAGTAACAGAAAATGTCTCAGACATCACTGAATATTCCCTGGGAGAAAATCTGCCCCTGGATGAGAACCACTCATGAACACTGGCCACTGGGGCTGGTGCTACCACCACACTCTCCGGAATGGGGACCCACTTTCCCCTCCTCTTTCAAGGCCAAGTTTATTAATGGTGTGAGTTAGGGGTGTTTGCTTTGAAAGCACAAGAGACTTCAAAGGCTCAGTCTCTGAGCCAGCACATCAAGCTGGCATTTTTGGACTTTGCTATCTCTGACTCCAGTAACTCTCTCATATATCCTAGCCAAGGCTCAAAACCTTTATAACTGCTGCAGAAGGAACATGCTCCGAATAGAGTCTCTACTGTCACTTTCCATTTCTTTGGTAATAGGAGGAGTGATTTACCCCAGGTATTCCATATTGTTGAGGACCTCCGATCAGGCTGGAGAGAATGGGCTTCTAAGTCTGCAGATGGATCCTCAGATGCACTCAATAGCTTTCTCCCTCAAGGAATGTGACTCCTCCATGCTGAGGAACCAGAATTAGGAACAGGAGAGAACCTCTTTCATGAGCAAGATTTAAAACATATCTGATAGAAAATGTGATCCAAGTCAATGTAGCTATTTGTCATTTCCATTCCACCTGAAGCTGTTCAGAATGTTCTGTGTGATTCTCCTTGGCCATGAAGGGAATGTCAAAAAAAAAAAAAAAAAAAAAAAGCACATGGAGTTTGTTGCTAATGGACTTATTATAGCTGTGTGACTCTGGAGAAGTTTCTTAACCTCTCTGAATCTCATTTTCTTTATCTAAAAATGAGTACCTATTCATGAGTGGGTTGGTTGGTGTTTTATTTTTTTAATGAAATGAGATAAAATACGCAAGATCACTTGGTAAAATACCTGTCACAGAGCTTTCAACCAACAGATGGCAATTACTCTGTCCTTTATAATGCTGGCTAAGTTCCTTCATTCATCAGAGCTTTGATTTTCTCATTTGTAAAATGAGGTTCTATGGAGATGAAGTAATAATTTAGATGAAAATCTTTTCAGAATCGTGAAGTTCTATAAAAGTATGATTATATCTACTAGGTAACCACTGTGGATAGCACTGGAGCTGATAACACGATGAGCACTGACAGCTTGCTGTGAGCTCTGGTGCCAGCCTGGGGGTAATTGTGCTCTTTGATCACCTCGGGGCACCTGTTCTTCTCACCTTAATATTAATGCAGGTATTTCCAAGCAAGCACTGGGCCTGAGTGACGTTTTTAAAGTACCCCACCCTAAGTCAGGGGGTCATCCTCTGGTTCAGAATCCTGAAGGGCTTAACTCCTCTGAAAGGGAAAAGTCCTATAGTGTAAAGTATCTTCTTTTTGATGCTTGGTAAGAGCTAACATTTTTAGAGTGTTCACTCTGTGTCATTTTGTTGTACTAAACATATTGTGTGAATTATTTTGTGATCTTCACATGATCCCCTGAGGTGAGCACTATTAATATCCTTAATTTATAGATGAGTTAATTGAGGCTAAGAGTGGTAGCTCAAGTGTGGGACCTGGAATTCTGATCCAATAGTCTAACTCCATACAACTGCAGCCCTCTAATTTCAAATACCGGGAACATTGTCATTCTAGAGCTTAGATCAGGGCTTGGTTGGGGGGGATGGATACAGAGAGGAAGACTTTTTCCCCTCAAAATAAAAAAGAATATTTTATCAACCAGAGTTGTCCCAAGTGAAACATGGCACCCTTAAGTGTGAGGGGCCCCTACTATTACAGATATTCAAGAATAGTCTGAACAAATAGCAGCCAGAGATATAGAAGGGAGAATTCTATCTGCCTAAGGTTTTGATTACACAAGAATGTAAATGTGCCAGAAACATCAGGTTTGGAATTCTGGCAAAACACAAAACGTATGTGGCATATAGTCTGTATGGGAATGGTATCATAAGTAGGAAGTCAAGTACTCTTTCAAAAAGAAAATGGGATTGAATATAATGGATCATGGGTACAATCAAATCTAATACCAAAAGATCCAAGATAGCTAAGGAAATGGATGGATTAAGGTAGAAAAAATGGGAGCTAAAGCGAGCACCCAGAAATTAAAAAGAGCTAGATAAGTCTGAACAGGCAAGTAGCATTGCCAACCCAGGAAATCAATTTAGATAGGTAGGTCTTCATTGACTCTCCAATAAGGAGACTCTCCACAAGGGTGGGCAGGAGCCAAATCCTACTTTGTATGTTAGGCCATGAAATCCAAGCTTCTTCTTGCAGGCAAAAAGGAGCCACAGAAGGGCTATAGTTAGGTGGTCTCATGTTGATAAAGTTGGAGGGCAATCAGAGAAGGTCTGATCCTCTGGCCAGCCAGCAATGCTTAAGAGATCGGTCACAGGACTTCTACCTGATCTCTCATTGACCAGTATGGGCTCGTCATCCACCATGCCACTGATCTGCTTCCGTCAAGTTCATCAATAGGTTTCATCCTGAAAAACTATAGGTAATTTTCTGTCCTCAAACTACTTTACCTCTCAGCAGCATTTTACACAGTAGCACTCTCCTAGCTTGGTTTCCATGATACCATGCTCTGCAGGACACTTTTATTTTTATATTACAATATTTAAGACCCACAAAAAGCATAGAAAGTTTACACACCCGCTACCAAGATCAAATAGATGTTTGCATATTGTAATTATTAATTCCAAGTCTATTGCTTCTTGTATCTATTTTTTTCCCTTCTGGATTCAATTTTTTTCATCCTAAAATACATCCTTCTTTCTGGTAGAATCCTCTCGATTTTGGTCTAAATATGTCATTTTTGGCTCTTATTCTTGAATGGCATTTAGCTGAGTAGATTTTAAATTAAGAGTGAATTTTCCCTTAGTTATTTCCTTATATAATGCCAATTCTCTATTACTGTGAAAAGGTCTATTATCATAATAAACCCTCCTCATGAACACTATTTTAGGAAACAAGCAGCAACATGACAGATCTAAAACTAATAACAATTAGTTATAAAATCAATGAAATGTAAATGGCTTAAACCCTCCCATTGAAGGCAGTGATTTTCAGTTTGGAAAAAAAGATAAAGATACAACTAAATGCCACTTAAAATAAACGCACTTTATTTATTTTTTTTAATTTAATTATTTATCTGACAGAGGGAGAGAGATCACAAGTAGGCAGAGAGGTAGGCAAAGGGAGATGGGGAAGCCTGCTCCTTGCTGAGCAGAGAGCCCGATGTGGGGCTTGATCCCAGGACCCTGAGATCATGACCTGAGCCAAAGGCAGAGGCTTAACCCACTGAGCCACCCAGGTGCCCCAGATGCACTTTAAATATAAAGATACAAACAGGTTAAAAATAAAAGAAAGGAAAAATTTGTACCATGTTAACACTACTTCCCTCTCTCCCCTCAGAAAAGATTGGAATGGCTACATTAAATGTTAGATAAAATCAGTTTCAGAACAAAGACTACTTAGTAATGATAAAGGAGTCACTCATAAAGGTCATTCACAAACCTAAATGTTTATGCACCTTACAACAGAACCTCAAGTACATGAAGTAAAAATTGATAGAATTTCAAGGATATAAAAGGTACAATTCACCATAATAGTTGGAGATCTTAATAACTAAATAATCAGTAGAACAAACAAATGGAAAATTAGTAGCTTATAGGAGACTTGAACAACACTACCAACCAGCTTTACCTAATTGACACTTAAGGAACATTCCACTCAACAACAAAGTACATTTTTTTCAAGTACACACAGAGAATTTATAAGATGGACAATATTCTGGGCTATAAAAGAAGTTTCATTAAATTTTAAAAGATTCAAAGCAGACACAGTATTTTCTGATCACAATAAAATCAAATTAGAAATCAATAACAGAAAGATATCTGGAAGATTCACAAAAATTTGGAAACTAAGTAACACACATCTAAATAACCTGTGGGTCAAAGAAGAAGCCAAAAGAGAAATTAGAAAGCATTTTAAGTTGAATGAAAATGAAAACAGTAGCATACCATAATTTGTGCAAGCCACTAAAAGCCAAACTTAGAAATTTATACACTAAATGCCTACGTTTGAAAAGAAGAAATATTTTAAATTAATGATCTTAGCTTCCACATTAAGAAACTAGAAAAATGGGGCATCTGGGTGGCTCAGTGGGTTAAGCCTCTGCCTTCAGCTCAGGTCATGATCTCAGGGTCCTGGGACGGAGCCCCACATTGGGCTTTCTGCTCAGCAGGGAGCCTTCTTTCCCCTCTCTTTCTGCCTGCCTCTCTGCCTACTTATGATCTCTCTCTCTCGGTCAAATAATTAAATAAAATCTTTTTTAAAAAGGAGCTAAATTCTAAAAAAAAAGAAACTAGAAAAATGAGAGCAAATTGAGACCCGAAGTAAGCAGAAGAAAAGACAGAGTGAAAATCTATGAAGTAGAAAACACACACAAAAAATGGAGATCAATTATGTGATAATTAGTTTGAATTACCAATAGTAAGAATGAGGGAGGTGTCATCACTTCATATTCTACAGATATTAAAGCACAATAAATATTATAATTCACTTTATGCTGAAAAGTTTGATGACTTAGATGAAAGGGGCAAAGGATAAAACACCCAAATCTCTCTCAGGAAGAAATACATATTAATAGCCTTAAATATATTAAAAAAATTAAATTTATACTTGAAAACACTTCCCCCAAGAAAACTCCTAACCCAGATGAATTCACTAGGGATTCTATCACACACATAAAGAAGAAATAGTACCAAATCTATACAAACTCCTTCAGAAAATTGCAGAGAATGGAATACTTTGCAACTGACTTTACGAGGCCAGCCTTACTCTAAGGCCAAAATGACACAAAAACTTTCCAGAAAAGAAAATTAAAGACCAATATCCCTCATGAACATAACCAGCAAAAACCCTCAAAAGAATACGAACAAAATGAACATATATAAAAAAGATCATCCATCCATCACAAACGAAACATGTTTCTCCCACTTGTTGTTATCGCTCAACGCTGTTATTCAGTATTTGAAGACCTTAAGGCTACTCCTACACCATATGTGCCCTTGAACTTTATTTGTGAAAACCCATCAGGTTTTTCTATGACTTGTTACAACCTTTCCTCTTCTTTCTTTGCAGTACTATTGGGTTATTAGACTTGGACCCTTGGCATTTGCCGAAGAACCTATCTTGTGTACTCCCTTTGGTTCTTTTCAATTCTGGGTATCTAAATTCAGAGTCGGAGACCACCGGCCTCAAGTCCCAAGTTCAGCCAACCAGAGTCTCATCCACGTCCAGCCTATTTTCGGACAGGAATAGGACCATCTTAATTTACAAAGGCAGGGCTTTATATATATATATATGACACCTACCACATGGAAAATACCCAAGGAACACCACTTTCCCTTTTCTCTTCTGGGGGAAAGGTCTGGATGAAATCTGAGTGAGGCAAGCTGCCTATGATGTTAAGCTTCCAGCTCTATGTTGTAAATCCAGATGTGGCGAGCCCGTTGCTCTTCTTAAACATCAGGCTTGCTGGATAAAGTTGCAAAGTGCTGTTTGGGCTGTGGTAGAAGATGAGGACTATTTTTGGTGGAGAGGCATTTAATCTCATTACCGACAGCAGTCCATTTAGGGCTGACGGTTCTGCCATAGATTTCAGACCCTATCAACGAGATAAAGTGCATCACTTCCGGGAGATGTAGGACTGCCATTGCGAAATTATTTTTAGGAAGCTGCTTTTTTTTTGTCCAGAACATCCCCTTGAAAATAGCTCTGAACATTGTGGAGGCTGCACCTTGCAGAGTACCGAACTAAAAGTTCAAGCCTAAAGATTTATGGAGCAAATTTTACCTCTAATTCCAGATTTTGTAATGATACAAAACATATTGATAATAAATAGCAGCCATAAGAGGCTTGAGAACATGGTCCAAATTCAATTCACTCCTTACCTTTTGTCCAGAAAGAATCTAAGTATCCTGTTCCTCGAGGCAGGGGCTATTTCTTCCCCTCTCTGCTAATAATGGACTTTCAATTGTATTCCACTCACAGGTTGCTTTCCTTTTCTTCCTTGCTGACAGAATCCTAATTTTGTTCAGGCAGCAAGTCATGAAAGCCAGTCTTGGCAATCCCACTTCCTTTTGCCAGTCTCGGGAGCCAGGGTTGGCAAAGGAGATGGAAGGAGAAGCTTCTAGAGACTTCTGCAGGAATACAAAAGAAGAGCAGTACACAAAGAAAGCTCTCCTGTGCTGCCTCGTCTGTCTTAATTTTGGAGCAGGATGGGGACTTGATGTTTGAGGGGGCAGCACCTATCTTGACACCAGAAGACCACAGGCTGGGGAAATGAGAGGCAGAAGGGAAACATGGGTACTAGGCTTGGACTACCTTCCTTTGGATTTTTGATGGTTAAAGAATAAAAGTCCTGGTGGCCTAAACCGCTGAAGCCTGGGTTTTTGCTATTTGTAGCTAAAACAATCCTGAGATTGCACACCCACTGGTTTTCCAATATGTGTTCTCCCCATCTTCCTTTATGTAAACTGCATCCCCACCACCACTACTACCACCATTTGCATCTGGGGATATGGTCACCTGGATTAACACTCGCTCCATTTCCCAGCCTCCATTACAACTAAGTATGCCCATGTGACCAATGAAATATTAGCAGATTGTGTCAGGTGACAGCCATTGGAAACCCCCCTTAAGAAGAATTGGTTCATATGTCTCGCTCCTTTTTCTTCATCCCCTTCTTTATGCAGGCACTTGGAATGAGAATGTGATGGTTGGAGCTTCAGCCACCATCTTGGTCTGTGAAGATGAAAACCTCATCCCAGGGAGAAAAAGTGGCAAGGTAACAGAACCTGGGTCTCTGAGGGGTTTGCAGGTAAGAACAGTCCTAGATTTGCTCCCCTCCAGACCTTTGTACAAGAGACAAGTCAGTCTCTATCATGATTAAGCCATTTTTATTTTAGTTCTCTGTTCATGTAGCTGAATTTAATCCCAGGTGATATATTAAATGAGCAGCTGCTGGGAGGATGCCATAGCCGTTGTACTTCACACCCCAGTCTACAGCAGCCCTCTAGTTTCTGGAAGAGAAGGAAGGAATTAACAGTGAATGGCAATTACTCAACTCTGGCATTGTGTAGCACAAAAGTAGCTGTAGATAATATGTTAAACAAATGGATATGGTTTTGTCTCAATAAAACTTTATTTATAAAAACAGGTAGGTTGGTTAGACTGGGCCTGTGGCCAGCCCTTGTAGATACCAACCATTATGTTAGATACTCATTTGTCAAGTATGTAAAATGTGCTTCACATTTTTCCAGATGTTTCAGAACACTGCCTCTCGTTATTCTGATCAGATTCTGAAAGTCTCATGCCTGGGGACATTGACCACTGGAGATGGCAGCCACACAGCCACACTCATAGCGCATAACAGTGCTGGGATGTGGACCCAGACCCGGTCTCTAAAATCCAGGACCACTTGAATATATTACTCTCATAGTCTTTTCCATGAATGAAATTTCTCTTCAAATAACTGTGTGCCTTGTGCCTGTGAGACTGCTAGTGGGCACACCTGACCACATTTCAGATGCTCCCCAAGGACCCGAGCAATGGAACATGCCAGCAAAGCTCGTGGAAGGAGCGCGAACATAAACATTGTCTCATTTAACACATTTCCTGCAGACAGAACAGTCAGCTTCAAATTATGGGTGGGAGAGGAAGGGACAGACAATAGAAGGAAAAAAAGAGAGGCACGAGGCTCTGAGGAATTCCACAGCAGAATAGACTAATTATAGTGCCTCCTCCCCAAGGCCTGAGAACCCAGCAGGCAGGAAGTTGGAAATATCAAACCTACCAACAGAGACCTACCATGTGCTGACCCCTACATTAAGGGCTTTCTTTCTGTGGTCTTATTGAATCCCCACAAAAATCCCCATGAAGTTGATCCTGGGACCCGCTTAATGGTGCCAGAGTCCCAAAGAGTTCTTAATGGTACTGGAAGTTCAGAGAGTTGAGTACATGGCACAAGGCCACCCAGATTGTGAGCAAAGCTGTGAATTAAATGGGCATCGGTCTCACTTCGAAGCCCGTCCTGTCCCCTGTCCCATGGCTTTCCAGAGCCAGTCTTGCAGTTTAAGAGCAACAGGAGCTGCTCTGGGAGTGGCTTGTCCCTCTGGCCATACCCCGCTGATCAGAGTGTGGGGAAGTCAAGTCTCCCGTTCTCTCTGCTCCTTTCTCTTTGGGCAGAGCAGCAAATATGCAGGAATGGAGAGAGCAGTGTCCTCAGTGGGAGGGAGCTACATCAAATCCTGGCTCTTCCACAATGAACCATACGAAAGTGCTTCAACTCTTGGGATCTCGATCCTCCTTCTGCAAAAATGAGAATAATAAAGACCTACTTCACCAGATTGTTGTGCAAATAAAATACGAACGTGAACAGAAACACTGTGCACAGTGCTTGACTCAAGGGTTGGTTGAATCTCAAAATACATTGAATACCAGTGAACACTTGGGAAGCAGTGTTGCCTATCAGTTATGGCATTCAGCCGGTATCCTGGTTCTGCCGGTTCCTAACATCTGAGCTGGGGAATGTCACCAACCCACCAAGCCCTGATTTTCTTCTTTGTAAAATAGAGCCAATGCTAGTAACTATCACGGGGTTCTGTAGAGAACTAAACGGGAAAGCAAAGGACTGTGCCCAGCATATTGCAAAAGCTCCATTAACATCATTATTAGTATGTCATAGACTATGATGATTACATCTGAGTTTATCTACAAAGTTAATAAAGGAGGAAAGGAGGGAAAGGGTGTGTCTCATGACCTAGGGGAGGGATTTGCCTTGCTTCTCTGAGTTGTCTGACAGCATACACATCCTGACGCAGCATTAAACTGCACGCTCAAAGCCGGTAGTGAATGCAGGGACAATCAGAGACTGGAGGGGAGAAGGCTAGAAGCTCTGTTGAGAGAACAAATTGGTTTTCTCTGTTTTTTTTTTTTTTTTAATATTTTATTTATTTGACAGAAAGAGATCACAAGTAGGCAGAGAGGTAGGCAGAGAGAGAAGGTGAAGCAGGCTCCCTGCTGAGCAGAAAGCCCGATGCAGGGCTCTATCCCAGGACCCTGAGATCATGACCTGAGCCAAAGGCAGAGGCTTTAACCAACTGAGCCACCCAGGCACCCCTTCTCTGTTTTAAAATGTATTCATTCATTCAGCCACTATTGATGACCACGTCTTTATACACCAAACACTGGGCTGGGCTCTCGGGATACAGGGGTCAACGAAACAGACAAGATCTCTGTCTTCACGAAGCTTAGAGTCCAGCAGGAGGACCATGCCTCGAAGAAGTAAGCCACAAATGTACATGAAAACAGATGTTTGATATTTGCTAGGAAAGAAAACACCTCGGTGGTCTCTGAGAGAGAAGAATAGGAAAAGGACCTTCTTTTGATTGAGAGTCTGGAAAGGGATCTGGGAGGTCTCAGGCAGCACTGACTTGCGAATGAATGTGTAAGAAGGAGCAACCACTGTACAGGTGGTGAAGAGGGAGGAATTCCAGGCAGCGGGAACACCGCGGCGTTAAGACCCTGAAGTGAGAAAGGATTTGGTCCCTTGGAGGAGCTCAACAGACCGGAGTGTGGGAAGTGGGGAGAGAGAGCTTTGAGGTGAAGCTGGTAATGTAGCTGGTGCCATCTGAGTTTAGATTCTGTTCTGAAGCCATCGGAGGGAGTTTTGAGCCAACGAACGATGATCTGCTTCCTGCTCTGGTAAAGTCATTCCTGCTGCTCTGTGGTGACAGAGATTCAGTGGAAGGCCAGTGCAGGTGTGAATCTGGTGATTTGGGTAAGAGCTGGTGGGGGCTAGGCCCAGGGAGCCAACCATGAAGATGAAAAGAGGTGGATGGATTTGGGGGCCCGGCAGCACACGGCAATGGGCTGAATGTGGGAATAAGGAGGAGAAACTCCGGGACGATGCTCAGAACCTGGCTTGTCCCCCATGAAAGGGACAGGTTACAAATTCCATTTTAAACAAGTTTGAGATTTCAATGACACATCCAAGTGTGTAATATCAAGGAATGACTCCGGAGCTAGGAAGTGGAGTCTGGGCTGGAAATACACATATGAGAGGAAGGACAACGTTCTTCTTAGAAGGGCCCCAAGGGACCGAGCACTGGCCACGAGGACTGAGGGCTGGAAAGGCAAGGGCAGAACTGGGTGAGTGTAAGGGCGGTGTGCTCAGTGCGGCACATGGATCTTTGTGCCGTTTCTGCCCCATTCCGCCCCTCTCTCTTCTCCATGCTTGACCTTACCTCCTTGTCTCTTCCTGGCTCTGGAAGGGCCCTCATCTCCTTGATTTTCTTTTCCCAGTGATAGCCTCACATGTTCAAAGGCCGTTGAGCACCGCTCGACTCCCGCAAAGTTTCTGACTTTGTCTAAACTTTCACCTTAAACGCTCTCTCTTTCTTCCAGATGTTAGAGCTCTCAGAACCAGGATCTCTCTGGGGAGGCAGCTGCTGTTTCTCCAAGGTACACATTACCTGTGATGGCCATCCACGTGCTGGGACTGAGAGGTAAACACATCTCTGCTCAGGAGACAGAGGTAGGGCCAGGGAGGCTGTAAGTAACCAAGCTGGTGGGAGTTTGCCACGGGGCCTTAGAAAGCGTGTGGTTGAGGCCCAGACAACCCGAGTTCGGTGCTGCGATCCGCTTGCTCTGAAGTAGGGCACGTCCCTCCGCCTCAGTGTGCCTCAGTTTCTGCATCTGTAAAGAGTGATGGTAATTTCAGGATTGTCATTAGATTACGGGGAATATGGGGAAGGTGCTTTGCACACTGTAGATAGAATTACAAATGTAATGTGCGATTTCCTGTGCACAACACTTAGCAATTTGGGTAATTAGAGTCCTACGTTTCTGTGGCAGGCAACGCTTTTGATGGTGAACAGCCCAAGGCCTAGATTAGACAAGTCCGGGCAGCTGCTAGAAGCTGTGAGGGGCGCAGGGCTGTAGCAACTTCTGTTCAAAGACGCCTCATTTCTCCAGGCTTTTGTGTTTTCAAGGAGAACCGGTCAACTTTTTTTTTTTTTTTTTTTTTAAATTTCTCTCCATTCACATAGTGATATTAATTGGCGCATATTCTGTGTAATGGGCAAATGTTAGGATTGTCAAGATAGCAGTAGGGAAAGAGGATGCAGAGAAAGAAGAAGGGAGGGAAAACTCACAGTTTAGGGAAGTATGAGGACTCACATCTTGGGTTACTTTTTGGTTTTCCACCTAACAGAGAAATAAGAAAAAGAGCCCCCTTGAAGCAGTCCTCCCCTCAGGATCTGTACGGCCTGCTCTTGTCTCAAACCGAAGAGTTTCAGGCTGAAGTGATTCCAACTGCGTGTACTTGTGAGTGTCTGGGAGTCCATGGCTCTGTGGCCCTTTGGCCTGAGAGGGTTGCAGAAGCCTCTGGAAGCCTCCTCCACGTCTGTGTTGACTGTGTTTCTCTGTTGTTGTTGTTGTTTTTCCCCCAGCCTGTTTCCTCTTCACCTCTGTCCTTGGCTGTCTGGTAGGCCTGACTCATAGGAAACCACAGCCAAGTCACCTGGTGGTCTGAGTCACTGGCTCTTGGAGCATCTCCTTCTTAAAAACTCATACAGGGAAAAGCAAGTGCCTAAGTAACTATTGCAATTTGCAAGAGATTTCATCTAAGTAGTGCTTTCAATGGTTGGCTCTGGGAATTACCCACATGTGTCAGATGACTTCTTATTGGCAACTGTGATATAAGCAAATCATTTTGTCTCCCAGCAACAGACGTCCCTCCTCCCTCCCTTTTCCCTCCGCAAGTAGGTCTTGGGTGGAGAAACGAAGACATGGCGTGCTGCTCCCCAAGTTCCCGGTGCACACGGAGGACGGACCGGTAGACCCAGGAAGGCAGATGGGACAAGTTCACTGGTAAGAGGCAGCACCAGACATAGAACTCAGCCTGGAGATGGTCCTGGGCGCAGGGCCAGGTATGAACAGGCCCGCTGAGCTGCTGAGGGGAGACTTCCTAGGCAGGATCAGATGATTCGCTGCCTCCCTCTTTCGTGGTCAAGTGATATGCTCCCTTAAACGCAGCTTTCCTTTACCCCTGCAAAGGCTTCACAGCTCCTCACATTCACATGCAACTTTAACAAAAGAGCCATTAATATGGGGAAGGTATGTGTCGGAAGGGAGATGCAGGAGGGCCGTCTTATTCTTAGGGCCCGTACACCCATAGGGGGCGCTAGTAACAGTGCCCTTCCATGTCAGTGTCATTGGGACTAGACTAATTTGTCTTCCTTTGGATGATCCCTTGGTGGGAGAGCACCCCCATGGGCACAGTGGGGACCAGAAGATGCAGAAGGGACAGTATGTTTACAGACAATGGTTTTTGCACCTCAGTCCACCTATGAATTCAACTGTAGTTCTGGTGGTAAGTTCAAGTGTGGGCTCTCATGAGAACGTCCACCTCAAACAGGAGGTGAACCTTCCTGTTTTTCTGCCTCAGAGCCATCTATCTCTGAAGATAGAGCGCACTCAACCCTCACATAAGCACAGCATGGAAATGTGGGGCAGTAACACCCCAGGAGCCACCATCAACTAGTGGAGAAGGAGAGCCAATAGACAAATGCCCACCCTCTCATCTTTTGGTTGGAACATTCTGGAAGGAATTCTGTACACTTGCCAGATGTCCCAGAATTGAGACCCCGTTGCCCACAAGTGACATTGATAATGCACCTAGAGCAGCTTTTCCTTCTTCCCGGACTTGCTCACCCCCATTCCCTACACGCTTACATCCTGGGATCGCCTCACAAATAAACCAGTCCTGTCTCAGGCTCTGCTTCTGGGAGAGCCCAAACTAAGACAGAAATGGCATTAACATCTGAGATTTTGAAATAAAGCATTTGATGGTCTAGTATCAGCTTCCTGGGAATGCAATCTCTTACATTTTGGTATTGCCATTTATACCTAAACCAGAGAGGAGGAGAGTTCCAAAACCGGCTTTGAAACCCTTCTGCCCCACAGGAAATTGCTGTTGTCAAGTCAGGCTGTGAAAAGGACTTAGCGATACAGAAAGCTCAGAGGACCTGGTCAGGGGGATCGGTAGGGTGACTCAATTTAGCATGCGACGAGAAATTCTAATTTTCCTCAGGGGAAAGCAGCTGGATATTATTTTTCCCTCAATCATAATGGTTCCATTTTGTTAAAACCCCACCGTTCTAGAAGGATGAATGGCTGAGAAAAGACGGGAGAGTAAAGTTGTATGTGAACCTAAAAACGCTTATAAAAATCTTTACATTCATAAAGTTGCATTAGATTAAGAAAATAACAGTGGTATTCAAACTTCAAAAATTGAAAATAAAAGTTAATAGACAATTAATTTTTCATGTCTTTACTTTCAAGATAATGTACTGAGGTAATGATGGGCTGATGTACAAAGGAGAAAGATTATTTTGGGAAGAGGCATTCTTAAGATTCCTTTTATCCTCTGAGCCACTTTTGATCTTTGTATACCCTATTGAGATTCTTTCTATTGCAGAAAGTAAATACATTGCAGATGGAGAGAGACTCATGTATTTGGTAAGGTGTGGTAAATCCCACTCAAGTATTTCTTTTCATTTTACTCTGCTCATTAAAGGGCCAGCTAACATATTAAGTGTGTTTTGTTGCTGGAGACAGTATTCACATGTTTTGTGAGACATTTACAACACAACAGCTCTGAATATATGTGATATTGCCCAGTTTTATAGACAAGAAAGCTCTGTTAGGCATGCACTATGATCTGATTTGGTTTTAAAACTTTGAAAGGTTTTTCATATGGATCCATTCCACATTGGGAAAAAAACTTGTCAGACCATATGAATTGCCTTTTGGTTAAAATCATGATCATTTTAAAATATTGGAATAAATTCTGTTAAAAAAAAACCAACTTCAATCACTTTTGTGTTTGAGAAGGTGGTATTTATTCTCAGGGAGAAAATAATTCTTT
This sequence comes from Procyon lotor, assembly GCA_028646535.1. Taxonomy (NCBI): domain Eukaryota; kingdom Metazoa; phylum Chordata; class Mammalia; order Carnivora; family Procyonidae; genus Procyon; species Procyon lotor. Next base: position 56,991,593 of record CM053603.1, read on the forward strand.
TCTTTAAGGAAATCCTTTAATGGCTCTTTGGTTATAAATAAGCTCCCTGGCTCTTGTCAAGACAAAAGGAGGGAAGTTACTTTGCTTAGATCGCTTAATATTAAGAGATTTAAAATTTTTTCCCTCGTGAGTTCAAGTCAGAAGTTAGAGTGCCAGCAGTGAGATACGCCCAAGGCAGGGATGGTCAGTTTTCAGTTGTTTTTGTCTTGTGCAATAATTCCTCTTTGTTATTCTCAAACCTTCAGTGAATCCCATCACCCACAGAGCACTGTCTTAGCAGTGTCTGGGGAAATGAAGGGGGAGAAAGCAGCCACATCAGCGTCTGGGCAAAGCAATGCCAAGAAAACACAATAGCCAGCAGAAGCAGAGAGTAGACAGTCAGAAGTCAATAAGACAAAGCTGGAAGCCGTTTAGAGTGAGAAGAGGCATCTGTAATTCTCCACCTGTAGAAATATTCAGGAGACGACTGAATTTCTTACACAGTCTGGATGAGGTTTCAGTTTTCCTTGTTTGTTTGCTTTTTCCTGGAGATTATAAGAAACAGAGACTTAGTGAGGTCATAAGGGTTACCAAGGGGACATGAGCCAGCTGATTCAATCCCCCCAAAAACATAAAGAAAGGAGATTTTGTGGGGACTTACTGAGCTCACTCATCTTCTGCATTGCCTGAGAGACCATTTATTTGGGACATTTTTATATTCAAGTTTATTAGATAAATGGAACTGAGACTTGATTTTACTTCTTTTCTTATTCATCACCTGTACAACTCTGGTGACTTCCAATGGTTAACCCAGTCTAAGTTTTTAGTAAATGCGTTCTAATTTTTCAGACCCCCTCAGACAATTTATTAAAATTACTATAAGTGTGCGACAGGATGTAAATGGAGTTCTTGGAGCTTGTTTAGTGTTCCATTAAAACTGAGACCCTTGGGGTCTCCGTCCCAAGGCGTTGATCACGCTGTGAATACACCAGCACTACAAAGGAACTTACGTGAGGGTTCCAGGAGCACTAGCAATGCCAGTTTTTAAAATCCAAGGGGGAAGTGTTTCTGGAAACACTGGAAAGATAGAGCTTTCTGTTATAATTCTCCTTTTAAGTCTAGCTAAAATCTCTGGCATGACATATAAGAGAAACATAAGGAGACTCTGAAAGATGGACCCTGGCTGGGGAATCTCAAGACCCAGGAAAGACAAGGTGATGTTTCCCTGGGTGTTCTTTGGCCTCAAAGATCCCAGACTGGGGACAAAGGAAGCCAGCAACTCAGAAATGTCAATGGTTGCAGATAAAAAGAAGCCCCAAGACAAGTCTGCTCTCTCTAGCCAAAGGAGCAGGAAAGGGGCAGTCTTAAAGACAGATAACTTTTAGGCAAGAACAGTCCTCTTCCAGTCAAACATCACAGAAAGCATTGTAGTCTCACCCCACCCCTTCTAGCAAAGGCCAAATGGAGAGTCTAGATTTCCACCCTCACCAGGCTGTGTTAAGGCACTTCAACCCTCCTGACAGAGTGGTGTCACAGAAGGTGGAGAGTTGGGACTTTCATCTCTGAGGTGAAGACACTGCCTGCCCCCACTTCTGTCAGTGGAGATCATTCAAGAAGCCTAGACTTCCACTTCCACTGGGCGATAATGAGGTACCCCTTCCCCTCCTCACTGGAGGATGTCAGAAAAAAACTGGTGGAGAGTCAAGATTTCTGCCCCTGCTCAGCAGTAATGAGCTCACCCCTGCACATTGGGAGATGATGGGGGACAGTAACTAAGTGCCACCCCCATCCCCTCAGTCAGGATAATAACAGCAGAGACCCAGTGGGGAGACTGAACTCCTACTCCTGCCCAGGAGCAAAAAAGAGATTCCTCCCTCCTCCTGTTTTGACTTCCACCCCCACTGGCAGTAGTGAAGTGATGTCTCCCTTTCTCCATGAGAGCAGTGTGAGAAGAATCCTTCTAAAATACAAAATTTAAATAAGATCTAGAGTCTTATTATAGTACACCAAATGTCCAGGTTTCAACTGAAAATCAACTCTTATATCAGGAACAGGAAGATCTCAACTTGGATGACAAAAGAAAATCAATGGACAACTATTATACCAAATACTGAATGCAAATATCAACACAAGATACCAATACAAATACCAAATACAATACCAACACCAACACCAAGATGACACATGCTAGAATTATCTGACACAAATTTAAGAACAGCCAATATAAACATGCTTAAATGAGAAATTATAAATATATTCGAACAAATTAAAAATTATAAAATCTAAAAAAAAACTTTCTTTAGCTAACAAAAAGAAGATATAAAAAAAGACCAAATGAAAATTTGGGAACCAAAATATACAATAACCAGAATAAAAACTCAATAAGTAAGTTCAACAGCAGAAGGGAGAAGACAGAGAAAAGGATCAATAAACTGAAGGTAAAATAATAGAAATTAAGAATCTGAACCACAGAGAAAAAATAGACTGATAAAATAAAGGACAAACTCCACATGATCATCTCAGCAGATGCAGAAAAAGCAGCTGAAGGAATTCAACACCCCCTCATGATAAAAACACTCAGAAAAGAAGAGAAGGGAACTTTCTAGACCTGGTAAATCTATGAAAAACCCAGAACTTAAAATCTTTTAAAAAAAGGGGGGGGGGGAACGCCTGGGTGGCTCAGTTGGTTAGGCAACTGCCTTCGACTCGGGTCATGATCCCAAGGTCTTGGGATTGAGTCCCGCTTTGGGCTCCCTGCTCAGTGGGGAGCCTGCTTCTCTGCCTGCCGCTCCCCCTGCTTCTGCTTTCTCTCTCTGACAAGTAAATAAATAAAATCTTTAAAAAAAAAAAAAAACCAAAACACAACTAACATACTTAATGGTGAAAGATGGAATGCTTTCCTCCTAAAATCAAGAACAAGACAAGTGGTTCTTACCACTGCTATTCAACATTGTACTGCAGGTTCTAGTCAGGACAATCAGATATGGACAAAAAAATAAAAGGCATCCATGTTGAAAGGAAAGAAGTAAAACCATTTTATTTGCAAATGACATGATCTCGCATACAGAAAAGCCCATGGAATCTAGTAAAAAATGAATAGAGCCTCAGAGACATGTGGTACTATGACAAAAAAGCTAGTATTTGCAGTGCTGGAGACCAAGAAAGAGAGGAGAAAGAGTGGAGCTGGAAAAGTATTTAAAAAGTAACAACTGAAAATTTCCCAACTTTAGCTAAAGACATAAACCTGTATAATCAAGAAACTGAGCAAATCTCCAATAGAATAAACCCAGAGAATTCTGTGCCAAGATTTCTGAAAGCTAAAGACAAAGAAATCTTGAAAGCAGCCAGAGAGAAATGAGGTGTTACCTGGAGGGGAAACAATTCAAATGACAGCGGCTCTCTCATCAGAAACCATGGAGGTCAGAAGAAAGAGGCGCGATATTTTTTAAGTGCTGAAAGAAAAGAACTGCTACCAATGAATTTTATATTCAGAGAAAATAGCCGTTAGGAATGAAGGGGAAATCAAGACATTCTCAGATGAGAGAAAACTAAGAGACTCTGTCACCTGTGGACCTACTTTAACAGAATGACTAAATGTAGTTTGATAAAAGGGAAGAAAAGAAGGAATCTTGGAACATCAGGAGGAAAGGAATAACATAACAAGAAAAAATATTGGTAAAGAGGCTTCCCTTCTCCTCTTAGGGTTTCTAAATTATGTTTGAAGGTTGAAGCAAAAATTACAACATCATCTGATGTAGTTGTCAAAATATATAGATGAAATATAGGAGGAAATTATAATACAAATGAGAGAGAATAAGGTGACATAAAGTGAGGAGTATGTATTATACATTTCACTTGATCTGGCAAAATGTCAACATCAGCAGACCGTGATAGTTAGGGATATATGATGTAATATTTAGAGCAATCACCCAGAAAGGTATGCAGAGAGATACACTCAAAAACACTGTAGAAAAATCAAAATGGAATGCTAAAGAAATATCCAATTATCCCTCAGGACGGCAAGAAAAATAAACCAGAGCCACAGAAAAACAGAATAAACAGAAAAAAAATAAGATGGCAGACTTAAGTCTTAACATATTAATAGTTACATTAAATGCAAATGAATAGGGGTGCTGGGGAAGGTGGGGGCGGGCTCAGTCAGTTAAGCTATTGATTTCATCTCAGGACATGATCTCAGAGTCATGAGATCAAGCCCTGCATCAGGCTGTGGAGTCTGCTTGCAATTCTTTCGCCCTTCCTTTCCTTCTTCCTGTTACTCCCCCTTCTTTTTTTTTCTCTCTCTCTCCCTCTCTCTAAAATAAATAATTAAGTGAAAATAAAATCTTTTAAAAATGTAAATGAACATATAAACCAATTAAAAGAATTTGGTAGAGTGGATCTTTTTTAAAAAATTATTGAATTAATATACACTATCTATAAGAAATTTACTTCAAATATGATGGTGTAAATATGTTGAAAAGATGGAAAAAGATATGTCATGCAAACACTAATCAAAAGAAGTCAGGGGGGCACCTGGGTAACTGTTAAACGTTAAACACTCATCCGTTAAACGTCTGCCTTTGGCTCAGGTCATGATCTCAGGGTCCTGGGTTCAAGCCCCATGTCTGGCTCCCCACTCAGCAGGGAGTCTGCTTCTCCCTCTGCCCCTAGCCCTGCTTGTGTTCTTTTGCTCACTCTCTCTTTTCTTCTTCCTCAAATAAATCAATAAAATCTTTAAAAATAAAAAAGAAATCAGGAATTGTTATATAAATTTACCAGAAAAAGTAGACTTCAAAACAAAGACAATTATTATAGAGAGGAACATTACATAATGATAAGTCAATCTACCAAGAATAGAGGCCAATTCTAAATGTGTATGTATCAAACACCTGAGCTACCAAATATGTAAAGCAAAAATTAATAGAACTGAAAAAGGAAATAGACAAATCCATAGTTTTAGTCAGAGACTTCAACATCCCTCTCCCAACAATAGAAAAACCTCAGATAAAATCAGCAAGAATACAAAACTCAACAGCACCATCAACCAACTGGATTTAATTGACATGTATAAAACACTTCACAACAATGGCCAAATGCACATTTTATGCTCAAAGAATACATACCAAAAGAGACCATACCATGATCCATAAAACATAATATAAATCCGAAATCATGCCCTTTGGGACAGCATAGATGGACCTAGAGGGTATTATGCTAAGTGAAATAATAAGCCAGATAAAGGCAAATACCATGTGATTTCACATGTATGTGGAATCTAAAGAACAAAACAAACAAAAAAACTATAAACAAACTCATAAATACAGAGAGCAAGCTACTGGTTGCTTGGGTGGGTGGAGGGTGGTGGAGGGGAGAGCGAAATAGGAGAAGGGGTTTAAGAGGTACAAACCTCCAGTTATAAAATAAATAAGTCACAGGAATGAAAAATGAATCTCAACAAATTCTTAAAAATAGAAATAATACAGAGCATATTTTCTGGCCTCAATGGAACCATACCTCAATTCGGGGTCAAAAAGGAAATATTAAAAAAATTTTTAAAATACATTGATTGAACTGAATGAAAATGAAAACACAACATATTAAAATTTTCAGCTAAAGCTGTGCTGAGAGGGAGATTTACAGCAGTAAATACTCACATTAAATAAGAGAAGAAATCTCAAAACAGTAATTTATGCCCCCACCGTGAAAAATGAAAAAGAGCAAATAAACCCAAAAGTAGCAGAAAGAAGGAAAAAGAAAGGCAAGAACAGAAATCAGTGAGATCGAAAGCAGAAAAAGTGATAGAGAAAATCAATAAAACAAAAACATAGTTCTTTGAAAAGATCAATAAAATTGACAGACCTCTAGCAAGAATGTCAAAGAAAAAAAAAGAGGGAAGATGCAAATTACTGATAACAGGCATGAAATACAGGGCTATCACTGTAGACCCCAGAGAAATAAAAGAATGGCAAGGGAATACTATGAACACATCTACACACATGAATTTGACAACTTAGATGAAATGAACAATTTCCTTGAAAAGTACAGTCTCACTCAGTATGAAATATATTATTTGAATAGCCCAAAACAGTTACAACAATTATGAAAAGTAAATTCATAATTTTAAAATGCCCAACAAAGACGGACCTGGGTGCCTGAGTCAGTTAAGCATCTGCTATTTTGGCTCAGGTCACGATCTCGGGGTCCTGGGATCCAGCCCCACTTGGGGCTCCCTGCTCAGCGGGGAGCTTGCTTCTCCTTCTCCCACTCCCTCTCCCTCTGCCCAGCTTGTGGTTGGGGATCTGACTCTTGGTTTCAGCTCAGGTCATGATCTCATGGGTCATGAGTTCTAACCTCATGGACAGCTGCACACTCAGTGGGGAGTCTGCTTAAAGATTCTCTCCTTCTGCCCCTCCTCTGACTCACAGGCGCACTTTCACTCTCTAAAATAAATAAATCAATCTTGTGATGCCTGGGTGGCTGGCTCAGTGGATTAAAGCCTCTGCCTTTGGCTCAGGTCATGATCTCAGAGTCCTGGGATCGAGCCCCGCATCGGGCTCTCTGCTCAGCAGAGAACCTGCTTCCCCCTCTCCGCCTGCCTCTCTGCCTGCTTGTGATCTTTCTTTCTGTCAAATAAATAAAATCTTTAAAAAAAATAAAAATAAAAAATCAATTGCATTTCTATATACTAGTAAAAAATTCATAGAAACTGAAATTAAAAGTACAATACCATTTAGGTTAAAAAAAAGTGAAAATACTCAGGTGTCAGTCTAACAAAATGTACACAGGACTTGTTTGCTGAAAAATACCAGAAAGAAATTCAAGAAGATCTAAGTAAATGAAAAGTCATATTGTGTTCATTAATCGAAAGTTTCAACAGAATAAAAACGCTGATGTTCCCAAATTGGTATGCAGACTTAACTACCAAATCCATGTGAGTCTTTTTTCTAGACATTGACAAAATTATTCTAAGCTTTATGTGCAAAGGCGAAGGAATCAGACAGCTAAACCAATTTTTTTCATTTGTTCTGACAAATTCTTTTTAAAAAAATTTTTGTATTCAAATTCAACATTAACATATAATTAACATTAGTATATTAATTAACATATAGTATATTAACATATAGTATATTATTAATTAACATATAGTATATTATTAACAATTAACATATAGTATATTATTAGCTTCAGGGGTAGAATTTAGTGATTCATCCATTGCATTAAAACACCCAGTGCTCTTTACATCAAGGACCCTCTTTAATGCCTATCACCCAATTACCCCATCCCTCAACCCCCTCTCTTCCAGCAATCCTCAGGTTTAAAAAGGAAGAAAAAAGTGGGATGAATCACCCCATCCGGTTTCAAAGTTTATTATATAGGTAAAATTAAGTGCTCAAGACTGTGTGACATTGGTGAAATGATAGATAAATGAATGGAAGGAGCTAGAGAGGCCAAAAATAAACCCACACAAGTCTAAGCAACTGATTTTGGACAAAGTGGCAAAAGCAAATCAGTGAACAAAAGACAATCTTTCCAATAAATGGTGCTGTAACAATTGGGTATCCGTAGACAAAACAAACAAACCAAAACAACAACAAAAATAAACCTTGATTTAAACATTGCACTTTATGCAAAAATTAACTGAAAATCAATTAGATTTAAATGTAAATAAAACATAAAGCCATAAACTTTTAGAAGGCACTATAAGAAAAAGTCTTTAGGATCCAGGTCTTGGTGAAGAGTTCTCAGACACGACACAAATGTGTGCTCCATAACAGAAAAAAAAAATCAATAAATTAGACTTTATCGAAATTAAAAATATTATAAAATATTCCATTAAGAAGATGAAAAGACAAGCAACCAACTGGGAGATATATTTGCAATTGCATAGCTGACATAGGACTCAGCTAGAATACATGAAGAATTCACACATGTCAACAGTAAAAAAAAAAATCCTATTTAAAATGTGCAAAAGCAGGACACTTGGGTGGCCCAGTTGGTTAAGTGTCTGCCTTTGGCTCGGGTCACGATCCCAGGGTCCTGGAATTGAATCCCGTATCAGGCTTCTTAGTCAGTGGGGAGCCTGCTTCTCTCTCTGCCTGCCACTCCCCCCATTTTTGTCTCTCATTCTCTCTTTTCCTGACAAATAAAATAAATCTTAAAAAAAAATAAAATGGGCAAAAGACACAAGGCATTTCATCAAAAGGGATATGCGGTGGCAAATCAACACACGAAAAGATGTTCAACATCACTAACCATTAGGGAAATGCATTTTAAGAACATGACGGTTTATATCACCACACAGAAATTGAACTAGGTAAACCAAAAAATGGTGACAATACCAGATGTCAGCAAAGATGTGGAGACACTGGATCTCATACCTGGCTCCTGGGAATGTAAAATGATACTGTCACTGGGGAAAATAGTTTGAAAGTGTCTTAAAAAACTAAACATGCACTTAGCAGAAATTGCACTTCCAGAGAAATGATAGCTTACGTCTACACAAAATCCTCTACACGATAGTTCATAACATAGCTATTTATTTGTAATAGGCAAAAACGAGAAACAGCCAAAATGCCCGTCAACAAGGGAGCAGTTAACTCTGGTAAACAACCACAACAGACTCATCATCAATAAAAAGGGATAAAATATTAATACACACGGCAAACACGGTGAATCTGGAAAGTATCATGCGAATGAAAAAAGCCAACCTCAAGATGTTACATATTGTATGACTCCATTTATGTATTATTCCCTAATGACAAAATTATAGAGGTGGAAAATAGATTAGTGGTTTCCACGGGTAAGGAATGGCGGAAGGCAGGGTGTGAGTGACTATACAGGGCAGTAGGAGGATGATCTTCGAAGGGAAGGAACAGTTCTGTATCTTGATTGTGGCTGTGCTTACAGAAATTTACATGGGTCCTGAAATGACACAGGACTATACATAGACATTGTATCAATGTCAGTTTCCTGTTTTTGCCATTGTTCTGTGATTATTAAGATTGTAGCCCTTGGGGAAAATGGGTGAAGTGTACACAACACCTCTCCATACTACCTCTGCAGCTTCCTGGAAATCCATGACCATTTCATAAAAAGTAAAAAAAAAAAAAAAAAAAAAATCATTCAAACTTAAATCAACTCTGCGAGAAATCCAAAGGGGTTGGTCTTCTGAACCTTAGTGCTATGTTTGCAACATCTCTTTTCCATTGAGAAATGGAGTGTGGTGCCTTGCGAAAGTGTCAGGCGCTCAAGATTAAATGAATGCTTTGTTTGTATTCCTAAGGCTCCAAGCAGCTTTGAAGTACCTGGTCCCCAGTGGGGTCCGAAGTTCAGCACACCGCTGCCTCACAGTGCCACACCTGTCTGCACACCCAGGGGCCGACTGGATGGCCTCTTGGGAACCCTCCTGTTGAGGAAATTCCTCATGTAGGAGAAGAACAATTTCCAGTAGAACAAGAAGCGAAAAAAGCGAAGGCGTGAGTGCAGCTTCTTTGAACGACGTCTCCCAGTGGAAATAAGCGCTGCTTTCCAGCCTCTGGCCACATGCCACCTTCTCTACTCGGGGAATTCTCTCCTAGGTGCACCTGGTTCCGATAAGCTGCCCAGGGTTTCTCCAAGCCACACCTTGGTGTGTCACACCCTGTAAACTTGGAGTTTTGTGGGGCTTTAGGTGAGTAAGTAATCAGTTGACTAAGCCATACTTCTTACAGGGTATACTATACTTGAAACCCTTTAACTGAGAGGGAGAATAAATTGTGTCCCCGGTGCTCTCGCTGTCTGAGTTATTCAGCTCCACACTGAGTCCCCGTGCTGGCAGGCCACGTGCTAGGTAATGGGATGCAGCAGTGGATAAAGCACTTGCTGTCCCGCCTTCGTGGAGCTGGGTGGGGAGAACAGACATTAAGCAAATAAACACAGAGAAATATGTAGCAGCCCATGCCTTCCGGAACTTACTGCCAAGAGAGCGGTAGCAGAAAAATAAACCAGGCAAGTTCCAAGGAGACTGGGAAAAGCCCCTCTGGAGGTGCCCCTTCAGCGGAGAAAGCCGCAGTGGACAAGGAAGGACGGAACTGTGCTCCAGGTGGAGAACCTATGCGTGCCAGACAAAGGGCAAGGAGCAGTTCAAAGCTTTGAAGAACCGGAAGGGGGCTGGTTTGGCTGGAGAGAGGGGCGTGCCTGCAGGTTATGGTGAGACATGTTCATTGCAATGAACAGTGAAGACACAGCCTGCTGCTCTGAGGGTCAGTCTGGTAGCAAGCAGCCGCCAAGACCCCATGGGCTGAGCCCCACTTCTGGTAGGGGGCAGAGTAAGGTTTGGGGCTGCCCTTGAGGAATTTCCAAGCCCTACGTGAAAAGGAAAATGGGCTTCTTCAAGGAGATGTGTTGTTTTCAATCTACAAACGGGTGAGCTGGCGTTGGCAGACTGAAAATACCCAAAAGGTCTGATCAGCCTCTGCAGCTGTTATACATTACCGGGGTACAAAGGTCTGGCCTTGAATGTCTTATTTTTTTCTCTCCCAATATTCTTGCTTTAAAATAGAGGGGCGGGGGGGAACCAACGACAAACAAACCAAAACAACAACAAAAAAACCAACTTAAAAACGATCTTGTTTCCTCGATCCAAGATTAAAGAGCTCGAACCGACTTGGACAGTCTAAATGGGTTTTTAAGTGCTTTATGGGCAAGTACTCCTAATTGCTGAAATGCTAGACTGTGCTTCCGTGACTCTGTGCAGTGCTTGTGTCGTCTGAGTTTGCTTATTTACTCTCTCCTTGTTAGAGGTCAAAAGCTAAATCTCAGATTAGAAGGTTTTAATTTCCGAAGCTGAGGATTGAAGCAAATTCTCCAGAAATGTGTCATACTTAGATTTTTGTCCTGGGGTCAGCTAGTCCAAAGCTTGCCAATGTCTCTAAATCAACAATCAACCCACGAGAAACCAGTACGGTGGTGAAGGGCAGGAGACGGACAGATCATGGTCTGTGCGCTCTGGAAGCATGGAGCCACCACAGAGACGTGTAGGAATGGGGCAAATTAGAAACTCTTCCCCTGCTTCTGCTTCCTTTCACCCATCTTGGAAGCCACGTGGGGTGGTGGAGACCCTGGCCGTGAATGCCAGTCTTCATGTGGTGCTAAGGGACGATGTGACTTTGGGTGGGATGTTTTACCTCTGTGAGTCTCGGGTTCCTCACCTGCCTCAATGCTCGGCTACTAACTCTAAATCACAGCTGTGAGACCCAAGTTCTCAGCGTCAACAGAGTTCTTGTGAGAGTTGCTTCCTGAGAGATATGGGTCCCAGATGGGTGGCTCTGTTGGAAGCTAGAATCACCCACTGGATGAGGCAACCATTCACTCTGGCCGTCCAGGCAGACTCATGAGCAATTTCACTGACAGATGACCCAGTGTTCTTTGTTCTCTGGAGAACAGAGCCAACGCCTATTCTAGAAACCTGTAGGGGACACAAAGGGAGCCAAAAGTCAAACTAAGAAGCAAGTGTGATTTTGTCAGGTAGGCGCAGGGGGTGTGTCTAGTGGGTGGGCAGTGCTTCCCCTTCAGAGGGGATCACAGTCTAGCAAGGAGGCAGACGGCGACCCTAATCAGAATGTGGGGTGTGGTGGGGGAGCAAGGCGAGCAGGAGACTCGTTCCAATAACCAGAATGGGCAGGGAGCTGGTGGAGGATACAGTCTGAGCCACGCCTTGAAGGATGAATGAACCCAAGAGGATTTCAGAAGAGGGATGGGCGAGGGGCCCTTAAGCTGAAGCAGCCATATTTCCAGGCCTACAAGGTGTGCAGACAGATGTTGTGTCTGGGGCAGTAAGTTCCATGAGTACGAGCTGTTGAGTGTTGGGGGTATGACCCGAAACGAAGTGGGGATTTGAACGGCCTGTATTTTGTGTGGAGGTTCTTGTTGGATGCTTTTTCATCATCAGGGTAACTGACAGAACATATATTGGTATGGATCTCTTTTCATTTATTTTTTCATTTATTTAAAATGTGGCATGGGATGCCCTTTCAATCTCTGTGTTCAGATCAGCAGAAATCAAGAAAGTTGTCTTCAGTTATGAGTTCAGTTTTTGCCTTGGTTTTCCGCCCCAGGGAAAGCAATGATTCTTACCATGGATTTTAGTTCTGTATCCTGGATTGCTACCGTCCCCCTTAGCGTTCTCATCTCTTCTCTTAACTCTATGTTTTGAAAACACTTGCCAAGCACATTATGGATGTGGTTTTCCACAGTGTTGGCTCCTAGGGCTGGATTGGGGGTGGGGGAGAGGGTCATGAAGGGACAGCAGAGCAGAAATTCTTGGGAGCTTTTTTTTGGTAAGTAGCAATACTGGGACCAGCTCCAACCTGAAAGGGCATTTCTGAGCCTCACGAGACAATTTCGCAGGTTTGCTCTCCCCATAACTGATCTTATATTCCACAGTGCTTGATTTTGTCTTTCTGTCCCATTCCTGTATTTCCCTGGAAGCTCTTTGAGTCTCCTCAGACCTGAAATCTGGCAGTGGGTTAATAATGACAACTTATAAACCAATGGTTTTCAACCTTGACCACATGCTATGTTTATCTTCATCTACCTAGGAAGATTAAAACACGTCGATGTTCATCCCCAACCCAGACTTTGTTGGGGTGGGATCTGGGTACTGGTATATTTTCAGTGATTCTAGAGTATTGTCAAGACTAAGGAAAGACAGTGCACATGAAATATGACCCTCTTCCATCACAGTCACCGTTCCCAGCAGCAGCATTCCATGTGTGGGAATCACACCTCCCTACTCACATCAACACCCCATCTCCATTTTTCCACATAGGGGCTCTCAAGAAGTCTCCATCTTTCCAAGCAGAATATAATGAAGTCAGGACAACAGTTGCTTTAATGACTGTGTAGTCTAAGGACCACATCCCAGTTTCCTAAGCACTTTGTTTGTTTTTAATTTTATTTATTTATTTGAGAGAGAGGGAGAAGAGAAGTCAGAAGGAGAAGCAAACTCCCCATTGAGCAGGAAGCCCAATGCAGGACACGATCATGGGACTCCAGGATCATGACCTCAGCCGAAAGCAGTTGCTTAACCAACTGAACCACCCAGGCACCCAGCACTTGTGTTTTTTGATCAAAATCTCAATGTGAGAAACACAAATGTTTTTGTTGGTTGCACTTCTTGATGACTTTTGGTACAGCATTCTGTATTCACAAAAGCTCCGAAAGAGATTTCAAATCCATGCCAGGATCTAAGAACAATCTATAGAAGGTCATCATATTCATGTTCAACATTGACCGTCACCCCTCACAGAATGCTCTATCTGAGGATTCATGTGCAAAAGATGATTTTACCCATACTGATTATATCTAGTTCCCCAAAATCTTTAGGCTTATAAAAATTTGGCCTCATGTACTCTCCTTACTTTTCAGCTATATGATATCACATTATTTTTGCTCCCTTTCTACTGACTTTTTCTCACTCATTTCAGAAAAGATTTACTGGTCACTAAACCATGCAGAGCACCGTGGGGGGCACCTAGCAGTATCAACAATATATCTGCTTCCAAGGACTTCCAAGTTTCATTAGGAAGATACACACAGACACATAGAATAAGTTAAACACACAGGTACCACATTTACTCAACAGCATTGTATGGTATACCTTGTGTCCCTGGGGAAGCCTGCCCCTCTCTGTGCCATGTCACAACTGTGAGTTTTGGCAAGGTGAGTATGGGAGCCCTGCAGCTATGTGGTTAGTTTCTGGGGCTGTGGTCTCCCAACCACAGTACCATTCAGGTATACACCTCAAGAGTAGGTTAGAGGTAAGGCAGTTGCAGTAGAGCATGCATCTTAACATTTCTAACGAGGAAATTTTAATGTTTCTTTTCTTCTCCCTTCTTCTCCTTCTTCCCCCCTTCTATAGAATGTGTGTCTATATTTCAAACATTCAACGAAGTCTATGCTAGAAGTCATTGAGCAATCTACTTCTTTTCACCTCAGTGGAGTGTTTGATGATAGACCCCTCCCTGTCCTCTAGGAAGGGAGAAATTTTTGTTTGTTAATGATCTGAGATGTGGTCTTAATAGCTCTTCAAGGTCCACTGTGGAGGTAACAGATGATGTTGCATATGTGGAGAAGGGAGGGCAGAGGATGAGCAAGGGAACAGAGCTTTAGACATGGGCCAGGATGGTGGATAGCTGTCCCTGAAGGAAGAGACCTTCTTTCAGGGAATCCTTACCAGTCTCCTGCCAACTCATCTATCAACTCTCGTGAGTTGAGCGATGTCTCTGATGTCAACTGTAGCAACATTTTTCTAGATATGTCTCCTAAGGCAAAGGAAACAAAAGAAAAGATGAACTATTGGGACTGCATCAAAATAAAAGGCTTCTGCACAGCAAAGAAAACAACCAACAAAACTAAAATATAACCTACTGAATGGGAGAAGATATTTGCAAATGACATATCTGATAAAGGATTAGTATCCAAAATATATAAAGAACTTATACAACTCAACACCAAAATCCCACAAATAATCCAATTAAAAATGGGCAGAAGACATGAACAGATATTTCTCTGAAAAAAACATCCAGATGGCCAACAGAAACATGAAAAGATGCCCAACATCACCGATTATCAGGGAAATGCGAATCAAAACCGCAATGAGGTATTACCTCAAACTTCTCAGAATGGCTAAAATCAAAACCACAAGTGTTAGAGTGGTTGTGGAGAAAAATGAACACTTGTGCACTTTTGGTGAAAATGCAAACTGGTGCGACCAATGTGGAGAACAGTATGAAAATTCCTCAAGAAACTAAAAATGGACCTACTGTATGATCCAGTAATGACACTACTGAAAATTTATCCAAAGAATATGATAACACTAATTCAAAAGGATACATTTATCCCCAAGTTTATTGCAGCATTATTTACAAGAGCCAAACCAGGGAAGCAGTCCAAGTGTCGATTGATAAATAATTGGATAAAGATGTGAGATACACACACACACACACACACACACACACACACAGAGGAATATTATTTATCCATAAAAAAGAATGAAATTTTGCTATTTGCAACAACATGG
>CM053603.1:57007132-57041266 GCA_028646535.1 Procyon lotor
GAGCTTATCTTCGTGTATGGTATAAGAGAATAGTCGAGTTTAAGTATACTAAACTACATTCACATTTTGCCTTTTAATCTTTCCTCTGTTCTTTCTCTTTCTGGAATGTGGATGTGATGCCCAGGGATGAAGCAGCCATATTGCAGCCTAGTGGGGTAGGGCAAGCAGTTAAAAGGAGCCTGGATGCTTGACCAACTCGTGGAGAAGATGCAAGCCCTTTGACTGTCTTGTGAGAGAATAATCCCTATTTAATTAAATCACCACAGGTGACTTTCTGTTGCTTTCAGCCAAGCCCAATTCTAACTGATTCAACTTGAGGAATGATATCAAATTAAATCAACAAATAAATAGGAATCTGGAGATCAAAGATAGTGCCAGGAATGGACAAAAACTCCAAAATAATTCAAATAATTATATCACCCCCAGAGGTGCATTCATTTAACAAAGGCACTCTATAGAGTGCCTTTTAAGTGCTTATTATGAAAAACTGCATAAGAGATAAAATAAAACATTACAGCTACAAAACAAGACTAGAACATTGTGAAAAGAGATAAGAAAAACAGAATAAAAGATGAGACCTAAAGGATCAGGTTAAGGCGTTCAGCATCAAATTGATGAGTTCCAGAAAGAAAGAAAATGGTTGAAGCTAAAATGTCAAAAGAATACTTCAATAAAATTTCTCAAGCATGTAAAGACCCAAATTTCCTTAAAGACTACAGGAAGCAAAAGTGAAAAAAACAGCCTACCGTAAGCAAAACATGAAATTTCAGAGCTCTCAAACTCTTCCAGAGGGAAACAAAGTCAGAGAGGTTAAAAGTCAGACTGGCATGGGTCTTCTGAACAACAATGCTGGGTTCGAGATGTGGGAGAATCACCTTCGAAAATCTGAGAGGAAGTAACACATCACCTAGGAGTCTATTGCCAGCCAAAGTCTTATTCGAGTGTAAAGGAGAAAATAAAGACATGGACTGCAAATCACCTTTTCCTAGAAAATGACTAATGGATGAGCACCAGCAAATTAAAGGAGTAAACCAAAGAAGAGGAAGGTGTAGTGTAGGGTCTAAGAAATATGCTCCAATCCAGAAGAATCTCTGGCTGAGGAATTTGTAGCAGGTCATGGGAGCTGGATTAGAGAACATGGGCTCCAAAAGAGAAAGCCAAACAAAGAGAATGAAGGGAACTGTTTACACAAAGCTTATCTGATACGAAGGAGAACTATGAAAGAAAACACTGCTTGCCATGTAGTAGATCAGATGCTATGTTTGGGTAAGATACAGGTCCATAAAAACCATGCAACCACTAATTTCAGAAAAATGAAAAAAAATTGTGCAGGAAAAATACATAACCTTCTCCTTGCCACCCCAATGAATATTATTTTCATAGCCATAATATGTAAATATTGACTGTTCCCCGACAATACAAAAAATAATTCTGTAAATGTTTTTGGAAAGATGAGAGCTGGCAAGTGGGTTTTGGGGACGTTATAACAAAATTTTGACTCATTTTAGCAGGATGTTAATAGATAAGTTCTAAAAACTGGTGAATCAGAAATTAGGGATATGAAAGTATTTGGAAACCTCCAGGCTAATATCAGGAGAAAGCAGTTCAAGATATTGGGAGCGGGCTTGAGGAAGGGTTGGGATTGTGGGGGGCTATTCTTCTAAATCTTTTGGTATGATGTGATTGTGGGATGATCTGCAGGTACTACACTTTTTTTCTTTTTTTAACGTATAATGTATTATTTGCCCCAGGGTTACGGGTCTGTGAATCATCAGGCTTACACATTTCACAGCACTTACCATAGCACATACCCTCCCCAATGTCCACAACCCAGCCACCCTATCCCTACCCCCCACCCCCCAGAAACCCTCAGTTTGTTTCCTGAGATTAAGAGTCTCTTATGGTTCGTCTCCCTCCGGCACTGGTTCAGATGGCCGCAGCCTCACCTTTTACTGGAATCTTGGCTGCAGTGCCACGTCCTGCACAGGATCTGGCCAGCTTCCTGCAGGTGTTGCCTGAAAGGAGCTCGGGCCCATGCGTATCTTCTTACTTCCCCCTTGGGCTTCTCTGCGAAGGCCCAGGCAGGAGCTACCTCCCTTCTGATGGATGTTTAACCTGGCAATGGAATGGAATTAACACGCCCTGAGTCACATCTTTGACCAACTGGTGGGGGGGCGGGGTTTGGGGGGCATCCCGAGCTGGCGGAGGCATACTTCCCTCTTTCTTCCCGTGGACGGACAGTGCAGAGACATATTCCTGCAGCCGTCCAGGCTGTCCCTTTGGACGGCTGGTCACTTGTGGTCATGGCCAAGCAATAGCACATTTTGAACAGCTCTCCCAACTTCCCTGTTCACTTCCTGTCACTTATCCCGTCCCCTGGATCCATTCCCCAGTTTGCCTTGGTCTCAGGCTTTTTTTTCTTGCAAACTGCGGTGAGGACAACACTGATTAAAAGCTTTTAAATAAAGGCCAAAAGAAGTGAAAATGGATCAAATAATGGATTTTTAAAAATATGTCTATACAGAACATGATAACGTAACAAGGAAATGCAAAGTGTTAATGTGGAATTTTGAAACCGAAGGTAAATACTTGAAGGGGAAAGCTAATGGTTTAGAATTTATAATTATGGGCAATCTCAGCAAAATTCAAAGTTGAAGGGGGAAGGGAATAACGAGTAAAGAAATATTCTAAAGTTTCCTTCACCATAGGAGCTGAGCTGGTAAAATATCTGGTGGGGACAGAGTGTCCATTATTTAATTTCATGGAAGATAGAGGATTAAATATGATAATATTTACCTGCCATGAGAATGGAACACAGTAACAGCTGTAGGTGAATGAGGGCAAAGGAGATAAAATAGGAAAAAACCCCAAAATTTGGCCAGACCATATGCAAGGATAAAAGTAGATAAATCAGGACCAACAATTAATGAGTTAAAAAATATTTAAAAAAAGAGAAAAGAGCTAAAAATAAATATGTCCCGTAAGCCAATAATCCTAAGTGGTCTGAATTCTCCCTTTAAAAAAATAGACCCTCGGGTTAAAAAACCAAAATGAAATGTTCATCTACATGCAGTTTCTAAGAGACATCTCTAAAAATAAATACTAATGAGAAAATGTTGATTTTAATACTCAACACTACACCAGAAAAAAATGTGAAACATCGAAAAACAAGAAAGGTGATATTTCAATGTAAAGATAATCCAAGACTCGAACCATTAAATGAAAAAAAGAATTATATTTTTCTCATTAAAGATACAATCCTTGAGGAAGATGAAAACAGCCGTGGACCTTTGTGCAATGAAAAACATAACAGCAAAGTACATAGAACAAAAGCTCCTAGAAAAAGAAGGAGGAATTGACCAAACCACTCTGCTGGTGGATTTGATTACATCTCTTTCCTTATTTGGTATACCAAGGAGTATTCAAATATCATAACCAACAAGTTCATCTAATGACTCTACATGAATTTTTTTTTCTGCCCTGGAAAGCATGTTTAAAAATCAATACTTACTTAACCTTTTGCAAAGAAAACAGATTCTCTCCAATGAGGGATTTCATAGGTCTCATTTTGGAACTGCATCCCTACACCCCTTACAGACAGAAGTCATTTTTGTCCCTCCCATCTGGCCCTGGGAAGGTGCATGGATCAAATCTCAGGGTGGTAGTGAGCAGGGGCAGAGTTGGGGGCAGAGCAAAGGAAACGGGTTTTATCCAGTGCCTACCATGCACTGACACGTCTGTGTGCCCCGAACCTTTTCTCTATTTTCTCCTTCATTTCTGAGCACACCCCTATAGAGGCACTGCCAGCCCTTTGGGGGGTGATGGCTGGTTATTCTCACCGTTCCCTATTTGGACTTTCAGATCCCCATCAACAGCAAGCAAGCAAGGTCCCTGTCCTTCATTGGAAAGATTTGTTGTACCCTCTGCCTCAGATTCAAGGTCCTTTTCCCATCTCTGGGTGGTTCTTTTCCGCCCCTGTGGTAAAATAGAAACTGTCATACTGACCCACTTCCCAGAAGGGCTGTGAGATGTAAAGACTAATTACAAAGGCTAATAAAATATTTACAGAGCCTATGGCACACTTTGGATGTGCAAGGGCTTACTTAATAAAAACATTGACAGCGCTGGATAAACACCGCACGGAGCCTAGTGCCACTCTGGAGAAGAGTAAACAACTTGCCCGGGTAATTTCAAGCTCTATTAGATGCTTGCAGCAAATATCACTGTTATCCAAGAGAAGAGAGAATCTGCCACGCAGGAAATCTTGACTGAAGGCCACAGCCCAGCCATGCAGAGCAATGTGGTTTGATTAAAATGAGCAGTGACCTTTTGTGCAAGCGCTGGTATCTCTGGGCTTTTTCAGAATTCGGGAAGGTAGAATTGAGTCAGTGGCAGACAACCTTGAGCTCAAGCTCCAGGGCCTGGCCTGCTTGGTAAAGAAACCCCTCTCCAGGAATCTGAAGCAGAGGTTGCTCTGGGCTGGCCGGGCCCCAGCAAGGGAGGACGTCTTGGTGAGAAGTGTAGCGGCATTTTGGATCTTCGCAGGGGACGGTGGAAAGAGCAAATAGCACGGCCCGTTCGTGTAACAAAAAAAAAGCCATTGTATCAGGGGTGCAGACCGAAAGGCAGAGCCCATGCCAGGCAGTTGGTGCAGGGGAATAGAGGTAAGAGAAAAAGTTGAAAGGATGCCTGGGGGACAGTGGGGTCACCCTGAGATTGGCAACAGTGGGCAGCCGCTACAGTCTGGGGCCAGGGGAACGAGGGTGGTGGTGTTGTCGGAGCCCAGATGTGAGCTGGACCCACGAATAAGACGCAGCCACCTCCAGAGACATGACCCAAAGCAGAGGAGGGAGGGCAGAAATCCTAGTATGTGTAGTTTGCGTGGTGGGCACCCTGGCACAGAGCAGAGCAGGGGAGGGCTCTGAGGAAGTGGGCCCTCTGTGGGCCAAGGTCAGGTGCCCAGCACAGAGCAGAGCAGCGGAAGGTGAGACCAGGCAAGGCTGGCTAAGCCAAATAGGGCGCTAGACTCCCACTAAAGAACAATGGGAAACGTTTGTCGGTTTTTAAACCAGGAGTAACTTTCCCCGTAGCACACACTAGATAAACAGCAGATCAGGAGCAGACCTCTGGCCTCCCAACTGCCTGTCTAGCTCACGAGTTGTCACCTGGTGAACACCGTGCCTGCAGCACCCAATCCCCATGAGAACAATCTGTGGGTCAAGGGACAGGAGTCTGATCACTTAACACACGTTGTAAACTCCCAAGGCTGGTAACCTCTGGGAGCAAGTGAGTGTTCTCTCTCTCTCTCTCTCTGAATTTGAGTTCTAGCTTTTTACTGCTTCAAAGACCTGGTGCCAGGGGCAACCTAGTTCTCACTGGTTAACCACTTTCTCATACCACGTAGGCATAGGAATTCCAGCTCCAAAAAGTCACCTTCACTTCCCCCACCACAAATTACTCAGCTGACAATAGGGTCAATGAATGGGACAATGTGTTAAAAAACATCAGAGTAGGTGAATCAGTCGGGTGACCCCAGCAAGCAATCTAGAAAGTTCCAGACAAAGCATCCTTTCATGTTTCCTCAGTAAGAACAGTGTTTAAAATTGTAAACTGCCTTATGAATCAAGTAAGAAGAGGTAAGTTCATGGGGCGTTAATTTAATGGCTCACTTGGGCTTTGACTAATTTTGTTCTGTGACAGCGCGATAATTTTAGAAACTTCAAACTGGGAAGTGAAAAGTAATTCATCCCCATTCTCTCTGTGTCAACAGAACTGAACTGCTGGGAACTGGGTGTTCCTTTGGGTGGGCAAGGAGACGGGGGTTCAAAACCTCCCAGAGGGTCAGGGAGATAATTTACAGAAGGTTGTCTGATTTGCTGGTGGCAGGACTGGAGCCCTGAATCCAGGACTTGGGCCAGAAGTTGTGCCCGGGACTTGGGGAGACCTATCTGGTTAAGAGTGCCGTCTCCTTACCCTCACATTCTGTTCTGAAGCTCTTTTTCTTTCCAGATAGCTTGACAAGAATATTTGTTCCTGCTTCCCCCCTCCCCCCTTGGACACAACACTGGTTTTGTTTCTGGCGCTCCAAGAGTTCTGAGATCTGATGCTTAGCCAGGAGAAGCTCACGTGACTCAACCATTTTATCTAAGGGTAAAATGAGAGAATGCATTTCCCGGTGCCTAACACAGTGCCTGGTGCACAGGAAGAGCTCAACGATGCCCCCTACTCTCATGGTGATGTTGTTGATCAGCCCTTGTGCTGGATAGTCTCTAGTTGCTCTTCCCAGCAGGCAGATCCTAATGTTATAGCAGGGATCCTTGTCATCCCTGTTTTCTGTTTAACTATGGGAGGCATTGGCAGATGTGGGGGCATGGGTGGGAGCGCTGGGCTCCTCCTCCAAAGGCTAATGTGCAGATCATCGCTCCCTCCCTTTGCCACCTCAGGACTCTACAGTTTCTAGACACAAGTACATGACCTGCTCCCTTGGCTTCCCACCCTCTCCATACCCTCAAAAATAACCCTTTCTTATGTTCTTATTAATTACTCTCATTTGAGCATACCCTCCTTTTTTTTCTGGATTGTTTAACTTAGTCATTGATTAAACTATATTTCATAGTGAAAATCCAGTTTGAAAACTCTCAGGGCCTGTGGTGGCCTCTTTGCCTGGTTGTGGTCTGTGCACACCTGTGTCATTGTTATTTCATCTTTTCAAGATGATCATCCGACAGGTTATAGGAGAGGAAGTCAGGGGAGTTTACATCAAAGACGGTGATCAGACTTCTGACTTACAGAGATTTTCTGGAACATGGCCAATCAGGGATAGTCTATCCCACTGTGGCCACAAGTATGGCTCATGTACCAGTGCTGAGCTCAAGTCCCACACATCTCTCCTGTAGCCAGAGAGTTTTAAGAGAAGCGATAGAACCAAACCATTCACTATGATTTCTGGGAAACTGAGCATCAGATACCAGCACCCAGAGATATGTTGGGCACATCATTGATACTTGATACCTATTTGTGAACTAATAAATGAATTCTGACATATATCCACATTCCCCTGGGCGAGGGCATATGGGACATATAGTTTCTGATGAAGCTATCAGCTCCTTGAGTGTAAAATGTGCCCTGTGTGTGTCCACTCCTATTTGTCCAACCCATTATCTGTAGAATGCAATCCTTAGACCTCTGGTAGACATCGACAGGAGCATGCAATTGGGTCTCTGGTCTTAAGTTGTCTTTTCTAAGGGAATATACCATGCATTCTTGGGGTTGGCATTCCATTGCAAACCTCAATTCCAGCTTCTGAATTGACTAAAAGAGAAAGGATGAGAGGACTCAAAATCTGCTTCTACCTCTAGAGCTCTTCCCTGAAGAACATTGACCAGAAGTTGTCCCCAGGATGACTCTTATTGAAATAAGAGCCTTTCCCTTGGAGGATGTGTTTTGTAATGCTAATCTGAGTGTGAGGGAATTACTGAGGAAACAAGATTTGCTTTAGGTGAAGGATCTTTGGTAATGATGATCTAGCATGCTTTCTGGAGCCAACACGCTATGCAGGAAGCTGCTCTGTTGGTGTGGCTTTGTTCCCTAGGGGTTGCTGGTAGAGAAAGAAGAAGGTCCTGAGCCCTAGAGCAGAAGTGGATGTGATCCAGCCCTGCTCTGTGACAATTTTCAGGCAAACACTTATAACTACTACAAATTATCCTCATCATAATTCCTGCAGATAGACAGGACTTTACCAACGAGTACCTGAAATCTTGCCTGGACTGCCCACCCCATCCAACTGCAGCAACCATTTCTTTGGGTGCTTAGGAATGGATCTACAAATTTTGGCAGAACAAACTGGTAAACCAGAGGCCCTCAGAAAGCTGAATCTTACCCTTGGCCATTTTCCTCTACTTGCTAGAGTCTGCACAGAACCTTTTAGTCAGGTTGGCAGACTTCACCCTGACAAGCTTGATCAGTCTACAGTCCTTTTGTGACAGTAGTTGGTTGTGATGTTCTAGACATTCTTTTCAGAAGAATGTTGTATTAGTTGGGGTTCTCCAGAGAAACAGAACCAATAGAAGATATATGTCAGGTGGAAAGGAAGGAGCGAGGAGAGATTCATTTTAGGGAATTGTCTCACATGATTATAGGGGCTAGCAAGTCCAAAGTTTGTAGGACACACTGGCAGCCTGGAAATTCAGGCAGGAGTTAGTGTCACCATCTTGAATCCAAAGGCTGGAAAGAGGCAACATTTCTGTATTGTGCAATCTTAAGGGGAATGCCTTCTTTCTCAGGGACACTCAGTCTTCACTCTACAAATAACTGGATAGGCCCACCCACATTATGGAGGGTGGTGTGCCTTACTCAAAGTCTACTGATTTAGGGGCTCCTAGGTGGCTCAGTTGGTTAAGTGTATGACTCTGGATATAGGCTCAGATTGTGATCTCAAGGTTGTGAGACTGAGCCCTGCATCAAACTCTATGCTTAGCAGGGAATCTGCTTGAGATTCTCTTCCTATGCCCCCCCCACCTCTCTAAAAATAAATAAATCTTCTAAAAAAGATCTACTCATTTATATGTTACTATTTACTCAAAAATCAAATGATTGTTAATGTGAATCACATCTTAAAAAATACCTTCACGGCAACACTTAGACTGGTATTTTACCACACAGCTGGGCACTATAAACCAGCCAAGCTGGCATGTAATATGAGCCATATTATCTAACACAAATCTCCCCAAATAGGTGTACATTCCGACAGATATGTGCCCTTCACAGAGAACAGTCATTCTGAAGAGAGGTGGCAGGAGATATTCACGGGTGAATAAGGAGAAATGTGTACGTTCCAGCATGATCTAGATCTTAGTGCCCCATTTTTTTCTATTAATCAAAGTCAGAGTTCATTGGAACTGATAAGTGGATGCATTTCTTGCATGCTGCAATTGGCAGTGCCCCCCCTGAAGCTCTAGAGTCCCCTCTCATTTTGTCCTTGCTCTGCATCCCTCTCCCCCATCCCAGAGAGGAGCAGCATAGCATCGGGACTGTGTTCCCTAATAGGTGAGGTCCCTGTGTCCCATTAAATCTGGGGCTCACATATATTATTTTATTTTTTATTTTTTGGTCCTTCAATCAATGCTCTCTAATAAAATGTAATTCATATTCTTATTTTGCAGATTCATATTCACTTTTCAGTGAAATTAAAGGTGGCCTTTCTTCTCTCCCATCCATGACGAAGAGCGGAGACCCTTTTCCCATGCAGAGATACATCATAATGTCAAATAAATCACATGTTTTCTTTCCTGGGTTATCTTTAACTTTTCTCCTTGGAACCAACATATGCAAAATCATTCAGGTTGGCCCACTGTATTCATCTGGGGTCTAAATAAATGAACAGTATTTCTTCTGACATTTTTAATAAAGCAGCAAGCCTCTAAATAAAGTTCCATCACATAAGCCAACCGAGAGCATCCAGGTGCCTTAAATCTGGGGCTCACATATATTATTTTATTTTATTTTTTATTTTTTGGTCCTTCAATCAATGCTCTTTTATAAAATGTAATTCATATTATTATTTTACAGATTCATATTCACTTTTCAATTAAAATGAAGGCCCTGATTCAAGAATGGTAACAAAAGCAGATAGTAGATATTTATTCATTGACTATAATTTGAATAGATTATAGTAGTTTTTGCTTTATAAGATAATATCACAATGTATAACATTAAAATTTAAAGTATTCAATTATGTTATTGTCTAATGCCATCATTTTTTCAATGACAAGCTTCCCTGCATTTTCTTACATTGTATAATTATATGTAAACAGATAACCTACATCCAAGTTAAAAATTTTAACTCTTTGCTGATCACTAACCTATGAAGTGATGGCAGTTGCTCTTTGTGAAGCAGCAACAGCAACCTCTTCAAACCAGAAATTTTGTTGTTTTTAAACAAAATTTATATTAAAATGTAACATAAGTACAGAGAATTGCACAGAGCCTATATGTAACTTGACAAATGTTGGTTTTTATTTTAGTATTTAATTTTAAGTGATTTCAGGTTTGCAAATTATTCTAAGTGCATCTTTCTAAAGCACCAGTAGAGTTAGGCTATATTTTCCTTATTCAAAAATATAGAATGATGCGTCTTGAAAACTGTTTTACCATATGTTACCTGTGTGTCTTAACTTTTAGTGTCTGGGAATTAGAAAATCCTAGAGGACACCTGTCAGCTGCCTAAGATCACTCACCCTGGACTGTTAAGCATCTAAGAAATGACCTTTTATTGTTTCTCAATTGTTACATGTTTTTTGTTCCATTTGTCATAGCGGCTAACATTATTCTAATGTACAGGTCATGCCACAGAGCTCTGATTTTACTCTCAAAATTTTATTTTGAATTCTATTTTGCTCTAAGTGTAGTGGAAAGTCGCTGAAGGATTTTAAGCAAGGAGATTATATAACCTGATTTTCACTATAAGACGATTACTCTGCCTGAACAAATGAGGAGGCCTAAAATTCTATACTAAACAAGGCAAGAAATGATGATGGCTAGGATTAGTGGTCGCAGTCAAGAGAGAAATTTGGGTGTGTGGGATCACCAGGACTCAATGATGGTGGGTGGGAGAGAGAGGGAAAGACAGATGTTGAACGTCCGTTCTGAATGGAGCATGTGGGAGCTCTGATGGCGAACTCTGGGAAGAGTCTTGGCTGGGGTGGGGACAGGGAAGGTCAGAGTGGGTAGAGCAGAAGCAGGGACACTTCCAGAGCACACCATCTTTGACCCTGTTAGTCTTCATTGTGTAGCTAATCTTCATGGGATCCTGTAGTGACGTTGGCAGATAGAGTCTTTGATCTGCATGGCCTGGGGCATCTTTCCATTCTAAGTAGACGATGCATCACACCCTTCATTCACTTGTTCATTTAGTCATGCAACTGGGCACCGGGCTGGGGACACAGTCCTGCTCTTGAGGAACTCAGAGTCCTCACGTTCTCTGTCTCTAATTGTTTATGTAAATCTATCACATGGAATCAGTAGCCCGAAAGAGGTGGTCAAAGAGTCTGATAATAATGAAAAAGTTGTGTCCGATATAGGGAGAGTGGTGTGAGGGGCAAAAGTGGAAAGAGCAGATCTGAGAGCAGAGAGGGCAAGAAAGGATAGTTTCCCTTAGAAATTTATAGGGTTTCCACCTATGTAATTTCGTGCGATGCTAAAATTATGGGGGGGAGAAATCAAGGCTCAGATTCACATGGAACCTCCCCTCCCACTCCCCCAACACTCAAATATTACAACGAGAACAGCCTTTGACTCAAGGCCCATTCCCTCTTTACTGCGCTCCACCATGATGCTTCCTTAGAGTGAAAAAGTGCTGTTTACAAACTAGGTCAGAGAAAAATAGTAGAATGTGGGAATTAGAAAAGGCTGCAGCTGCAGAGGGATAGAGGGACACCTCTCACCTGAACAGGTGCTCAAGGCTGCCCAGCTGTCTACACTGGGTAAGATCCCAGTGGCTGGAAGTGATTTGGTTGAGTTCCCAGGACTGAGCCAGAAGGTCACTGCAGGCTCTGTCCTATGGAGCCTGATGTCCAAATTCTGTCTCCAAGTCAGAGAGGAGGGTGTTGGACTGGAAACAAGGACGTGCTGACAAGGCCAAAAGATGGACAGTCAACAGACAAGCCATGTGTGGAAGACACATCTGGTTCCCAGAGCACAGGGGCCAAGTAGATGTATTATGGGGCCTATTTAGATCCAGTCAGAAGCAAAGTCATTTCGTCAGAGCCCAGGAGAGATTAGAAGGCTAATTCTGGCATGACTGTGTGTTTGTGTATGTGTGTATGCCCATAAGCATATGTACATACTCATATACACACACACATATACATGCTCGGGCTGTATTCCATGCTGGTGTGGGATGGAGGATGGGTAGAATGAAAACAGGGGACTATTGGAAATAGAAAGCAGACTTACCACTAAGACAGCTCGCTTGGGAAAACACTTGTTTCTGCCCCAGCTGGCTCTCTCTCTGCTTTACTAAGTCTTTCTGTTTTGTTCCCAAGATTCATCACATGCAGTTCTTTCTTGCGCTACTCTTACAACTAAGGAGGTATATTGAAGACTTCAGGCCGCTTCCAACTTTCCCCAAGATAGAAAGGGCCCCTTAAGCCTTTGCTAGAAAGAATCAGTGGCAAAAACAGATACTGTGCTAATATCAAACACTTGGATTCTCTTTGTGAAAGGTGGTCTGTTAAATACAAATATGCTTTAATGTTTCCACCTTCTGTAAGGCTTTTCATTAATTTATGCTTATAAATCAGGAAAGTTCTGCTTATATATTCAGTGCCTTGATTTTCAGATTGGAAAAGGGGGTGTCTCAGCCTGGGTAATGGATTCCTTAAGGATTATATGCAATTTAACCCAAAGTGCTATGATGTGCCAACCACTTAAAAAATATTCTTTTAATCCTCTAACAGCCCCACCAAGTAGGAGCTATTATCATCAGATGAGGCCACTGAGGCTCAGTAAGGTCAGATAACTTGCCCAAGGTCACACAACAAGGTGTGGCTCAGGCAGGATCTGAATCCAGACCACTGGGCTCTAGGGGCCTTGCTCCTAACTGTGCTCCTTCTTCCAAGAGCAGGAAGGGCCTCTGCTCTACCTCCTTGTGCTGAATGGTTACCAGGCTGTCTCCTGCATTAAATGGAGAGATCAAAGGCAGAAGTTGTTTCTCATTTCTCCTCATTCCTCCAGCTGGAGGGCACAGGGGCTGGATGGCACATGAAGAAAGCCCACTGAGGCTTATTACCTGCTTGTTCTTGGGCCTGGGAAGGCCTGCCAAGGTGATCTGACCCATTCCCTGACCCTGGATCATTGTCTTGGATTGTACACACAGCAACCTTACCCATTCCTCCTCTTCCCCCTGATGACTTTTTCTCCATACTCTAGTCCCTTCTACACAAACTCTCCTGGCAGACCAAGTCCTGTTATACGACCATGGGCATCTGTCACTCCTGTGCAGGGCCAACAGGAAATGTGCCACATCACTGAACAGTAAACAATTCTGAGCCTCAGCCACATTTTATCTGGGTCGGGCACCAAAGCAAGCTGTGGTCTCTTGTCACTTCCACAACAAAATTCCCTCTAGTTCCAACAATGATTTATCAAGTGAGCCTGTTGCCGGGTCCACTGTGTTCCTTTTGTTTTGGGGGCTTAATAGGTGAAATCCACCGGCAAGGCAGAATGGCAGATTGAACTTACAGATTTGGACATAGACACTTCCCTGAATGGGAAGAGGCATTCCATGCTGCTTGGGTTTCCTCCAGAATATAGTCCTGAGGCCTAATCTGAACAAGAAAAATAGATCAGTCTTTTCTATTTCACTAGTAAACTTGGAAGAGAAGAAAATTTCATGGTAAGGTCCTAACCACATTTTCAAAATGGTGGGCCTTGACGAGCAGAACAGCTGACCGAAAGAGGGAAGAGGGTGAGTGACATTATTGACCTCCTACTTTGTGCAGACTTTTGCATACGTTCCTTTAAAAGTCATAATAATTTTACAAAGTGATTGTTGGAAGGTACAGTCAGAGAGGAGACTGAGATTTGGAGGTTATGTGATTTGCCCAAGGTCACATGGCTCATCGGGCATAGAACTTGAATTTGAACCCAGGTATGTGTGACCCCCAAAATTCATGGTGTTCATACCACACAGAGCTACCACAGACCTTTACTGAGCCACCTACAAAAAATGATTTTTCTAGATCACTGCAATAGGTCTCGCTAACCTTTAAAAACAGCACAAGCTTATAAAGGAAATTCTCCTCTTCTGAACACTTCACATCCGTTCCAGGGTTTATATGGTAAATAGCAGAGTGGTATATTATATTTTTGAAATATCATATTTTTGAAAAGCTATCCTGACCTAACTTAACAAAAATAAACTCTACCGAGTAAAGGTGAAGAAAAGTAAATGTTCAAACAGTTCCATCCCATGTTTCAGAATTTTTCTTTCTGATCAAAGCTAACAAGCAATGTAGTCAAACAAAGAGACAAAGTTAACTATTAACTTTGGGGTGAAAAGTCAATGTACATTCTTTGTACTACTCTGCCCACGCTCCAGCAAATATTAACATATATGGGCAAGAACACTTTCCTGTGACTATACAAGTGTGTCACATACACTTGAGAAACACCTGCAGTGAAGGCGTTGTCCAGGGCTAGGCCCTTCTGTTATAAAGGACTGGAAAAGGGACCTGCTTAAGGTCACTTGGCCACTTACAACCAAGAGCACAGAGGAGAGTGGACCCTGGCATTCCCACCCTTGTGTGATGGTTGGATAGTTGCATCTTGGTTGCACAGAATGCAGTCCACGACATGACTGCTTCCACTTTTGAAAGAGTGATGAGTTCATCACCCTCCTAGATCTAATACCATATCTAAAATGAAAACCAAATTCTACAGACCCCTCTGACCTTTTGCCTCCAGTGGTATAACCTGGGGGCCAAAGGGTGGATGACCATTGATGTCATTACTTTCTAGGCTTGAGTTTGCAGATGGGTTTTCTAGAAGCAGCATGGTGTAGTAGAAAAAGCATAGGGGCACCTGGGTGGCTAAGTTGGTTAGGCATCTGTTTTCGGCTCAGGTCATGATCTCAGAGTCCTGGGATCGAGCCCCACATCAGACTCCCTACTCAGTGGGGAGTTTGCTTCTCTCTCTGCCTGCTGCTCCTCTGGCTCATGCTCTCTCTCACTCTCTCTCAAACAAACAAACAAACAAATAAAATCTTTAAAAAGAAAAGAAAAAGTGTAGATTTGGCATCAGATTGAACTGAGCCTATAATTTAGCTCTGCCAGTGGGCAGATGAGAGACAAGGCAAGTGGCCTCCCCTCCTGGATCTCAGCTTTCCCACTGATAAAATGGAAACAATATCATGTAATAATCTGCACATGTAGTGGGTTGAATACTGCCTCCTCCCAAATTCACTTCCATTCAAAACCTCAGAATGTGATCTTACTTGGAAATAGGGTCTATGCAAAGGCAATTCGTTAACAATCAGGATGAGATCCTACTGGACTAAGGTGGACCCTAATTCCAATGACTGACATTCTTATAAGAGGAGAGGGCACAGAGACACAAAAGTGAAGGCCACATGGAAGCAGAGGTTGGTATTACGCTGTCACAAGTAAAGAAACTCCGGGAGCTACAAGAAGCTCGAAGGGTCAAGGATGGACCCTCCCCTAGAGCCTTTGGAGGGATCCCAGCCCTGCCAAC
Organism: Procyon lotor; assembly: GCA_028646535.1. Classification (NCBI taxonomy): domain Eukaryota; kingdom Metazoa; phylum Chordata; class Mammalia; order Carnivora; family Procyonidae; genus Procyon; species Procyon lotor. Next base: position 57,022,382 of record CM053603.1, read on the forward strand.
CTCTGGTTTTGGACTTCTGGCCTCCAGAACTATAAGAGAATAGAATTCTATTATTTGATACCACCAAGTTTGTGGTCACTTGTTATGTGGCCCAAGAAAGCTAATACACTATGCAGAGGGGTCGACAGAGTGCTTGTCATATGGGAGATAATTGAAAAATGCCACCAACAGTTATTAGACACACATCATAGTGTTCAACCAGGAAGTAGGGTATTCTGCAGTAGGTGCAGAAGTGTCACGATCCCAAAGTCTAAATGAGCGAGACTAGAATCAATGGTTTGATTTTTTTTAAGATTTCTTATTTATTTATTTGAGAGAGAGAGCATGAGGCGGGGTGGGGAAGGGCGGAGGGAGAGGGAGAAGCACACTCCCCGCTGAACAGGGAGCCCGATGTAGGACTCGACCCCAGGACTCTGGGAACATGACCTGAGCTGAAGGCAGATGCTTAACTTTCTGAGCCACCCCAGCCCCCTTAGAAGCACTGGTTTGATTGACTGAGAATCTCCATGTTTTTCTATTCTTTTTTTATCAAACCACTAAAAACAGAACTAATTTTTTCTTGAAACAACTAAACTTAATCATACAACCTGATACTAAATTTTGAAGGAACCCATGACAATGCAAAATTCTAAAGAAATAGACATCTGGGTTCTGTAGCTTAAGCTATCTGGTTTTAATTCCCAGATTTCCTTATACAATATCTTTCTTGCCGTGAGAAAAGACAGGATAATGGATAATACAAGCCGAGGGACTGCCTTCATCAAATGGTTGGAGGAGGAAGAGTCAGGAAAAACCAGAAAATCGACATGTAAAAAGATCGTGTTTGAGAAGTTGAGGAGAGCATTTCTAGAAGGGGCTAATAAACAGGCTGCACGGTACAGGGCAGATGAAGACAACAAGAGCCACAAAATACAGCCACCAAGGGGATATCATAGCCCACCTAGCAGTGATAGAAAAAGTTGGAATATGTTTCACAGGCCTCAAAGCCTTAAAGCCTAGAATTTCCCCAGAGCCCACAGCTTACACTCTGTTTAAAAAACTCAATGCCATCAATATCACGTAGGCTTGAGGGTCTGGGCCCCTAGAGGTGGTGATATTAGAACCGAGGACTCACCCAATAGGAGCGAGATGAGACTGTTGATGAATGGCTACAGCAGTGAGTTACCACCCACTCCCCTGGTCACCTCCCTGACCCCACCTATGGGAATGGGCCATGTCTCTACCTGCACCTTCACTTTCTTCTTGACTATTGTTCAGAGATCCACAGGTAGATGCTTGACCCAAGCTGAGCCAATCAGAATCTCTGTCCTGGGAATTTGAAATCTGGAACATACACGAATATGGACTGGCAGTCTTTCATACAGAGTCACATCAATGGGAGACACAGAGAGAGAGAGAGAGATCTCTGGCACTCCAGACTTGGGCTACTATGTGCTCCATGCAGCCCTGATCCCACCCTTCATGGAGTTAGGGTTTTCCTGGTTTCTTGGATTTCATGAGACACCTTAGTATTCTTCCAGTGAGTTCTTATAATTAACTAATGGTTTCCAATGCTTTGCTCATACCACAGCCTGCAGGTCACACCCAAGGTATGAGTTGTATGGATGGCCTCTCATCACCAGGCAAAGGTTGTACCTAGAGGGAGTGTTGGCACATGAGCCAGTAAGGAAGTGGGGAGGGTAGGAGTATCTTAGCAGCTGGCCCAGAATTTGAGGTAACACCTCAGTGAACATTACTAATGAAATGAATAGGGTTAATATCATGTCAGTAGCTGACACGAGACTTCTCTTACTTGGAGAACTATCTTTGTTGTTAAAAAAGAAACAAAACAAAACTTTCGTAAGGACACAGGGAAAAATTTAAAAGCCCCTTGATGTTCAGGGTCTCTGGTAGACAGGTTTGCTGAGGGTACCGCAGCATAAAGAAGAATAGTTTTGAGTTCCCACACATTCTTAAAGTTACTTGTGGTAGCAAACCATGGGAGGAGGTGACAGAAGGAAGCAATAAGGAGTTTGAATTCTGTGTGAAATGGGATGAGACCCCCTTCTTGAGATCCAGTCTCCCCAGTCTCTAGTGAAATTCACCAAATACACACAGGCTGGATGTGAACAACTGTTTGTTATTGGAACCAAACCAAACTCGAGTTTCTCATTGGGGTTGACGTGTTATAAAACATCTCATGAAGTTGAGGCCTGTGAGGCAGTGGACCTAGACGAACAGAAACTCCCCCAAATTAGCAGAAGTCTGGGAGAGGGTTCATCAACAAAGAAGACATACATGATTCTGAGTTCACACCAACCCTCTCAGGGTTACCTCAGAGGTACCTCTGAGGTATCTCATGCCAACCCTCAGGTAACCCACCTGAATGGTTACCCTGTAATTGCTGCCCACCAGTGGGTAGACTTGTCCCTTTGTTTTAGATGGCAAGTAGAACCCCCTCACTCCGCTCATGGCCAACGTCTTGCCACATGAGAAACGCAGTGGAGAAGTAGAGGTGTAAGTAATTTTGAGGGGTTTTAAAATGATATAGAGCTCTTAGAATGCAAACTCAGGGGGAAGCCAGCTATCACGTGAGATCTCCAGCTATTCTGAGACTGCTATGGTGTGGAGAAGCCTAAGCTAGCCATATGGAAAGATGCTGAGCAGACCCCCCTCTTCCAGTTGTCCTAGCTGAGTCTCTGAGCATGGGAGTGACAAAGCCATCTTGGATGTAGGCCCGGTTGAGTCTTCAGTGACTTCAACTACAGTCACCATGTGACTACAACTGCGTGAGAGAGCCCAAGTGAGCACTGCCCAGCTGGTACCAGCCAATCTGCCCAGTAATGAGAGGTAATGATAAATTATGGCTTTGAGCCACATGAAAAGTGAGTTAACATTCTTGTTTTGGTTTCGGTTTTGGTCTCTGACTGCCATGAGCACATGCCTTGGCGAGCCTACTGGAGAATGAAAGGTAGTTGGTACAAAAGCAAGTTGCACCAGCCAAGATCATTCTGATCAGCCAGCAGCCAGTTGCCTGTGCAAATGTGGAAGATAGAAAAAGTACCAAATGGAATTTTGAACACATCCAAAGCATCTCCAGGCACAATGTTGAAAGTATCAGCTGGTTCTTAGCTAGCTGTATACGATAACCTACCACAAGAAGAAAGGGACTCTCTTTTGAGTTTGCAAGCCAACTTTAGAGGGAATATAGCAATACCTCATTTGAAAAATAAAAACCTTTTTCATCTCTAGCCTCTTGAGTGAGGAAAAGATGATCAAAATAAGACATGACGTCAAGGTAATATCAAATCATGGATGCAGTTATGAGATGCCGAAAGAGTTAAGGTGGTTCCCGATAAGTCCACTCAACTAGACACGAGTGCTTCCAGGAATTTTAAGGGTGATGTCTTACAGGAAATTACATCCCCAAAATATCAATGGTTAAGTCTATAGAGAGAGACTAATCTTGAAAAGGATTATGGATATGACCTTGTCTATTCTGATTACTCTGTAAACAAAATAGCACCTGGCACACGATATATATTTGTTCAGTGAATGAATGAATTAATGAATGAACTTGAAGGGAAAAAAGTCTAGTATAACCAATATATCTGCTAGGATTCATTCATTCATTCATTTGTTCATTATGCAAATACATATCATTTGTCTAAATCGTACCAGACACCATTCAGTTTGTTGGGGACATGGCAGGGCACAAAGCTCCTATCCTCTTGGAGCTTACATTCTAAACAGAAGAAACAGACACACACATAAAGAGTGAAAAATGAGATTTCACAAAGTGGCAAGTGGTATGAAGAAAACAAAGAAAGTGAAAGGGGAGGAAATTGACCATGTTAGGAGGTTGGTGGTTTGTATTACATAAGTTGGTTAGGAAAGACCTCTCTGAGGAGGTGACATTTGAGCAGAGCCCTGAATGATGACAGGAGGGAGCTAGGCTCTCAGAGATGGGGAACAGGAGGGTCATGGAGAATTTCCAGGTAGAGAGAATGGTGGGTTTAAATGTGCTGAGGTGGGATCAAGGATGAGTCTTGTAGTTTATCTGCTGCAGGGGCAAAGTCAATTCTGGATTATCTATTTTCCAGAAGTTGATGAGGACCATCCTATTGTCTGAATACTTTGCAATATGTCTCGATATAGTCAGCTTTCCTTTGGTGAGTGATGGTGGCTTCTGGAAATAGAAGAGGAGGAGCCTGGAATAACGGAGGGGTTTATGGGATAGGGGAACTGAGAAGGATGTTGTGGGCACTAAGGTTTATAATTCCTATATGAATAGCTGGGAGTTTTTAGATGACCCACTTCGTTTGGGATTACTGAAGTTTTAACCTCCTCCCACTGAAGCAGGCATTTAAGAGTGGCTAGTTCACATCTTCAAGGATCTGCTCTAAGAGAAGCACCCAGCGGGACTGGCTACGCTTCCCACTTTAAAGATGGGGATCCAGATGTTTCTTTTTTGTTGTTTTTTATTTAAATTCAATTTAGTTAACATAGACTGGATTATTAGTTCCAGGGGTAGAATTTATAGTGATTCATTAGTTGCATACAATACCCAGTGCTCATTCCATCAAGTGCCCCCTCCTTAATGCCCATCACCCAGTTACCCCATCCCTCCACCCACATCCCCTTCAGCAACCCTGTTTGTTCCCTATAGTTAAGAGTCTCTTATGGTTTATCTCCCTGTTTTCATCTTATTTTATTTGTTCCTTCCCTTCCCCTATGTTCATCTGCTTTGTTTCTTATTCCACATTTGAGTGAAATTATATGGTATTTGTCTTTCTTTGACTTATTTCACTTAGTACAATACTCTTTAGTTCCATCTACATGGTTGCAAATGGCAAGATTCCTTTCTTTTTTATGGATGACTAATATTCCATTATATGTGTTTATGTGTATATATGTATATATATACACACCACATCTTCATTATCCATTCATCTATTGATGGACATCTGGGCTCTTTCTATAGCTTGGCTATTGTGGGCATTGCTGCTGTAAACATTGGGGAGCCTGTGCCTCTTTGAATCACTATGTTTGTATCCTTTGGATAAATTCCTAGAAATGCAATTGCTGGGTTTTGTAGCAATCACATTTGTAGAGTAGTTCTATTTTTAACCTTTTGAGGAACCCCCATACTGTTTCCCAGAGTGGCTGCACTAGTTTGCATTTCGACCAAGAGTGTGGTGTGTGTTGGGGGGTGGGAGGGTGGGTAGTGGACATTTCAATTAGAATCCTGAGAATAACTAGAGATGTTAGGAATAGAATTCAGGCATTGCGGAATCTACTCCATAAGAAAGCCAACCTCCAGGATGGCCCCTTTAGTATTCATGCCTTCATGTGGCACCTGCCTACTGAATCAAGGCTGGCCTATATGACCAGGGAAAGTGATTATGGGGAAAGTGATAGGGTGTGACCTTTGAAGATAGGTCACAAAAGGTATTGCAGCTTCTGCCTTGTGATCATTCACTCTAGGGGAACCCAGACTCCATGATGTGAGGACTCTTAGGCAATCCTGTAGGGAGGTCCTCATGTTAAGGTAGCCAGAATTAGCAAATAAAAATATAATTTGGAAGGTGCCTGGGTGGGCCAGTTGGTTAAGTATCTGCCTTCAGCTCAGGTCAAGATCCTAGAATCCTGGGATCAAGTCCCATGGTGGCGTCTCTGATTAACGAGGAGCCTGCTTCTCCCTCTCCCCCTGCCTGCCTCTCTCTCTGTCAAATAAGTAAATAAAAATCTTAAATATCTATTTGGGACATAGTTACGCTAAACTTTGTCTTTCTTTATTCGAAATTCAAATTTAATGGAGTATCCTATATTTACCTGGGAACCTTACCTCATGGAAAGGAATGTAGACTCTGGACATCAACAGCCACCCCCCACCTGGCAGCCATGTGAATGAATCATCTTAGAAATGGATCCTCCAGCCCCAGTCAAGCCTGTGGATGACGTCATCAAGGCTGGAAACTTGATGGCAACTTCTCGAGAGACCTCCAAGTCAGATCCGCTCAGCTGAGCCACTCCCAAATTCCTGGTCCACAGAGACTGTGAGAGATAATAATAAATGATTATATTGTGTCAGGCTCCTATGTTTTGGAGTGATTTGTTTTAAAGCATTAGATAAATAATCCATTCCATAAAACTTTATCAAGCCTGTCCCGTCTTTGTCCATTCAGGCTACTGACACAGAATATCGTAGACTGACTGCCTTATGAGCAACAGAAATTAACTTTCTCACAGCCCTGGAGCCCCGGGGAAGTCTAAGATCAAGACACCTGCAGAGTCAGTGTCCAGTGAGAGAGCCTCCTTCCGGGTTCCTAGGTGGCTGTCTTTCCACTGAGTCCTCCATTCAGGAGGGCTCTGCTCTCACGATCTCATTACCTCCCCCCAACCCTGCCTCTAAATACCACCACACTGGAGGTTAGGAATCAACATATGAATTTGGGAGGTGGGGACACAAACATTTAGCTGTGGCAGAGCCCTCAGTGCCAGGGTCAGTCCGTAAAGATGACTAAGGCAGAGTTTCTGGCCTCGAGTTGCTCCGAGTCAGGTGGGGAAGGCAAACACGGACAGGATTTGTTTATACTATACCATGATAAAGGCACGACACACAGCCTGCAGGACAGCGTGACTCATTCCGTCAGGGTTATCAGGGAGGCTATCAAAAGAAATGCGTTTTGAGGTCAATCTTTCAGGAAGTCCTAGTTCCCCAGGCAGATGGGAGAAGGGTAAGGAAGCCAGACGGTCCTTGCAGGCAGAGAAAACAGGGAACTGTAGGAAGTTACTTTCAGGGAAGCACGGAGGCTATGACCAGGGGCTCTGGAAACGTGGCTGCAATGGGAGGCAGCCCCAGAGAGTCAGGATCCAAAATGGTTCCTGGAGGGAGAGCGGATTAGTGGGTGGTTGGTTAGGAGACTGATGTCACGGGCCGATATAAGATAGTGATGTTTTGGGCTTGCGCAGTAACCCTGGGATGGAGAGGAGACAAGACAGAACTAGCAGGGTTTGTTTGCCTGGTACCTGGTAATAGCAACTGCTCAGCGGAGTTGTTTGTTGAGTGACTGACAGATGGGTGGGTGGGAGCTGACTCAAGCAGGAGTGTCTGTGTCTTGATATGAGGGGCTGTGGCTGGTTATTCCCTGAAATAGGAATTAGAGGAGGATTTTTGCATCGTGCATGTGGGACTGTAAACCAAGAAGTTCAGGTAACTGTCATCCTGGGGTTGGAAACCTCTCTTCTGTCCAGAAGGTGTAACATGTGACTCTGGCAGTGGCCCCCGATGTTTTCCACGGGGACGCAACTGGGATGGCACATAGGAGCTCTGCAGAGCTGCAGCCTCCTAGGGAGGGACAAAAAGATGCTTTTGCAGTCCAAATGTCAGGCAGAAAGCCTCCAGATGCCATAAGAGGGCTCGGGTACTTAGTGAGAGGAAGGGACAAGGGGATACTGAGGTTCAATTCACAGTTCTTATCACTTCATTCCTCCTCCATTCATTGCTTCATTCCTCCTGAGTGTGATTGGTTATGAGAAGTAAAATTCCTTTTAAAAGGGCCGGGGGTGGGGGGTGGGGGCGCCTGGGTGGCTCAGTGGGTTAAGGCCTCTGCCTTCGGCTCAGGTCATGATCTCAGGGTCCTGGGATCGAGCCCCGCATCAGGCTCTCTGCTCAGCGGGGAGCCTGCTTCCCCCCCTCTCTCTCTCTGCCTGCCTCTCTGCCTACTTGTGATCTCTCTCTCTGTGTTAAATAAATAAATAAATAAATAAATAAATAAATAAATAAATAAATAAATATAGGGCCGGGATTTGGGGGCCGGGCTCCTAGGTGGCTCAGTTGGTTAAGGGATTGCCTTCAGCTCAGGTCACGATCCCAGAGTCCTGGGATTGAGCCCCATGTCAGGCTCCCAGCTTGGCAGGGAGTCAGCTTCTTCCTCTCCCTCTGCTTGTGCTCTCTGTCTCTCTCTCTCTCTCAAATGAATGAATAAAATCTTAAGTAAATAAATAAATAAAGGGGTGGTTGTGTGTGTGCATACGAGAGCGTGCAGTTTTGGGTGGAGCAAGGTTTGACACAGGGTAAAGGGATGTTCCCGTTAGAAGCCTGGTGATTGATTCTGTGCAGAGTGAACCAAGACACAACAGATTTCATGGAGCTATCCTCCAGACAAATGGAAACTAAGGTTTATTAGACATTTCTGAGGGGGGTGCCTGGCTGGTTCTGTCAGAAGAATACGTGACTCTTGATCTCCGGGGTGTGAGTTTGAGCCCCACGTTGGGGGTAGAGATTACTAAAAAAAACAAACTTGATAGATAGATATAGATAGATAGATAGATAGATAGATAGATAGATAGATAGATAGATAGATAGATAAAATGTAGGAATAAAATAAAACATGCCTTGGAGCTACCCATACACGATCTCATTTAATCTTCATAGTAATTCCCAAGTTAAGGTGAGTATCTCCATTTCTCAAGGGTACACAATGTAGAAACGATCCAGCCGAAATCTGCGACCCTAGGGTTCCAACTCCATGGCCTCGATGTTGTCATGATTCCTCAAGGATGGGCTTTTGAAGGATTTAGAAGCTCCTTCCCTCCTTTTCCATCTGCAGCCAGAGACCTTCCTGGGCCTGGAGGGCCATCTCTTTATGCCTCTGAGCCAATGTGGTTGGTCAGGCTGGGACACAAAGGAAGCCAGATGGCTGGAAGGAGGCCTGAGCTGGAGCATTTTCATGCATTAGTCCCTTCCTTTCCCCTCATCAAGGCCTCAGGGCTGCAGCCTCCTGGAGGTTAGCACCTGTGCCTGGATTCCCTTACAGAGACTCTCTTGTGTTGGGCAACATTGCCTCATAGCTCAAGAGTTACAATAACCAGCATTTATTGAGCCATTACTGTTTGCTCGGCTCTGACAAACAAGATACGGCTGTCATCCTGCTAATGCTCCGAGGTCGTTACCGTGGGTCCCTCCATCTGACAGATCAGGCAACAAGGCTGAAAGAGATGGAAGACGCTTTCTCAGAGCCCACACTTGAACTTGAACATGCAGCAGCCTGAGCCCAGCACCTCAGCTCATAAGCACCGAGCTCAGCTGCCCCAGAGGCAAAGAGAAATGGGCCATACTTTCTGGGGCGGAATGGTCCCTCCTCTGATTCTTTCCTTGGTTTTCCCAGAAGAGAGCAGACCCAGTGCCCGCAGGCAATGATGCCAAGTGCTTACAGAGAAATAGTTCCCTGTGAGTGCCGGGCTGTGTAATCTCCTGCGGGCCTGGAAGCTTCTGCAGGGTAGAAGTGTGTGTGTGAGAGAGAGAGAGAGAGAGAGGGAGAGAAAGAGAAGTCACCACGCCTTCCCTCCACCTCCTCTTCATGCCAGCTGCCCTGCCTCTTTGGGGTACCAGAGGGCTCCTTGAGCCTTTGCACGTTGGCAATCATGTGGCCCACTGCCATTCCCTTTTCTTCAGGAGCCTTCTCTGAGCTTTGACAAGAGGGGACAAATCTCAGGGGCTCGGAATGGTGATTAGGTTTCCTAAAGTCACGGAGCATGACCAACAGTAATGCCTGAGAGTTTTATGCCTCCCTTTCTTGTTTCCAGGTGAACCAATAGCTCTGTGTGTCTTTCTTCCATGGGAGACCACTCACCCCCAGTCCCACGGTGCCTTGTTCCCTGGAATCAAGCCTCAACCCCTAAAGAGCCTCCTTGTTAACTTGCCCTGCCTTTCAGCCGCTGCAGATTTTCTAAGGCCTGGCAAGTGTTTCTGCTGGGGGATTTTCTAGCCCTTGAGCCTGCCGCCCTGACCCTCCTGGAGTTGAGACCCCTCCCTAGGCCTTGCCCCTGGCCTGGAGCGCATGGCTGCCTCCCCCAGGGAATTGGCTGTGACGTCTGGGTGTCCGCTTGAGTTCCCCTCCTGGGACACCGGCCTGGCTCCAGCCAAGGGCGGGAACAAAGGCCCAGGTCCACTCTTATTCCACACAAGCCTGAGCCTCAGTGTTAGGCATTAAAAGCCTGAGTCTTTGATGGATTGAAACAGTTCCTCTGTAATCACAGTCTCTTGGCTCTATTTTTACAATCCTTGCTTCGGATCTCTTCGAGGCAAGGCTCTCCTGGGAGCTTGCCGAGTCAGAAAGTCCCCGAGGGAATCCAGGGGGAGGCTTGCCAGACAAAGCCACCAGTGAGGCCCTTCCTAATGGGCCCTGGGGTCACCCACAATTCCTTTATGCTTCCTGGAGACACAGGGGATTTGAGGGGGCAGTGCCAATCTCCTGGGGCCACAGTCAAAGACCCTTCAGTGACCCTAGATTCAGCTAACTCCACACATCGGGGCCTGGAGGGTCTCCTGAGGACCCCAAACAGTTGGTGCAAAGCCCTGCCTTGACAGGGACAGGGCCCAGGTCTCCGCTGGCCAGGGAGACCCTTCCCGCCTCACAGTGCCCCATGCGGGAGACTCATGGTGGTTCCATACCATTTTCTTCCTCTTTCCCTCAGCTCCAATTTCCCTTGTTATTTTATTTTATTATTATATTTTTTTTGTAAAGAGATTGATGTGGAGCCAAACTCTGTTGGCTACGTTTAATTTATGCTTTATTCATGTGGAAAGCCTCGCTGGCTGTGTATTCTGGAGAAGAATTCTGGGCTTGGTCCTGTTAGCAGCCACTTTCTGGACTTCTGAAGGAGCAGGGCCTTGGCCCTCACTCACCAGCGTGCAGTGGTGAGCAGGCCTCAGGGTGCTGGCTGAATTTTCTGAGGCTCGAAGGTTCATGGAACTAAACCAGGGAGAAGGGATTTGGGATGGTCTCAGAGCAGGGGAGTCTCCAGGCTATGGGACACCCATCCCATCCCATCCCATCCCACCCCAAAGGGCATCACCACTTCTGCCTCATGTGAGGGGAAGGTTCAGCGAACCGTCAGGTTGCTGCGACCAGCTCACAGATCACAACAGGAAGTGCATCACACCGTTGGGAACAAACGCTGTGGAAATTTTCTTCACAGAAAAGGGAGGGAGAATGTGACATCCTGCCAGACCTTTATACCAAATGGTTAGATGTGGAAATAATCAGCTAATTTATTTTTCTTTCAAGTTTCAAGTTTTGTATTTGTTTTCCATTTATTTTAATGTAATTCTCTCTTCAGTATAATGGCATGATATGTATATATAAATATGTCTGCAAGCCTGCAGACTGGAAGGAGACCCTCCCCTCAGCGGTTTTTCTTTTATTCTGCAACCAGCAGGCAGCAGTGTGTCCGACTGAGCCTTGTGATGGTTTGGCCTCCCTCCAGAATCTCGTCACAGCCATTCCTGCCAAAGAAATATGATCCCCGTGCTTGGAGAGGGGGTGGGGGGGGAACCTTTCTCAGACGCTCTTGAGGCCATTTTCAGCCCAACATATTGAATTTTCACTATTCTTTGCATAATTGCTGTTTCCTTTAGCATCTTCCCAGATAAAGTGAGGAAGAAGAAAAAAAAGGTCGTTAACCAATTTATTTGTTTATTCTAATTTAATTAATTAATTAATTGATCAATTAATTTATTTCTCTTTTGGCAGAAACCAAAAGAGAAATAAATTAGAGAATTATTTATTTCTCTTTTGGTTTGGGTTCTACCGAAAGCAGAGCCCAAGACAAGGACCTGCAGAAGGGCGCCTGCAGTTTTTTGCAAGGTGAGTCCAGCAAGTAACGTGAGGAAATGGCGGGAGTGAGATAAGAGGAAGAAGAAAAGCCAATAAGTGGTGAGTTCTTTTTTTTTTTTTTTTTTAAGATATTATTTATTTATTTATTTGGGAGAGAGAACAAGTGAAGGGAGGACTTAGAGGAAAAGGGAAAAGCAGGCTCTCCACTGAGCAGAGAGCCCGATGTGGGCCTCGATCCTAGGACCCTGAGATCATGACTCTAGCCGGAGGCAGATGCTTAACTGACAGAGCCACCCAGGCGCCCCAGTGGTGAGCTCTTAAAGCAAATAAAAATTGGTTATTTCCGTGGGCACCTGAGCACAATTTTTCCGGGGCGGGGAAGGGGTTCCTAAAGAATAGTGCAAAATACACCTCAAAAGAGTCCTCTTAGCCGATAGGAAGCTAGGGCATTTTTATACTAATCCTCATCCTCCTTTGCTAGAGAGTTTCTCCTGAGGAAATCAACCTCCCCCAACCCTCCGGACGGTGCTTGTGCAGACTGAGTAAGCCCTGGCGGCTTTGGAGAAGCTCCGAGGCAGAAAAACCAAGTTCAGTGAGTAAGGTTGCTGTTGCAAGAATCAGGGGATCGTAGCTACAAGCTGAAGTTGGAGAGTGTGAACACAGCTGCTGCAATTCTGCACATTCAAAAGAAAAAGAAACCGGATTTTTAGTGGTGTACAAAAATACCTATAATTCAAAACATAAAAGATGTGAAGAAATGGGGCGATGAAGGGAGAAAAAAACCGAACACATTTTCCCTCACGTGTTCCTAGCGGCCAATGTGAGGAGGGAAACTGATCAGTCATACAACTTACAGTGTCCACAGGTCAAGAAAATCTCGGGCAAAGTCAGCCTTCCTCCATGGTCCTTGGAGGAAAGGCAGGGCACACAAAGGTGATGCTGACACCCCAACGGTGAATGCAGGGGCCAATCTTCTCTCTGTAGAGTCTAATGAATGAAGAGCCTGCCCTCAAAACAGCAAAGAGCATGATACTCTGGGAACACATTGTTTGGAAAGGCTTCTTTCAATTAAGTGACAGGAGCCCAGCTTAAAATTAACCTTAACAGCTAGCGGCATTTGTTGACTTGGGAGCTTTGAAAGTCAGGAGTGGACTGACTTCAGGCAAAGCTGGAACCAGGTGCTCACATTTTCATCATAGCTCAGTCTCTGTCTATCAGTTCCTTGGTCCTACTTTCCTTAGTATAGCTTCATTTTCAGATATTCTCTTTCTGGGGACGGCAAGATGGTCCTTGACACTTCCAGGCTTCCATGGCCCTCGAGAAGCTCACTCTCCCAGCCTCCATATATGAAATCTTGCTAAAGGATTCCAATGGACCCTGCTTGAGACCCCGGCGGGCCCTTTGAACATTTAATGGCCATGAAAGGACTATGATCGGCCTGGCCCTGGCCATGTGTCCACCTCTGCAGCCGGAAGACAGGCAGGTTTCTGTGAAACAGACGCAGGATGGCAAAAATAAAACTGGGCAGGCCAATGCAGCGAATCCATGGTACCCTCTATAACTTCTCAACAGTCCAGGTTGACGGCCAACATTCTAGGGTAAAGAGTGGCATGATATGGTTCTCACCACACATCATGATGGGGGCTGATTTTTTAAATGGTCCAGGTGATAGAATAACAAACCTCCTGCTTGCTGACAAAAATGGATGGAATCCCTATCTAGTAAGAAGAGGGGTGTAGCAGAGCTATTGGTGCCCCATGAGTAGCCCCTTGCTGTTACCATTCTCGTCCTTGTTGATAGTCCTTGCAATTATTCTGAGGGCTGTCACTCCCCACAGGCTTGTGTTTGACTTGTTCGTGGGCAGTGGAGGTAGTTAATGTCCCCGGGAACATAAATCAACAAATTGGGAGTTGAAAGATAAATGCCCCATTTCAATGACACCGAAGCATGGTCTACACTGTCTCCCAGAGGACCCTAGTGAATTGAGCCACACTTCCTTCCCTTCTCGATCACCTGCTCACCTGCTCACCCGAACTGGTGCTTCCTGGGATGGTCTCCTCTATAAACTATTTGTATTAAAATCTTTGTTTCCTGATCTGCTTCCAGAGGAACTCAACATCAGCACGGTACTCTTATTTATTCCTTTCCTTGCCAGGATCATTAAGAGGTCAAGATGATCCTTCTTAGATTTGGAAACAGCCAGCAGGAGCAGATTCCTGGAAGAGGGAAAGATGGACCGCCTTTAGCAAACACACCTCCTATTACAGCTCGAGGTCTTTTTCTGCTCCATGTCCAATTATAGCAGCAAGACTTATTGCTCAGCTTTAAACTGCTGTCGGTTATTTTAGAGACAGCACAGCCAAAGAAAGAGTGGAAGCCAGCCCTCAGCAAAGGTTTGCAACCTGGATTCCTAGCCAATAGACCACATCAGCACTCTGTTCCCGAAGGCGCAGGGAACGGCGGGTTTGTAATAATTTCCAATGGAGTCCAGACAGGTTATATTATGAGAATGAAGATAACTCCCCTGCCGGAAATATATGGATTTATTTCGAGGCATACCTCTGTCTGGTTGAAGTAGGACCTTCATTTAAATGTAAATGTGGGTTTTCAATGTGCTCCTACAGGAAGGAAAATACTGAAGCTGATGACATCCAGGACCTGGGGGAAGGTGCTCGGGGTTGCTCCTGTGAACTCAGGGGGAGAAGGAACAGAAGGGGCTTGAAGTGGAAAAGATAAATAAAATGGATATGCAAAGGGAGCAGATAAACTGAGGACTGGACAACAAGATGAGTTGCTGTGGGACAGAGAGGTTGCAGGAGTCCAAGGGGAGTTCCCAGGCTGACTAGAACAGCATTGTCCGGTAGAACGTCCTGTGATGGCAGTGTTCTCTGTGTTGTTCTGCTCGCAAATGGCTGTGGAGTGCTTAAAATGTGTCACTGATGAACTGAAGTTTTAATGTTATTTAATTATAATTAATTTAAATTGGAACAGCTACAGATGCCTAGAGGCCATATTGGACAGCCGAGGACTAGAAGCTTATATAGTTCAGGGAGGGCTTGAAAACACATTGCTGTCCACTCTGAGATTCTCTGGTGATTCTCCATGTAGCTGGAGGGGGGCAGATCAGAATTACTTGGAAGGTGTTTTCAAACAACACACACGCACTATTACTCTGATAAGTACCACATCCCACATGAGAGGAAGGGCCCTGCACAATTCTGTGGTGAGCTACCATTATCTAAGACAGTGTGTGTGTCCCTTAAGGTGTGAGAGCATGAGAAAAAAAAAAAGGTTGAGAACTCCTAGCCCACTGGGCCGGAAAAATAGAAGTTTTCTTACCCTTATCTATCCCCCAGGGACTGGAAAGGAGTAACCTTATTTAGAGCTGATCTTGGTCTGCAGGATTCTTAAAGATCAATTTCAGTTTTCTGTAAGACAGATATAAAGCTGTGTGTATCCGTCCCGTTTACACTGAAGTCCTACTGTGTGCTTAGCTCTGTGTTAGGCACATGACTTGTCATGGAAGGGGTGGGGAGGTAGGGAGGCTAGCTATCCAGCTCCGACCACACATTCATGAAGTTCTTCAAAATGACATGAAAGCTTTAAATAAATAAATCTTATTTACAAATCCAGGAATTCTCTTGGGAATGCACCATCGATTTTGTTTTTATTTCCATGAGTTAACGTAATCTGGTAAACATAAACACTGAGATTTTATCAAAATATTTGTGAGCCTCAACTGGACATTTTTTCTCATCTTGGCCAGACTGGGGTGATCTTGGGTGGGCTCACTCATACACTTTGGTCAGCTGGTGGGTTGCCTGGGGCTGGCTTTTCTCATCTTGGCTGTGCTCCCTTATATGTCTGGTACTTACGCTGGGACAACTGGGTTGACTCTACCCCATGTTGTCTTTCATCCTGCAGTTGGCTAGCCTGCACTTATTCCCATGGCAGAAGCCAGGGGCCCCAGGGAGAAAGCAGAAGCACACCAGGTCTCTTGACGTCTAGGCTTGAAACTCCCACATCTTACTTCTGCCATCCTGTATTAGTCAAAGAAAGTCATGTGACTGGCTCAGCGTTTGGGAGTGGAGGAATAATTCCACTTCTTGATTGGAAGAGCAGCTAAGTCATGCTGGAAAGGGGTGTGGATATGAAGAGGGGAATAATTGTGGGCTTTCTATGCAAGAGTTTACACATAAGTCTCAGTGGAGCTCATTCGAATGAGAGTTGAAGGCGATCCGGCCGAGTAGTGATACTTGAAGTTTTCATAAGAAATGTGCATTTAGAGAGAGACAAACACCTTTGTGTAGAAATGTA
This sequence comes from Procyon lotor, assembly GCA_028646535.1. NCBI lineage: Eukaryota > Metazoa > Chordata > Mammalia > Carnivora > Procyonidae > Procyon > Procyon lotor. The sequence goes on from CM053603.1 coordinate 57,038,302, forward strand.
CATCTTAGCTGGGGAGGAAAGCAAGCACATGTGACAAACACATTGCCATTGACCCTACCCTCATCGAGAGAGCACACATGGGACGTTTTCTTGATAGAGAAGGGTTGTTTCAGGGCACACTGAGGTCCCTCTGGGGTCCTTCTGCTGATGGAGAGGGTTTAAGCTATTCCAACTTTGCATTTTTTCCTGTCTCCTTTTTGAGTACTGGTACAAATTTAGATTTTTGTAAGACAGCTGGCTATGGTTTAGATTTTCCTAGACAACTTTGGAATAGAAAGAAATTGACAATGTATTTGGAAACTAAAGTCTCCTAAGATTCTAGAGACTTAGCTTTTGTTAATTTCCTCTTGTTTTAATGACTTTTTGGTTGTTCCCATTTGCATCATCATATCTATGTGTCTTTGTTTTTTTATCAAATTTTCAGCTCATCAGTGTTCCTTTTTGTGTGTTAATAGGATATACATAAATAAATTAAAGTAATATTAAGAAAGTTGGGTAGGTAGGGGCACCTGGGTGGCTCAGTGGGTTAGAGCCTCTGCCTTCAGCTCAAATCATGATCTCAGGGTCCTGGGATCGAGCCCTGCATCAGGCTCTCTGCTCAATGGGGAGCCTGCTTCCCCCTCTCTCTGCCCCCTCTCTCTTCCCTTCTGCCTCTCTGCCTACTTGTGATCTCTCTCTCTTCTCTGTGTCAAATAAATAAATAAAATCTTAAAAAAAAAAAAAAAGAAAGTTGAGTAGGTAGGGTAGAGTAAGGTAATGGTGGCTACAAAGTTGAAAAGAAGGGCTTATGTTTAATTCAATTAGAAATAGAGAGTGGGGTGTGCTCAGTAGAAGTGACCCACAGTCAGTGTCTTTGATACTCGTCACCCTGTAGCCCTCTGTGACCTCCGGTTGCCTTCTCCAGCTGTAGAGTGGCAATTCCTTACTTAGTTGGCTCACAGTCTCTTCAATTCCTTACAGAGAAAGAATCTCTAAAGTGATAAGTTCTCCTTTGAGTGAAGCACCTTAAAGAAATAGAAAGGAATGGCCATAGCTGATCTCTGGATTTTGAATGACATCAACTCTACCCAGATTACTGGGGAAATAGCAGAACCATTTCCTCAGCAGGTTTTAAGGGAATTTGTTTAGACAGATTCAGGAAATACAACTTGATAACTGAGGATTTATCTCATCCTCCACTGTCAAATTGGAATCTTTCCTAGAGCAAGAAACACAGTCAAGAATTGCAGTGTGAGTTAAAATGTATAGCTGCACAGGAAGGAATCATTGACTTCATTTCTCATTGGCTGTCAGGAGCAGGTGTTCTGAGACTGGAGAAAGAAGAGAACAGAGGACAACGGAACCCCTTCTCAGTCACTCTCTCACTGTGTTTGGGATCCGAGCTTACCCTGGGTGAGGGAGACTCTCTCTGATATATTCTACAGAATTATTTTGTTTTTATATCACTAGACCCTTCCTTTTAGGTGGGACCCATGAACCAGCAATAATAGCATCACCTGGAAGCTTGTTAGAAATGCAGACCTTGGACCCCATCTTATACCCACTGTTTCAGAATTCACCTTTCAATGAAATGCTCTGGTGATGAGCACACACATTAAAATTTGAGAAGCATTGGTCTAAAGAAATCTCTTTGATAACTACAGACAGAGCCTATTCTAGAATGGGTTTGGCATTGACTTGGGTTTGAAGGATGGCATTGCCAGTCACTAGCTCCATAACCTTGAACACCTTTCTTTGTTCTGGACACTGAAGCAGGCAGTAGGATGCCTTAGCAAGAGAAAAATAACCCTTCTATTTAAGGAGCTTATAATCAGGAAGTAAATGGATCATTGGAAGTCATCACAATGAGTTTCATGATAAGAGGAAAAGTCAAATGTTATGGGAACACAGATAAAAGTTATGTATCCCAGTCTTAAGGGCAGAGATGTAATTTTTCAGTTAAGGAGGTGGGTGGCAAAGGGGAATGATGCCATTCAGCAGTGATTGGAACAGAAGCTGCATTGACAGTTGAGGAACAAATGGGAGGTGAGGAAGTGGAAATCATTTATGGTCAAATCTTTTTAAAGTTTGCTCTGAGGATTAGCTAGAGAGAACATGGGCTGTGGGAGGATTATTTTGTTTCACATGAAAGAAGTCTGATGAAAAAGAACGAGGTGCAATGGAAAAGAGAAAATTGAGGGAGGAGATCCCAGAGATTGGAAGAGGAGAGACCCAGAGCCAGAGGTTGGGACTGGTCTCAGGCAGGAGAAGAGTTCCTTCCTTTCAAATAGAAGGAGGGAGAAGAAGATAAGAGTGGATGCAAGTATGCTTGCAATTTCAGTAGCAAGAAGTCAAAGGAGAGTCCCTCTCAGATGCATTCCATCTTCTATAAGGAAGAGCAAGTAAGAATATTTGCCAAGAGGGAAGAGGTTTGAGGAGATTAGAAAGATAATTAAACAGACACTGTGAAAAAGAGAGAAGGGTTGTTTCAGGGCACACTGAGGTCCCTCTGGGGTCCTTCTGCTGATGGAGAACTTGCTGCGGCACCAGTTTGTATAGTGGGATGGTTTTCTTTAAGAGTAATCTGCAGCATAAGTATAGGCTAAGACATTAAGACTGATATAAAGGTTTTCTTTCTTTTTTTTTTTTTTTCCTCAGGTGTGTGATGAAAAGGCAGGAGTTGAGGATTCTGGTGAGAAAATGATAGACCATGGCATGAGAGAAATCAGTCATTCCCTTCCCTCCCACATCCCTTCTGGTGGGAATATTGGTCTTTATGGGCTGGCTTGGGCCTCCCAATTGAAATGCTGAAGGTCTAACCCTCAGTATGACTCAGAATGTGACTGTATTTAGAGATAGGGCCTTTAAAGAGATAATTAAGTTAAAATGGGGTCACTAGGGTGGGCCCTTATTTAATACGGCAGATATCCTTATAAAAAGGTTAGGACAAACAAACAAACAAATAGAAGATTAGGATGCAGACAAG
>CM053603.1:57047028-57099247 GCA_028646535.1 Procyon lotor
TAATGTTGTTTAGCATGTTCTTCTTCTTTTTTTTTTTTTTTTATCTTTTTTTTTAAATTGTTTATTTGACAGAGAGAGAGAGAGTTGACAAGTAGGTAGAGAGGCAGGCAGAGAGCGAGGGGGAAAGCAGGCTCCCTGCTGAGCAGAGAACCCGATGTGGGGCTCGATCCCAGGACCCTGAGATCATGACCTGAGCTGAAGGCAGAGGCTTTAACCCACTGAGCCACCCAGGTACCCCTAGAGTGTTCTTCTATCTCCCGAATTTCCTTTATAGCGGTAGTTACAGCTAGATACTTGATTAAAGCCCAGTTTAACTCTTTCTGGCAAGAATACTTCTTAGAGAGTATTATATACTTCCAATAGTATCATATGAGAAGACACATAATGCTCATGGTAACTTCTTCCTGTACATCCTTATTAAATGCATGCTGTTGTTTGTTTATAAAGATTTTATTTATATATATATATTTTATATATATATTATATATTTTTATTTATATATATTTTATATAAATGAAGATTTTATTTATTTATTTGACAGAGAGAGAGCACCAGCAGCTGGTGTGGCAGGCGGAGGGAGAAGCAGGCTCCCCGCTGAGCAGGGAGCCCGATCCCAGGACCCTGGGACCATGACCCGAGCTGAAGGCAGACATTTAGCCAACTGAGCCACCCAGGCGCGTTTAAAGATTTTATTTTTTAGCGATCTCTACTCCCAGTGTGGGGCTCCAACCCACACCCTGGAGATCAAGAGTCGTATTAATTAATTAATAATTAATAATTAATTCGTTTTAATTATTTTAATCTAAACAAGCTTGCATAAAATAATTCTATTATTAATTAATATATTAATTAATATTAATTAATAGTTAATAAATTAATTGACCCAGCCAGCCAGGTGCCCCTAGTTTTTCTTAAACTTAGTATCCTTTTCTTGAATCACAGTTTTACCCCAATTTTAAGTTCTTACCACTGGCTCGAGGTATTAGTCCCCATCATAGGGAACCACAGGGCACACCCAGCAGGGGAAACTCTCTGGGGTTCAGCAGGCGTAACAGAGACTATTCCTGAAGTTTCATTTATTATCCACATTTATAATTACACCCTGCTGTTGATTTTTAACCTCCCAAACAACGATGAAGTTCTGCCTAGAATGGAATGGTGCATGGCATCCAACCAGGTGCTTGTGTTACACGCTCATTCTCAGAGCCCTGGGGAGTGAGGCATGTTCTTAACAACAAAGCAACCACGGTCACGCATAGAAGCTATTGATAGCAATAAATAATTGGTAACTTTGCATGCCTCAGTTAACAAAAAGTCCCACCAACATCTAAACAAGCTTGCATAAAATAACAATTGCTATCTGTGGTAACACGTTATTATTATCCCGGAGTTCACAACTATAGTTTTAGGAACTAGATCCAAAAATATGCTTTATCTTGCCAAGACTTGTGTTGGTGTCTCCAGGAATTTGGGCAAATATTTGAGGGCTGTGGTATCTCAAAACGTAATGCTTCTGCAACCACAAAGAACTAGGCAAATGTGAGATTAACCTAAGCTCTGCGTGTTTTCTTTCTTTCCTACCCAGGAAGCAGGGAGGACATTTTCATTTGTTAGGGAAAGGTAACCCACTACTCAAATTAAATGGATGCAATTCTCACCATCAGGGGCTTAGAATCCACACGTAGCTTCAAATAGTCTATTGTGCAGATATGGAGACATGATCCATTTACAAGGAGATGGGTGAACTTTTGGGTTCTACGAAGATTTCCTTGGGACTCTGGGGCCACCAAGGGAAAGGGTCTGTCAGGCGCTGGAAGGAAATATTTGCCAATCACACCCAGATTAGATTATCTCTGCAGAAGAAACCGGTGATGTTTATTGTGCTCTCGGGGTCCTACCTAATTTGGACCCTGAACTTTGCTATGGTTGAGCGCATTCTTGAGTCTGCATTGGGAGGTGGAATCCAGAGCCGACTTTTGGAGGCTGTCCAATCAGCCCACTGTCCCAATCAGCTGATTAATCCCCCAGCGGGTTTTCAGGGCCCTCCTCCAGATCTGGGACCAAGTTATCTTTGTGTCTCTGTTTTTCCACTGTCCCAGGGAAAACAGCAGCCTGCTTTGGAGGGGGAAAAAAATGATTGGAAAAGCAAAGCGAGAGTGTCTACTAACACATTACCCGTAACTCTGTGAGCCTTGGGGCTCCTGCCCACCATGGAGAAAAGTTTCATTTACCTTTCCCTGATAGGACAACACTCCCCGCCGCATACCCCCGCCCGTGATGTCCCCAGCTCCCCACTTTCCATGCTGCATCGAACTGCACTGGCGGGAAGTTGCGAGGGAAGGCGGCCATGTGCGCAGTGAACACATGTCTTTGTGAGAGAAGAAGGCTGTCCTGGGCAGTGGCTAACGGGCCTGCTCAGTGGAACCAGACTGAGCCCTGCTCCTTTCTGGCAGGCAGACAGGCCTACTCTTCCAAGTACGCAGGAAAGTTCTGTTTTGACAAGCACACACGTTCTTTTTCAGAAAGCCACAGAGGCCAAAGCCTTTGTTGCAGACAGACCAGCTCCCTTCCAATCCAGGAGGTGAAACCCTTTTATGAGCCACATAATGGGAGCAGCCGTGGCGCTGGCCCACTCAGTCCCCGAAAAGTACATAACTTCCATTATGTGGCTTCCACATACGGAATGTACTTCCCCTCTCGAATCCAAACGCGGGCAGGGCTGTGTGTCCGGCACTGGGACCGGCAGGGAGCAGGGGTTGGCAGGAGTCATGAGGCATTTTTCTGTGGGCTTTGGTTTCCTGGCCAGTTGAACCTAGTCCAATTATTGTCCGAAGGTTCTGCCAGATAAAACAAGGGGAGAGCTTTTCTAGACGCCTGGTGACTAAAAGATGGGGGAGGGAAGGCACACGCTGACTGGCGGGGGAGAGCTTTCAAGTTCCAGCAAGGGCCCTGGCTCAGGAGACCCCTCCTCAGGCAAGGGCTCTGACTCTGCCCTACGGAATGTGCAGTGGCCTCCAGAGACCTTGCCCTTCAGGCGAATGCTTGGCACTCCGGCCTTTCTCACCCTGGCATGGGGCTCCAATCTTAGCACCCTTTGTGACGCAAAGTCAAATTCCCCAGAACATGGGGTTAGCATTTTCAGCAAACTAATCCCATTGGTGATATTTAGTATTCTGAGCAGAGCGGGCCATGCCCACAAGTGGCCTAGAAAGTTGCTACCTTGAGATAGCATCACAAGGGCTGTAAGATGGGTTCCTGGGTGGCTCAGTCAGTTAAGCGGCTGCCTTTGGCTCAGGTCGTGCTGGGATCAAGCCCTGCCTCAGGCTCCCTGCTCAGTGGGGAGTCTGCTTCTCTCCCCACACATTCTCTCTCTCTCTTTCTCTCTCTCTCTCTCTCTAACAAATAAACAAAAAAATCTTTAAAAAAAATGCTATAAGATACTGTCTCCTTCCAAAGTATGTCCCTGACCTGCCCACCCACTGTGCTGGAACTTCCTACATTTGGAGATACTAACCAGGAGTCACTGAAGGAGCACCTCCAGAAAGTTCTATTTAAAATGCACATATTTAAAAATAAAATAAAATGTACATATTAAACTAACTGTGCCCTAATTAAAATGCAAATTATAAAATGCATGTAGGCTTACCTCTCCTGGGGTTCTAGTGGCTACTCCCAAACCCTCCTTCCTAAGAAATGGGTGCGTCCTTTTGAGAGGGGAGGTTGAGGACCAGTGTCTACTCTGGGACCCCCTCTTCTCCTATTGTTTGGTTCCATGTTCATCTCACTTTCTTCAACAGACCATGAGGAGCTCCCTTCCACATTGGCCTAAACAAAGCCACATCGGATTGACCATTTTCTAGTGTCTGAGTTTAAGTGCTAAATGCAGAAGTTGTTCAATATCTTGTATTCAAAGTATAGAGACCTTCTGTCTTGGTTACAATTCAGCAACTCTATTCCTGCCGCTCTGTTCTTTTAGCACCTCAGTGCGATTGCATAGATCTGTGAAATGTTGAAAACTCAGGAAGAGCTCACGTCCCCTGAAATATAAGGACTCTGTGATATCGCATCTTGCAAAAGTGTCTTCGAAGGCCTCTTATCAAGTGCCTGTGCTCAGCTCTGCAGAGGTGGGGTGTCGTAAGAGGGTGGGACCTCCTTGATGACCGGCGGGACAGGGGACGTCATCCGGGCTGCTGGCTGCCAAACAGATTCTAATGACCCAAGACCCTCTACCCTGTGGTCACTTTAGGTCTCCCACTATCGAATGCTCCTCTGGCCCTGGCAATTGTCCTCTGACCACAAAGTATGGCTTTGCCAATGCTTGATGTTTAATTATTTCAATTTAATTAGGTCTAGGTCACTCATATTGTGTTGCTTTCTCCCAGTTCTTTCAAACACGGCCTGAAGAGGATTGGAGACTCAGGGCTTAGGATCAATTCAGGGAGGAAAATCCAGGCTTCAAAGCTATTCTTACTGCTAGATAAATGTGAAATAAATAAATTAATTTTTAAAAAACACTATATATTGGGGGCGCCTGGGTGGCTCAGTCATTAAGCGTCTGCCTTCGGCCCAGGTCAGATCCAGGGTCCTGGGATCGAGCCCCGCATCGGGCTCTCTGCTCTGCAGGAAGCCTGCTTCTCCCACTACCATTCCCTCTGCTTGTGTTCCCCTCTCTCGCTGTGTTTCTCTCTGTCAAATAAATAAAATCTTAAAAAAAAAAAAAAACACTATATATTGGAAAGCTTTAGGTTTTCCGTTGATTTCTGCCTTTATTTTTTTTAAATGAAGAATGGGTAGGGAAGGGAGAACAATGAGGGGCAGCAGAGGAAAGGGACAAGAAGGAAAACAGTGCCAGGTTAGGCCAGAGCTGCTGGAACTCAGGGTCTAGAAGGAGCAGGGCTGGGAGTCCCCTGCATTGGCCAGCGTGTAGCCAGCACTTCTGCCCTGGTAGACCACCCTGGCAGCTCCAGCCAGTTTCACCCCTGAGACCAGGCCAAAGATACCCTCGGGGAGTGACCAAGTTCAAGGTGAAGCTCCTTAGCATGGTCACAAGTCCCAGACGTAGGATCAGGGACCAAAATGGCAGATGGAGACAAGGGAGTGGAAATAAGACAAGAAGGATCCTGGCAATGGACATTCAGGAAAGTTTCTGAGAAGCCCCTCTTCATCATTTGTTAGCTAGCACATGGATGGTAAGATGGTGGAACAGACAGTTGGGTTAGAGGAAGGGAAAAAACAACCATATTCTCTTAGAACTGTGCACAGACGAGGGTTTCAGGTAATGTTTTATGAATGAATTAACATCTGAAGACTAATATTTTTAGCCCTTTGCAGCGTTACGTGTGTGTTTGCACCACTGTCTTCCCCACCCTAACATGACTACTTGGCCCAGACTCATCCCTGAGCCAGATAAAGATAGTGGCTGTGAATGTGACAGGAAGTCACCCACTGGCCCACGTGCTACATCCAAAGTGCCCGTTCTGGTTGCCAAAGGACTAGTCCCCTAACCAGGCTCTGTCTTGCTCCTCCTCCGCCTTATTTCCAGACCTTGTTCATTTATTCAGGAAATGATTATGAAATAATTACTCTACGCCTTGCACCATGCTAGGCTATACAGTGGTGAAAAAGACAGAATTGGTCTCTATCCTCATAGACCTTAGAGTCTGGTGGAGCTTTCAGATAGTAAGAAGGCAAACAAACATAATCGGTACATACATATTCATATGTATTCATGGAAGACTACAATGGCGCTACTCTGTTTTTATTACAATCATTTGATGACATTCATCTCAGGCTATATATGCTTGAATCCATGGATTCAAATTCAAAGATTTGTGGAGAGACCTTCACTTTCAGGAGCTGATCACAAAGTAACACATCCCTGGGTTGGTTCCACTCCAATCTCGCTTTCATCTCCCTGCACAGCATTATTCAGGTGGACTTCCTATAAAGAAACAAAAAACATGGGGCACCTGGGTGGCTCAGTGGGTTAAAACCGCTGCTTTCAGCTCAGGTCATGATCTCAGGGTCCTGGGATCGAGCCCCACATCGGGCTCTCTGCTCAGCGGGGAGCCTGCTTCCCCTCTCTCTCTGCCTGCCTCTCTGCCTACCTGTGATCTCTCTCTCTCTCTCTCTCTCTCTCTGTGTCAAATAAATAAATAAAATCTTTAAAACAAACAAACAAACAAAGAGGCACTTTAGGAAAGTATGCCCAAGTCCCATAGTTTCCCACCTCCCCCAGGTTAACTCATTTCTTACTTCAAATGCTTCTTTCTTATGGTTCATAATTCCTTACTTTTGTATCAGTTTCCATGGTCACCATAAGGCTGCATAACAGACAGTCTCAAAATCCAAAATACTAATAAGCACCTATTTAGTTTATGGGTCCATTTGCTGACAATTTAGACTGAATTGGCCAAGCAGCTCTGGTCTCAGAACTCACGTACGTATCTGGTAATTGACTGTGGGCCATCTTGGCTGGAATGACTGATAATTCAACTCTGCTCCCATGTTCATGTCCCATCTCCTGCAGGCTAGCTGGGGCATGTTGTCATGGTGGTGACAGAAGGCAAGAACAGAAATGCAAATGGAAACATGTAAGCGCTCTTTCAAGCATCTGCCTGTGTGTCATCTACTAACATTCCATTGGATAAAGCAAGTCACATGATGGATGCAGAGAGAGTAGAAGGTCATCAGAAGGGCTGAAGAACTGAGCTCATTGATGTGATCACTCTACCACACCTACCATCTTCTTTTATTTATTTTTGTGTGTGTGTGCCTTCTGGGTGAATTAAGAGAGCTCATCAATCATTAAGAAGTTTGCTTCATTTAATATTAGAGCATCACTGACCTTTTTTTGTCTTTATATTTTTAAAATGTAAAACAATAAAATCTACCTTTTTTGGTGTATTTAATTCTGTGATTTTTAATGTTTGTGAAGACTTGTATAATGATAAATAAGGTACAGAACAATTCCATCACCTCCTAGAATTTCCTCGGGTCACTGATATTTTCAGAGCTCATGTGTGGATGCAACTTCTCAAACAAAACTGGTGGATTTGTATGAAGAAAATTAAAGCTTTAGCAATACCTCTTGGGTATTTTGTAGCCAAAACTTGAGGTGTCACTGAGGAAAGTAAAGTAGTCAAAAGAGTCAGCCATCAGATGGAATGCCTCGTGAAGACTTTGGTAATAAGAAATTTAAAAAGCTTCAAGCCAGCGGTATCTAAACCTGAAGAGACCCTTACCTCACCATTATACAAAAAAACTAAATCCCTGAGGGATTTGGGTGCATTTTCAAAGTGGGGAGAGAGCAGAAAAAGAGAGAGAGAGAGAGAACAAGAACCCACACCTCTTGCTTAGTCTAGTGCTTTTTCTCTTGCTCAGAGCTTCCCTCACCCCCACTACAAGGTTCATCTTTCCCCTTTGACTTCATTTTCTATCTCTGGCTCAGTGACAATGGACCGGTCTTTCAGTGCTTTGTTGTCTTAATTCTTCTTGTAGAAGCTGAAGGCACTGTATTTCCCCCAAGAAAGCCTGTTTGGTGCTAACCCATTTGAGGTGCCTCCCTAGGTTCGCAGAGGGAGCAAGGTTTTAGTTCCTAGAAAATTTAATACACAGTTTGATCTTGGACCCCTGAGTTCCCTTGCCTTATCTTATAGCTCTCCCAGCTGCCCAGGAATTTGATCTGGATTTGTCTTATCAGTCCTAGGGCAACAAGCAAGTGATGAATGAGGGGCTGGGAAGGCAGCTGTCTCTTCTTCGAGGCCACTGGCATTTTTGAAAGGGATGTGTGCATGTGGCAGTTGCTGGAAATGGAGGTAAAACTCACTCCCACGCTTCGTAGTCCAAGGTCTGTAGTATTATTTTGTCTCTTCACCCTCCAACTAATGTAGAGGTGACTCTTCTAAAGGGTTCTTGGCATTCATGGGGATTTGAAGTGGCCTGGTCATTGTGGCTCTCTTTCCAGAGACAGATTTTCCCTGGCATGACCTTGATTGATCTTAAAACACTAGCTCACACCTACAGATTGTGTTCAGAGTCTGGAACTGAGTGTGAAATGGTGCACAGGTTATTCGACCTTCCAGAGGAGAGACCCTCCTGGGACAATGATGGTGGGTGCAGTCCCAGATAACCTGGCTAGGTCCTGAGCTACAGATATGAGATTAAAGAATCAAGGAGAAGCTGTTGAGTCATGGCATCTGACCCAGTTAAACCTGTGATGCCCTTTCCAAGAATCTGACATGTCCTTTGAGAGGAACCGCCTGCGAGTTGTACCTCTTCTGCCCTTTCTTTCTGCTGGAATAAAAATGTAAGCAGGAAGGATGGACTCTAGAGTAGTAGACATCCAGAGCCAGCTGGACAAAGTCCTGTGATGATGAAGCCAGGGGGCCAACTCAGTAGGCCAAGGTTGCCGCCATGTCCTACGTGGAAATGCACCCAGCCCACCTGGCTGCCACTTCAGCATTCCTGTGCCTTGGGGTATGATGTCACAAAACAAGTCAACCATCATTGAGGGGAGTCATTTAAGTTTTCCCATCTCAGCTCTCCAGCTCACTTTCCCTCTGCTCCTGTCACCAGGATGTCAGCACCCAAATTAGTGCAAGGCCCCAACCCAAACAAGCGTCAACGGGATTGTCAGCCCAATGAATGACCCACCCTCAGGACATGCTGTTGTAGCCTTGCCTCAGCTGTCACCTTCCTGTGGCCTTCCACTTTTCCTCGGCGTGAGGAGCTGCCAAAAACAGCAGTCAGCTTCTCGCGGAGGAAGAAAAAGCGGTGTGAGAGGTCAGGTAAACACAGGGCCTAAGAAAGCATTCCCCTCCCCCACCCCACTTATATTGTGTCTTATCCTCACTCCAAGCTAAGGACCTCTAAATCCAGCCACAGTACGAATCCTGGAATGGCAGGAAAATGTTCAGCCCAGAAATCACATCCTCTGCGGTACCACAGCCAGCACCAGTGAAGGACATGAAGTTAAATCCAAGCGGAATTTGAATGACAAAGTGACATGATGTACCTCTCCCTAATGATGGGACAAGTTGGTCTTCCATCGCTGGCAAGGTGAAACTGCCAGGCCCAGATCTGTATTTAAAAGCTATTTTGCATGGTTTTAAGTCACCAGCTCGGCTCAATATCTAAAACAAAGAGAATGAATTATGGAACAGGACGAAGGGAGCTTGTTAATTTTCCCACTGATGCACTGTGAAATGAAAGCTTTATTCTAAGAATGGTATATCCTCAGGGCTCTCTCTGGAGAGATGCTGACAAATCCAAATGTCCTTACTGTTTCCTTTACCCCCTGCTTTATGGCTTTTCTATACACATTTACAAAATATGTATATTTCATGGTATGTCTTTATCTATGGGATTCAGCGAGTTCAAGTCTGTGATTCTCTCTAGGGCTTCTTTGACAATAAAGAGTGCTCGGGTGATGTTATTGACACACACACACACACACGCACATGCACACGCACATGGACACACGCACTTGATTGTGTACAGTATTATAGAAACATCCTTGCAGCCTGCTAGCTATTGTCCATATTAGCGAGCTATAGCCCATCTCCAATTGGAACCCAATGAAATAATCATGATAATTTTGCCTTCGTGTATCACCTTTCATCAGGGAGGATGAAAGGGCTTCACAAACTCTGGGTTCCTCTTTGATCCAGGGCTACTATCTGGTGTACCAATCTCCAGTGTGTATTCTGCCCTCGCCCCGCAGATGGGCCTCCCATTGACAGTAATTGAACCTCCATATGCAGAGCACCAGCCTGGCCGGAGAGCCTCCTGTCAGCTGAGGGGGGGGTTGGGGGTGGGGGAGAGGGAGGGCTGCTTCCAGAAGGGTTGCTATTCCACATTTGCAGCAGGGCAAGGATTATAAACAGGGGGAAGGAGGGAAGGAATTCTCAAGCTGCAGCTTTAGCTTTGAGACAGAGGTGCTTTGTGGCAGGCGGAAGAGCATTCTAGGCAGTGATGAAACAAAATTCAGAAAGTAGGTGGTGCCTGAGGCTCGGCTCTTGGCTTCTCATCCACACCCAGGACTTAAGCTATTAGCTCTGTGGGAAGGACTCCAAAATATACATCCCAGGCTCAGACTCTCCCTCGGGTCTAGCCAGGCATCTCCAGCTGTCTCCTGGGCATTTCCATCCACATATTTCACTGGAACATCAAACTCGACTCCTACCAGATACACTGTATGATTCTTTCTCCTTCACTCTCAAATAACTTTCCTGACTTTCCTACGTGTGGTCGCTAGAGTCACAGCCATGAGTAAGTTAGTCGAGATCTGTATTCTCATGGAGCTTGCATTTACAGAGGGGTAGAATATGATAACCAGGCCATAAAGATAACAGGGGGCTACGGGTCAGGTGGTAATAGGTTAGGGGCATAGACCTCCTTGGACAGAATGACCAACACTGGCTTCTCTAGAGCGATGATAAGGGAGAAAACAGTCCAGGTGGAGGGCAGAGCAAACACCGAGACCCCGATGCAGCAATGAGATCTGGCTGTCTGTGGAGCAAAAGACATGCTGGGCTGCTGGAGCATGAAAGAGGGCGAGCGGGACGAGATGAGCCCAGAGCGGTGGGCAGGGACCAGGTGAGGCGAGGTTTGCCCATGGGGTGCAGAGTTTGGATTTTTATCCAAGTGCCACTCAAAGTCAGGGGGAGAGTTTTTAGCAGGGGCTGTGGGAGCTGATGCCCATTACTGGCAACTCTCCACTGGGGCCGTGAATCACTTTGACTGCTTTCTGTATACAACCCTCTCGCTTTCCACACGGGCAGGGTCTAGCAGAGAGCAAGGGCAAGGTTTTGGTCATCCTCCAAGCCCCTGCATCTGCCCTCCAGGGTCCCGGACAGAGTCTTCTGTGTTCAAGAACACTGGCAGCCAAGGGGAAAACAAAGCATCCCTTTTGTGATCACTGGGAAAGCACCAGACATCCCTAAGGCCGTGAACATGGCTTAGGCTTGCAGGCCAAAGCCTAGCTTTCTCATATTCTGAGAATCTAAATCCTGGCACCCGTCTGCTCAGGCGTGCCTGCTGGGGGAGGGGCTGAGAGTTGGGTGGTCAGATGGAGACGGGTTGGTGAAGCCACCCTCAGCTGCTGTGAGTTTCCGCTGCTAAGGGATCACAGCTGCTTCTCCAGAGAATTGCCCTTAGGGGTTACGCACCTCCCCTACCAGGGGCAGCAGGCAGCCCATGACTGGCATGGGGGTGCAAAAGGCCAGCCCCTTACCTCTGCTGAGACAAGCCTGTCGTACAACTCATGCTCCCGACTCCCCATGGGATCAGGCCAAGCCCAAGCAGTCTCCAGCTGAGACCCCATCCTTGCTCTGTCCTCTTCTCCATCTGGATTCCCTCCCTCCTTCCCCTTCCCCTGAGAGCATTCCCTCAGCAAACCATGTGCACTCGATCATCTTTTCAGGCTCTGCTTGTAGGGAAGAGATAACCTATGACAAATGGAGATAGAACCAGATCTTATTAAGTGCTGTGAAATGTGTAAGCTTGATGATTCAGACATGTACCCTGGGGCAAATAACACATTATATGTTAATTAAAAAATAAATTATTAAAAAATAAAAAAATTTTTTTTAAAAGAACCAGATCTTATAAGGAGGCCTGACTCAAACCCGCTGCGAGATTTTTCATTCATTTTTTGCTTTTGGATCCACTCTTTTATTCAACAAATATGTTGACGCATGTTTCCTACACTCTGGCACACAAGAAGCCAGCTGGGCACCGTCCATGCCCTCAGAGAGCTTACTAACTGGGAGAAAGGCACTTACTAGTACCTGCATGCATCCATCTGGGTACATCATGACCTGTGGGCCTCCTCGTCATAATGGGATTGTTTGCCTCCAAGGCCATATTTCCCAGACGATGGAGGAGTGCAAGTGAGCCCAGGAAGGAGCATGGCCACCAGAACCTTTCTTCTGCTTCGAGAGCTGCTGGGAAATCGATGGCATTTCTAATCTCACTAATCTAATCTCACTAATCTAATCATTTCTAATCCCTTGAGCTGGATCCTGCCAGTGAACCCATGTAGTCAAAGGGTCGAGAACCTTGCAGGAGGCCCCTTGGTGGGGATTACACCTCCTTCTTCTAATTATTTTACTTTTTTTCTTTTTAACTTGTTATTTTCCAGCCTCTCGGGAGAGTCTCGGCTCATGGGGGATATGGCTGCCTCCTAGAAGAATCTGGCCAGGATTCTAACCACCAGCCCCACAGAATCCTAAAGGGCCTTGGACTAACCTATGCTAACGTGAGCTCAGGGCCACTCTGCAGCTCTCATGACGGAAGGCGAAAGTCCCAGCCATCCTTGAGCCCTTACACAGAGGCTGGGTCCTGTCAAAGACTTCTTTTAGCCCAGAGACCTTGGCCAAGTTGCTGGGAGGAGAATTCCTAGAGCTCCAGCTGGCACTAATCATCTTCCATGCCTCGGTTTCCCACCTGGAGAAGGAAGAGGCGAATGGCAGGCTGAGGCTTGTTCGAATCAGTCCAAGGGTGCAGTCTAAGGAAGATCTGCCGGAATGGCAGTCAGACTCCAGAACCCTCTATTAGTGCTTGTAAATGGGGGGCATAAATCGGGGTCAGAGGCAGCATCATGTGTGTGTACCTCTAGCACTTACATGGTGCTTCCCACTCGGAAGGTCCAGAGGCTTGATTTAATGCCCTACTCCTGGTGTCTCGAATTTCCTAATAATTCTCAAACAGTGATCTCTGCCTTTTCATCTTGTCTTGGGCCCCACAAATTATGTAGCCTGTCCCGATTGGGGTCCCACACCAAGAGTTGTTTGGGGTTGGCTGCCAAGAGGCGGAGGGAAAGGTAGAATTTTCCTGGGATATCTTTCACCGTGGGATGCTGGTGAATCCTACAATCTCTGTCGCAGATTTTTCCAGTTAGACAGTGTCTCAGGGAGGGTGTATTCAAAGTACAAAGCCATCAGACTATACAAAGGCCAACATGGTAGACAATTCTGGACCCTGCAGGGTGGTCAGCAGTGGAAAAATAGAGGAAAAGAGGGGCAGGAAAAATCCTGCTTGGCTGAGAGAGGAACCAGATCTGGACTCTCATATTTCGGCAGATGTTTGGAACTGCTTTTCTCAGGGAGCTTGTGTGGGCCCCGTGGAGGTTTCCTGCTGGTTTTTCACTGGGCGTTCCCTTTATCCAGACAGATGTCTCTCTGCTCCAGGAGTTGGTCATGCTCTTTCCACAGCCCCCAGGGATCCAAGATTCCCATCAACTCCTGGGGCCTCTGTAGAGATGAATGCAGGCAAACCCAACCCCGCTCCCCTCTTCTATAGAGCACACCTGCATCTAGCTCTGTCCCTTAAGTCTTGGAGCCATGGACCCCTTTGTCTCAGCCTCCCATGCTGGAAGACACTGATCTCTCCTTCCACACTTCTAATGCAGTTTACACTTGTCACAGCTTTCTGAGTTGTCTGATGGCAACCCCCTCCCTAAATCTGAGACCAAAGTAGCACTCTGTACCATTTCCCCAAGGTGGAATGAGAAATCCCTTGGCATAGCAATTATTTTCTCAGTAAGTAAATACGTAAAAACGCACACCCTTTCAAAATTCTCTCTCCCTCTCCTCTCTCACTACTATTTCTGTACATTTTGGGTACAAAGCATAGTTGAGTGTTTGAGAGAAGATTCAGGAGTCTTGAAACCAGTTCTTGACAATTTTCTTTGTAATTTTTACACGAAAGATCTGGCTTTGGAATTTCACACTATCATGTCTCATCGTCTCAGTGGAAACTTCAATATTAACACCTTGTTACAGGTGCAAAACCCTGCATTAAGTGCCACAAATTGAGTAACATATTATCTCCCAGACTCTGTCAAATTTATGAAGCATCTCACATAAATGGCCCCATTTGGTTCTCCTGACAGTCCTGTGGTAGACATTTTTTTTTAATTTATTTTTTATTAACATATAATGTATTATTTGCCCCAGGCTACATGTCTGTGAATCGTCAGGCTTACACACTTCACAGCACTCACCATAGCACACACTCTCCCCAATGTCCATAACTCAGCCACCCCATCCCTACCCCCCTACCTCCCAGCCACCCCCAGTTGGCTTCATGAGTTTAGGAGTCTCTTATGGTTTGTCTCCTTCCTCATCCCATCTTGTTTCATTTCTCTCCCCTACCTCCCTACAACCCCCCGCCCTGCCCCTCAAATTCTTCATATCAGAGAAATCATGTGATAATTGTCTTTCTCTGACTGACTTATTTCACTTAGCATAATTGTGGTAGACATTACTCTGTTCTCACTTGACAGATAAATCTTTTGAGATTCTGTTGGCTGTGTGCTTGCCCCTGTAACCCAGCTCATAAATGAGATGGCCAAAGTGGAGACACCCTCCCAAGTCTCCTCACTCCCAACTGCTTGCTCTACCCTAGTGTCTCTGCCAAGGAACCAAACATGGCTGCTGATGATGACCCGGATTGGCCTCTAGTTAGCCCTCTATGAGCTATGGATGTAATCAGTATGAAAACCCCTTGCGAGCTATAAAACAAAGGACCAAGAGAATTTTTTACTATTTCTGTGGGTTATTACTTTTAGCTCCTGGGTCATCTGGGTTGACTCTTCAGGGTGTCCAAGTTCACAGTCACCTCTTAAAATCATCCCACTGCTGGACTTTGGATAACCCTGAATGCCGTCTACCCTTCTCTTTACCTTATGTGCCCTCATTGCTTTGGGTATCTTGAGGGTCAGTTATACACTCCCTGGCCCCAACTGAAGTTTACTTTTCCTGCTTCCCTCTTCTTCAGGCCTCTACTCTCTCTCACTAGACTACCTTACCTTCACAAAGGCGAAAAGGTGACGCAAGCCCTCACATGTCATGTTGGTGACCAGTCATCATGACCAGTCATCATCCTTTCAGTGGCTGTTCAGAGACTATATCTCCTGACCTGGCCAAGTCCCACCCTCATCATTCAATCCTGAAGAATGTCTGACATGGGCATTCTGATAAGGTGGGCAAGGAAATAGAAGCATGGGATCAAAGATGCGTGAAATGGTTGTGGGGCAAGATCTTACAACTTCAGAATCTTATACCAGGTGAGCATCTACACAAAAGACCACTATGGCCTTGAGTAGGAGCAAGCCCTTGCTGAGGACATTGTGAATAATCTAGAAAAGTTACCAAAGGGAAGAGGAACTCAAGTTAAGGGAACATTGGCTAACAACATTAGTACATACTGTATTTTTACATGATAAGCACTTTTGTGCATTATTTTTTTTAAAGATTTCTTTATTTTAAGAGAGAATGAGTGGGAGGAGCAAAGGGAGAGGGAGAGAGAATCTCAAGCTGTCTCCAAGTTCATTTGATCATGGAGTCAAGGCAAGGCTCCATCTCATGACCCTGAGATTACGACATGAGTCAAAACCAAGAATCAGACACTTAAATGAATGCACCACCCAGGCACCCCTGTGCATTATTTTTTATACTAATAATAAGCTCATAGGTCTATGAACTGATGAATACTCATTCTCATTCAACAAATCAGGAAATCATGCTGTAGGGAGATTAAGTAACTAACCCATATAAATGGTAGACCTAGGATTCCAACACAGATCTTTCTGAGTTTGAAGATCATGCTATTAATCATGACACTGTGTGTGATCTGACCCATTAGGGACTGTGGAGAGGAATATTGCAGATGTATCAATGTGGGTAAACCATAAGAAAGAATAAAGCACATTCGTTCCAAAGTTCCGCCTTAAATATGCCACGAAAACTTGTATGATTCTTCTAGATTCTTTTCTTTTTTAAAAAAAAAAAAATTATTTATTTGAAAGAGAGAGAGAATGTGTTGGTGAGGAGGGGCAGAGGGAGAGGAGGAGAGAATCTCAAGCAGAATCCCTGCTGAGCAGAGAGCCCAACATGGGGCTTGATCCAAGGACTCCGGATCATGACCTGAGTCAAAATCACAAGTTGGATGCTTAACCAACTGAGCCACGCAGGTGCCCCCCTCTAGATTCTTTTCTTCCAGAGTGTCCCAAGCAGTCTGCCTTGGATCATAAAGTAAATAATGGCTCTTCACATGAAGTTTCACAAGCTAAACATTACAAGATCTCTGGGTGTATTACAGAAATATAGTTCTCCAAAAAATATATATACCTTTAAAATTTTGTTCAGAGGGGCAGTCATGAGGCCTGCTCTCCCCATGACCAAATCCACCACATTAAAGCAAATGAAAACCTAACTCAGATGATTAATATAAGTTAGTTTTTCTATAACCTTCTATATTATAAAAGTGCTTTGCCCTGCTGTTGTTCGTCTGTATAAAGTGAGTATTTCAGCCAGCCAAACCACCAAGAAGAAAGATCTCCCCAGGTTTGATTGAATTAAATTGTCCATTTTTTTTTTTTTTGGCCACTGCTAAAGTTTTCATATGAAATTAAAACAAGAGAGTCTACCCCTCCCAACTAACATCTAGGTAAGAAAATAATTGGTTGGCATTTGTTCTCCTCTCTGTGGAATAAAGAAAGCACCATGCCCTCCCATTTGGTTGCAAGGTGGCATGTTTTAGAGCTTTGTCCCAAAATAAAAGGTAACCAAAAGAATAGATCTTTAGCTTGACCCACCAGCAGACCCTGAGACAAGAATTTGGATATAAATGGTTTATTTAGAAGGGGATCCCTGGAAACTCGGGTAGGAGAGTGAAGAATTGAAATGGAAGGGAAGATGATAAAAGGTCCATTATCAAATAAGTTACACTTTAGGAGACTAGAGGTTAATCCTGCCCAGGTCCTCTGGGAGTCAATAAAGAACACGAGCCTCTGGCTGGAGGAGTGAGGAACTGGGGTATTTATACACCATCTCCCATTGCGTACTATTTAAGAGCTGCTAAATAAGGAAATCCCCAATGATTCTAGCTTCAGGCAAATTGTCCCCAGGTGCTAGCCCTGAGAAGATGCGCCAACATCCATAGAAATGGTAAATGCCAAGGCAGGCTGTACCTTGTGGGGGAGCAGTAAAGAAGAAGAGAAAAGAGCAGAGGGAAAGTTGACTCATTCATTAGGCACAACATCTGGGACCCACAAAAATATTCTAATTATAGTTTCTTTTAAGATCAGAAGAAAGAAAAGACATAATAATAATGAACATATAGTAATCAATCCAGCCTGGATTATATTTGTCTTTATACGAGCACAGTCATAAACATAATTTTAAAACATTTTTAATGAAAGAAGAGACCCATAAAGACCCATAAAAATCATACTGAATCCCTGAGAAAGAACTTCAGCTACTTATTTATTTATTTTTGATTGTTGGCATATTCTTCCATTTCAGATGGCTCACACTAGTCCAAACCATTCCACTCCTTCTGTTTTCATTTCCATCCTCTGTTCCTTTTTTCCTCTTTGTCTGCTTCCATGCTCTGGTGTCCCTCCTGCCATATTTTTCTTTCTGTATCAGTAGTAGACATGTATTATTTTTATCTGCCCAGTGGCATCCAGTCCAAAAATCTTCTGATAAAAGCCTCTGAATTTGTTTTTGAGAAGTCAATCTGCCCTTCATACCTCTGACCAAGAGGTAGGCACTTGACATAAATCAGATGGTCACTCTTTGGAATTTGAGTTCTGAAAAGAATAATATAAAAACTACATTACTTCCTACTCCCTAGATCCCTGGAGAGCCCTAGCTCCAGTCCTTTTTGAAACCTGGTTCTTCAGCTATTCCTTCCATTCTACAATGTATAGGGTATATGTGTAAGGTACATGAGATGCGCAAATATATATATAACATATATATATATATAAGTGAAGAGATCACTTAGAGAAGAGGATGCATATATATATGCATATATATATATATTTGTGCATCTCATGTACATTTGAAATGGAATATATATATATATATTCATATATATATATACCCATATATATAGGAAAAGCATACCATGTTCTTAGATCAGAACACTCAATATGTAAAAGCCATTCATTCTTGTTGAATTGTTACCCCACAAAATATGAAGAGTTTTTTCTTTCTGTAAAAATTATTGTTCTTTCTAGAATTTCTATTGAAGTGCGAAGAGCAAAGAATAACCAAGACACTCTTTAAGATATAACATAAAGCATGATGATTTGCTCTACCAGACAACAAGAATTACTAGTATAAATCTCCAGTAACTGAGATACAGTTAACTAAGGTAAAAATCTAGACAAATATTTGAATGATACAGAAGAGAGCCAAGAAACACCTCCATATGTGTAGAGATACAGGTTTATGACAAAGGTGGCATTGCAGAAAATTCGAATAAATGGTGTTGGGACAATGAGATAGCAATATATACATACCGAACTTCTACTTCATACTATACACAAAAAATCAATTCCAAGTGGTTTTTAAATCTAAATATGAAAGGTAAAATGGCAAATTCCTTAAAAGATAATATATGAAAATATCTTCATTATCTTGGGGGAAGAAAATAATACAGAAACACATAGTAATTAATGAAATAGAAACTTATTAGGATGGTAGGCCTTTTGTTAAGTGTTCTTATTAAAAAAAAAAAAAAGGAAGGAGGAAACCTTTAGAGGTAATGGTTCAGTTTATGGCAGTGTTTATGATGACAATTTGATGGGTATATACTAATCTTCAAACTCAATTTTCAAAACTCCAAATCAGGTTGTGGGAAAGTCTTTGCCTCCCTGGCTCCCTGACCAACCCCTCTCTTGTGAACTTTGCACACTTCTTGGGTTAAACAAGACATAAGAAACAATGACAGGATATTTAAAAAGATTACTAACCTGGACTCAAAATTAAGAACTTTTGTTCATAAAAATCACTTTAAGACCATGAAATTACTTTTAAACATGAAAACACAAGCAACTGAGTGGGAGAAAATATTTGGAAGACATATAACTGACACATGACTCGTATGTTGAGGATTACAAATCAATAAGAAAAAAAGCATACAACCCAATGAAAAAAGTAGACAAGGGTCTTGAAGAGATCACTTAGAGAAGAGGATGTCCAAATGGCCGTAAATATATGAAAAGCTGATTAATTTCATTGTACTGAGGGCAGTATAGATTGCAGCCACAATGAGATACCAATAAATGTCTCTGATGAGGGAGACCAAGGGCCTTTAAGGTTAAGAGGAAATTTGTTTTTTATTATGTATCCTTTTACATTGAGTTTATGTTTTCTTTGTATTTCTTTAAATTAAAAAAAGGATATAAAATTACTTTTAAATTAGAGAGGAAAACAATAAAGCCAAGAACGGAAGTGACAAAACAAACCCTGTGTTTTTGCTATGGATTGGTGACAGGCATTAGTTGATTGATGTTCTTGAGCTCTAACTACTACACAAAGATAAATTAATGGCTGAGAAATCGATTGATGGAGCAGTCCAACAGGTAATTCAGGCTCCCAGACCACTTTTCTTTTCTAATAGAAGACTGGTTAAGTAAGGAAATCTGGTTTTCTATGGCTCCCAAAGGGTCATATTGGGTTAGGATGATATCTCACTGACTTGAAATAAAACTCCTTTGAAATAGATCTATGTTTTCGCTGAAATACTAATTATCCTATCTTGATGGTCCATTCATTCACCTACTATTGACCGTGCCTACCATGTGCCATGCATTTTTCTAGATAAAATGAGAATATAAAAGTGAATGAAGTAGGTGCATTCGCTGCCTTCTTGAAGCTAACAACCTAGATGCAAGAGAAGATAAACAAATATGCAGAATGAGGCCAGAAATAATATATGCTATGAAGAAAAGTAGAGTTAGAAGAGTTGAGGGTGACCTTATTTCAGATAGGGTGGCCATGGAAAGCTTCTCTTAGGAGGCGATATTTCAGCAAACAATGGAACGGAGTGAGAGAGAGCATCTCACATCCTAAGCAAAGGGAAGAGCAAGTGCAAGAAGTCTGGGGTAGTTTGCAGATTAACGGACTCTACTCGGGTTATTGTTGTTTCATGGGATTGGATGTTATTTTCCTGTGCTGTTTCCTTTAAAAAGGTAAAGTTACAAGTGGGTTTAATGTCTGTGGTTTGTGTGGATGTAATCCTCCAGACAAGCCTGTGCGTGCTAGGCCGGAAGCAGGTGTCGTCAGCAGCTGGCTATGAAAGAACAGATTGTCTCCCTGGGTGTCGTGGCCATGCCACTCCTACCCCAGAGCGGCTGGCCGAAGAAGTGTTTTCTTCTGGTATAAAATTAATGTCTGAGGATTTTCAGAACAAGTCCATAAAGTAACAAAGAGAGCATCGTTAGCCCCTATCACAAGCTGGAGGTCTCGAGCTCCCTCCCTCCTCCTTTCTGGGTGTTCAAAGTGCACATCCTGAGCCTCCTGGCCCCATCCAGGACCCCTTGCTTGTTCTTATTTCCACAGTCTTCCTTTGGGTTCTGACCTACACTCTTGTTTCTTTGTACAAAAGCCCTATTTTCCTTTCTTTCACAATTAACTTTGGCTCACTAAAGCCCAGAGCTCAAACATTTAGCAACCAAAAAACTGGTTCCCCTTTCCTTGAGGGCAGGGCGGGCCTGCCCTTCAAACTCTGCCAGCTAGTGAGGAGACAATCACATTCTGTCCTGGTAGGTGGGAACACCAAAGTGGATTGTGTCCCACTAATGGGACAAAGGAAAGGGAGGAGGAACAGTTGTCAATAAGTAAAACCAGGTTGAATGGTCAGTTCCTGCTACATTTTCTCTGCCTGTAATCTATTTGTGCATCCCAGTGTCCCTAGGACTGACTTCCTTTCATTAGACAGACACACCACCTACCACTGTGGGAGGGACTCTCTGGCTTCTCCAGGTGTATGCATTAGCCTGGCTCCTACGTGAACTGCTCACCTCCTTTGTGCTTTGTTTCGAAGGGTGTGATTTCCTCATTGTTCTGTGTTTTGCCCACCTGTGAGCCATCCTGTGTGTGTGGTGAGGCTCAAACAATATCATGCAGGTATAAGATGAAGTTGTGGGGAAGTCTTTGCCTTCCTGGCTCCCTGACCCATCCCCTCTGTAGCTGTGTCCATCTTCTTCCAGCTCATACTTGACTTTCCCGCTACAATCCCTGGGGAGCCCATCATCAGACCCACATTCTAAGAAAATGCTCCTCAACTCCTCTCCCACGAAATGAGCCACCTATACTTGAACTTTGCCTGTATGGGGACAGTTTTCCCATCATCTCCCTTAGGAAAAAATAACCAGGTTACTTCTAATTTGAGCCACCTTAGTGTACTTTCCTCCACTTTTTCCCCGTATTCATTGAAGGTAAGTCTTACAACAGAGATACTTTTCAGCAATGATCATTCCATTCCTTAGCATACTGTCCTCCATTCTGTGCCTCAGTTGGTCCCCTTCTTGCAGCTTCTGGCACCCTATTGTGGCACCATAATTTAGTAATGTCCCTGCTGTGCTGAGCTAACTGGTACCCTCCTGTAACTTGGCTTTTAGGCCCTTGCTCACTTTCTTTGCTTATCCTCAAGCAAAAATGGTTGGTAACATGGCATCTTTCCTATAGTATTAGACATGTTGTAAAAGCACCACACAAAGTATCTATTGCTTTTTCTGCTCAGGGGTAAGAGTTCCTGCCTGTGTACAGAGTGAGAGGAGGGTGGGGCAGGCAATGAAAAGGATGATTCTCCACCCTGAAGGCAGAAGAACATCTACTGTCCAATGACGTTCCTAATCCAGTATAACCAGGGCAGTGGGGCTCAACATAGAATATTCATTCAAGGATCTCGTAAGACTCAGACTTCAGGGAACCACTGAAGACATACTGAGACATAGAGATTAAGTAACATGCCCAAAAATTCGCACTGAGCTAAACTCTGTATTATACTGTTTCCATTTAATTCTTCGACATATTTATTTTATATTCTGAATTTGATATATCCTTTTATCATCTAAAGTGCCTAGGAGTCTACATCTCCTGTTGGTCGATTCTCCTGATTCTGGCCCATGGCATTTTTGTTTCACCATGTGTTTTATAATTTGAAATTGTAAGCTCATGTTGGGTGGGCTCTATCTGTGGCTAGACAGGTTGAGTGGGAGGAATCTCTCCCAAAGGGTTTTAGTTTTGCTTCTTTCCAGATGTCCCAAAGATGTTGCCTACCAAGGACCACTTTTTATTAATTTCTAGGTTGGGAGTATCCTGGGATAAGTTTGAAAGTGAAAACCATATGACACCACCCTGGACTGCAAATGTCCAAAGAATCATCTTTTTCCATTCAGAGAAGACTGATAGAGATTCAAACTGGTCAGTCACTTTTCTTTGATGGTGAATAAGCTTTTCTTAGTTCGTTATTTGTATCAGGGATCTCCAGAGAAACAGAAGCACCAGGATGTGTGTGTGTGTGTGTGTGTGTGTGTGTGTGTGTGTGTGTGTATAAAGAGAAAGAGAGAGATTGATTTTAAGGAATTGGCTCATGTGATTGTTGAGACTTGGTGAGTCCCAAATCTGCAGGGTAGGCCAGCATGCTGGAGACGCAAGGAAGAGTTGCAGTTTGAGTCCAAAGGTGGTCTGCTGGCAGAATTCCTTCTTGCTTGAGGAGGTAAATCCTTGTTCTTAAATTAAGGTCTTCAACTGATCAGATGAGACCCACCCAGATTGTGGAAGAAAATCTGCTTGCTACTCAATCACCACGAATTTAATAGTTAATCTCATCGAAAAAAAACACATTCAGAGAAACATCCAGAGTAATATTTAACCAATTATCTGGGCACCGTGGTCCAGCCAAGTTGACATAAAATTAACCAGCAAATTATTTAATAAGAACGAGGCATTTGAGTATCCTCGTTTTGTGTAAGGGTCTCAGTTCCCACTTTCTCCCTCTGTCTCTTACCCCACATGGAATTAGTCTATTTTTAGGCCCAGATTTCTGAGTTCCATTTAGGATGACCTAATTCTCAAAACTTGAATTTTCATTTGGAAGCCTATTATTGCTCTCATTAAATTACTCTTCTCACCTGATGTTCTTGAGAAAACCAGCTCTTTAATGATGTGTAGGGACTGTGGTAGTATATTCCCTTGGCTCGCAGATCTCAGACCGAGTGATTTGGTAATGGATTTTAGCACCTGCAATTCACACAGTCTTTACTTGATATATTAAAGGAAATTCAAGTTAAAATGTTGTCAGCTTAGAGAGCAATTATGATCTGAGCCTGTTGATTTAGGCATCATGTGAGCTCTGACTTTATAAAAACATGGCTAGAGATTATTCTAGAACCTACTGCAGAGTATGAATATCATTGCCGTTGAAAAGGACTCAATGGATAAATCTTGTAGTTGTATTTATACTAATGGTGACAATAGAGCTAACATTTATGAAGCACTTACTATATATACCAGACACTGTGCTTAGTATTGTACATGCTATTTCCTTTGAAACCCATGGAGCCAGGACCTGCAAGAAGTAGGCACTGTTGTTTCCATTTTATACACGGAAAACAGCCAAAGCTTGGAGAGTTTGCCTTAATAGCTATTTGTATTGCAATAATGTTGTATAACGAACAATCCCAAAATCGCAGTGGATGTCAACACTTAGCATTTATCTGTCATTCATGAGTCTGTAGGTCAGCTGCACCTCAGGTAGGCTCAGCTCCAGGCTCCAGGCTTCAAGTTGACTATTCTGTTATCTCAGGACCCCACATGAGCCCCAACAGCCCTTATGGTGACAGGCAGAGACTCCAAGATGGAGGAAAAAATGGTATATGATGCCTTCTAAGACCTCAGTTCCAAATTGGCACCCTGTCCCCTCTGCTCACATTTCATTGGCCAGGGTAAATCCCACATCTAAGCTCAGAGTCAATGGGAAGGGGAAGTAAGTTGCACGACATGGAGAACAGGAATAGAAGAATCATAGACAAATAATACTACCTACCAGGTCAGTCATTAAATGACTATCACATAGTCCTCTCTCAGGATGTTTTTAAAAGAAAGAATGAACATATTTATTGATCCTGCTAGTGTTGTGGAGCACATCAATCAAGTTAAGGCATACTCTTTGCCCTTTATTCACCTGCACTCGTCAACATATTCCCCAGAGCCCAGTCCATTGTAGATGCTCAGGAAATATGTGTTGCATGAATGAATAAGAAAACCAAGTAAGAAATCCATGAGGCTCATGTAAAATATTTGATGTCCCTAAAGGACCTTTGTTTGAGAACTTGGCACAGACATTCTCATCTCTGGTTGCAAGTCACCACCTCAGAGAGCCTACAGAAAGACACCTACTGAGTCATGCAAAACTATCCCTTGGGCCCGGGAAATGATGTGGTCCCCTGGGCACTGCCTTACAGTGAGGACATAGGACAATAGGGCTCTCTATATATATCTCCATATATAGGAAGGCAGTTCAGCTGAGTCATGAATTGCTTTGAGCTGGTGTAAAAGGGGCTTGAAGCTCAAACATGGTGATTAATTCATTTACTTCTACTCATACAACCTACACATGAAAGGGTAAAAATAGTGAACACAACAGCTTAGCGTGGGGGTGGGAAGTGATGATACAGTCAGTGATGACACAGGACTCATTCACAGAGCATGTCTTAAAGCAACGAGTGGGGAAGGGGACACTTCTTCCACCAGCACCAGGATTAAATAGAGGATGTCCTCTTTCCACTAAAGACTGGGACATTTATCAATCCATTTGTCTATAATAATGCAGAGGCCAGGTGGCATTCTTGAGCTCTTTACAGTCCTATTGAGAAAATTAGAGGTGAGGGGTACCTGGATGGCTTACTCAGTTGAGCATCCAACTCTTGATTTCAGCTCAGGTCTTAATCACAGGGTCATGAGTTCAAGCCTCGTGTTGGACTCTATGCTGGGCATGAAGCCTACTTAAAAAATATTAGAGGTGAGTCCCCATTCCAACATTTGCACTGATAAGTACAGAACCAAATAAGATCAAAGACAGCAAGAAATGTGGATACGGAGTCAATAAAGATATCTACTGAAAATCCCAGGGTAAGAAGTTTGAGAAAAAGAGACTGTAGAATTCTCTACAGTTAGTATACCAAAAATCAGGCTACAAGAAGTGACCGGCCCAGGATCAACCAACTCGGGCCACAAAGAAGGATCCAAAACTCATATATGTATAAGAAGGGAGGAGAAGAGAAATAGTCCGGAGGCTTTTCCATTCTCTGTCTGTTGATAGCTTCCCTAGTGGCTTTTGGAGGACAGATGGGGAGTTGACACATAATTCACCACAGGTGAACATGTCTGTTACTTGTAGTTTCACACTATATTATACTGGTCATTTGCCTATTTGGCCTTAGATCTAGTCTCTGTCCTTCTTTTGTTCTGCTCTATGTGGCATCAACCCCTGAAAACTGCATTTCTCAGGTTTCCTTGTCCACTAGCTTCCCGTTAAGTTCACCAATGGGAAGACCTCATTGGGAACCTGAGAGCACGTGTGACCATAGCTCTCAATGGTTCTAGCAACTTCTCTTATGCTTCCAATGCCAAGACTCAGCTCCACCTAGGCAGCCCTGGCTCCTACATTCTGGTGACACCATCTCTGCCCTTTGTCCCTCTAGCCCTAAGAGTGGTCATATCTATCTGATCCTCAGTTTGTACCTCTATCTCTTTTTCAGCTCTTCCAAAACCTCTGTAACTAGGTTCCCTTTTAAAATTCCCTCAATTGAACTACTTGGCATTGGTTCTGTTTTCTGGGCTTCCATGATTACGGTTATATTTCTTAAAGCCAAACTGAGCTTGCAGAGGGAGGCACAAGGTGAGTTATAGAGAGAGGCACAACCCTCAGGAGCCTGGAAGGAAGCATCTCACCATCCAGTCCACTTGGGCAGGTTATGCTAGCTATTTCCACAGAATATGGTGCTCAGTGCTGATGGAAAGCTGCTCACTCTCTATCCAAGTTAAGGCAGCAATTCGTGGCTGACCAGCATGTGCTGTTGCCCAGAACAAGGCAGGGTCCTATAAACACTCCTGGCTGACAACTCCAGCCCAAAGCTCTAGGCCTTTGGGTGCTGAGCTGAAGAAACCACAGCTCTCACAGGGCTTTGACTCTCTGAGCTGCTAGTTTCCACCTCTGCAAATTAGGGAACCATGACTGAGTTCGTAGGCGGGGCGTCTACGTGAAAAGCTGCATATGCCACACGCCTACATGATATTTAGCTCATTGATGGGTACTCAATTCGTCTCTAGCCTCACATACTTCTATCAAACTTTCTCCTGCAGGAAGCACTACTTCCCCTGGGAGTGAACTGCAAAAGTCTGTGCCAGGTAGTTCTCCCCATGAGCCCCTGGGTAACCCCAGCACCAAATGTATTTTCTTAGCACCCACCTGATGTGCATGGTCTTATCATAAACTAACAAGCAGTGCTTTCATCTGTTGCTTACCCCTTGCTTATGTGTGTGCTCTCTCCCTACCCTGTGGTATTATGCCATTCGCCCATGGAGAGCTACCCTTGCCTGTGCCCAATTTGACACCTGAATGTTAAAGCCCATTCCTGGGTTGAACTAAACCAGCCCATCTTAACATCTTGAGCTGGGACAATAATCAACATTCCCATTATTCTCCCAATGAAAGAAGAGAATGTGTACCCTCCCCTAAATTTGTGCAAATTTCAGACAAGCTGGCTGAATACAGATTTCAAAATCTTTCATCTTTTATCTCAAGTCCAACCCTCAAAGTCCAGTTGAAAAGCTCACCTGACGCTGTTTGCTTTTCAGGACAGAAGGATGTCTTGGAGATATTTGCCTGTGGGAGAGAGATGCTCTGAGATCCCAAGAGTTAAATACTGTCAGCACAGCCAGTCCTCCACTCCTATGTAGCCTTATCCTCCTCTGCCCTTGAACAGTTGATTATATGGAAAGTGGGGGAAGAGAGGAAGATAATACGGTCACCTTTTTGAAATCAGCCTTATTTTGGCTATGAGAACCAAAGACTATGAACATCAGAGCAAGTCCATATTCCAAGTCTTCAATGAGCCATGTCCTTTGAACATGAAAGCCCCAACTTAGGCTCCCCAAGGCATGGAATCACTTAAGTGATGGTCAATAGGCCCAGGTCCAGCTGTGAATAAAAGCAGAGATTTCAAGGCTCAAATCTTTATGAGAATGGGACATTAACTGTACCATATATTTCCAAAAATACACTGAAGACTGAAAGTGGGAGGAGACTGAGAGGCTTTGGTTTTCCTCCACATACCATCCAGGGTTGTGTCGAGAGAGCTCTGGCCTCCCATCCTTGTTGTCCACGGTAGGATTAACTGGACAAAGGCAGTCTAATAAAAAAGGACCCCACCCCTTAGATCTTTTTGCCACTATTTCTCAATTTTTTAAAAAAGTATTTTGGAAACAAATGTTTTAGAAGCCTTTATGCATCTGCTCAACTGCCTTTGGTTTCCTTTCCTTCCGCTCTGGATGAAATATGTTCCAGGTACAATTTACAGAAGAACAAGACCCACCTGCCTTCTTGCTCCTGCAGTCTTTCCAACATAACTAGAGCTACTATTATTAACTCTAGACAATCCTTTCTTGGTCCTAAGATAGTGGGGGGCTAGGCCAGGCATTCTGTTCTGTCCACGTGAGACTTGTGCTGGTCTTCTATCCATTCCTTGTACCGGGGCATCCCCTTGGGTTTTTTTGCTTTGTTTTTGTTTTTTGGAACCAGACTGGTATTTTACACTCCACTTCTAGCAGTTTGGCTTTGGCTTTCTTTCTCCTACCTGCCTCAGCTCCTACAGGGACCATTTCGTTCTTACCCACCATGGGCCACCTTTCTGACACCATCTTGCCTTCCCAAATTTCCCCTGTTTGGCCTCCTGCCAACATAGCTTGCTATTCTTTCACCCTCTGCCCAGACACTGTCCTTTTACCTCCTACCCAGGCTCTGTGTTGCATCTTTAGGGGGACTTGTGACAGATTTCTAGCACCTATGATATCTCAACAGTCTGCCCTGCCAGCCCCTGAGGTCTGGTTAGATAAGAGGCTCTCACTGAGCCTTGATGAATTCCCCACATCTTGGTATTCTGGATTAAGAACTGCAAATGTGGACCTGGAACGTTGGCCACTTTTTGATGAAATTACTGTCCTGGGTTTACTGGAAATACAGTGGTTATAGAGGACCTGGCAACACCTTTCATCTTCAGGGTGCACTCTGTCCAAATTTTTTCCTCTTACATTCCTTATCGGTGAGTTAAGAGTTAAAGTAGGGGATTCCCTAAAGACCTTCCAACTTCAAATGTTTTGACTCCTGTACACTTTTGTCTGAGGTAGTTCTGCTTTGAGTGAAGCATGAGGTCCTTGTGAAACCCATCAGTTTTGGGGTACACAGAGCTGACATCTTGTATTTGGTCTTGGTCTTCATCTAAAACTTGGTCACTTCACCATCATCTTTTCCTGAGGCCATTTTATTTTGTGTTGATCTGTTTAGAGTCTCATCAAATCAATTTGACAATGCCTATTACATGTTGGCACAAAGGAAGAATGACTTTGAGAATGAGATGAGAAACTGACACACATGTATTTTCCTCCTTAAAGGAGATGAAACCACCAAATCTGCCAGAACCTCCCCAAAGCAGCCAGAGCTTCCCCGATGCCCCTATGGCTGCTCCACTTGTCATAATCCCAGGGCTGGTAATTTTATGAACCTCCCTAGGTGTGCATTTCTTCCCCTTATGGATGAAGAAAATAAAATCAACCTAGACTTTGGGAAAGATCTTAAGACCAAGGTCCTCAGATGAGTAACTCAGAGCTTACCCAGTCAAGAAATCCACTTTGTTTGAGCCCTGAAATAACTCTGTACAACAAATATATATGTTCTTATTCCCATTTTTCAGATGAGAACACTGAGGCTCAGAAGGATTGCATGACTTGACCAAGTCTCTTTCCCGATCTTTGGTCTGCCCTCTCTCTTTCATACATAATCTTTTTTATTTGAGAACATGTACACTGCAAGGCAAGTCTCAAGCTATGGCTGCTCAGTGTTGACCAAAGGACCTCTTCAGACAGTTTCACAGTTCATTTTCAGGCACTATGGAGAGGAAAATAAACATGATCTTATGGCTCTGGGTAGAGTAGCAAGCAAGATATGGTATTATATCTGGTCACGGAGGCTGGAACCCAAGATCCAATCCTCCTGGTGGTATGACAGATGACTTCATAGCTCCAAAAATATTTCACTCCATTTCTCACAAGCTGCAGTTGTCTAAATCCTGAAGAAGCTTTTGTGAGGTGGGGAGAAGGGTAGCAACAATGGAACTTATTGCTGCTTTGCTTTAAACAGAATTACAAAATGAGACTGTTAATTCATCTACTTTGCCAGCAGCCCTACCAGCACATGTGGGTGGATTAATAAGGTTTTCCTTTCCCTTCTCTCCTTTTTAATAGGCGAGTCATTCTTGGGGTGAACCAGATGCTGCAGTTACTTGGCAGCAAAAAAAAAGGGCAGGGGGACCAGCCACATATCTAATTACTAAGGCAGCCCTACACGCGTGTTTCTAACCAGAGGGTCCTATGTATGGGGAGTGGGGGGTGCAAAGTCCACAGGCCCTCACAGACCCACCCATGCCCTGCTCCTCCAGGAGGGGCCCGAGGAGAGCTTCCCACATGTACATGACAAGGCTGAGCCTTTAAGAGCTGGAGGGACAGAATGGTCCTCCCCAACTTGGCAGTCAACTGACCGGAAGAGAATTCATAGTGTTAGCATGTCAGAGGAGGGACGATCCCTGCCCTGCTGCAGAACTCCAGTCATAGTGAGAGGAAATCAGAGACCAGAGTGGGGCATGGCCAGGGGCAAGGGTAGACACAGCCATGAGTGGCTGGCTGGTCATGCCTTCCCTCCCAAGGCAAGCCCACTGAGCAGCACAGACTTCCGGAGCCTCTGCACCTGCTGTGGAAGGGGGTGCATTCCAAAGACACCTGTGTCCCTTCTGTGCTGGGGATGCAGGCAGGGGAAAAGGAATGCAGGAAGAGACAGGGCAGACTCTATCAAACACAGACAACACTCAGCTGGTCTGCACAGCTTCTATTCTGAGAAAGAGACCGCTATCCAGGCTGACTGTTAGGTAACCAGGAAACCCAAGGGAAACTAGGACAGTGTTTGGCTTGCTGATGGAGGCAGCATGCTGTGAGGCCTATCAAGGGTGAGGATGTGTGCGTGTGTGAGTGTGCATGCACCAGCGTGTGTGTGTGTGTGTGTGTGTGTGTGTGTGTGTGTGCTTGTGTGGGTGGGTGTGCGCACACCTCCACAAAGGCAGACAGACTATCCCAGGATGCAGGAATGGAAACTATAGGGGCCGGCACAGGGCCATGAGTCTTTGCTGGAATCTTTGCTGCTTTAGTTAGAAGGGGCCATAATGTGTGCGGGAACTTGTGCAAGTTGGTTTTAAGATTTCCTTAGAAACCACTACAGCCACTGGTAGTCTCTGCTAAAGCAGTTTTACAGAGAGGCTTTGAGAGGCCTCGAGACCTTGCTGCTAGGACGGGGCCTGCTGTCCACCGTCGTCCTCAGCAGGCCTCCCTCCACCACCACCTGGTAACCTGGTTACGTGAGAAGGCTGCACCAGGAGATTTTCGCTAGTGTTTTGCTTCCCTGAATAGGTTCATATTTCGATTCGTTCTCATTGGCCTTTCTTGAAAACATGTCGCTGCTTCTCTGATGTTTTTGTCCCCAGGTTGACTTTCGGCTTTAGCAAAATCAGCATATGGAAGAGTAAAATGCAAAAACTGGAAACCCCCTTACCTCCAACATTAGGCATCTCAACATTGTACATAAAGGGCCAGGTCTTTGGTAATAATTAGATCAGAAAGATGCAGACTTAGGAGATGGACAGTCTTGCAGGCAAATCCTGTCTTTGCTATCTACTTCCAGGTTACTCTGGGCAAGTTCCTCAACCTCTCTGGATCTCAGTTTCCTCATCTGTAGAGCAGAGATGACCATGCCATCCTTTGTAGGTTGCCTTTGTAGGTTAAATCAGTCCATTAAGTACAATAAGCAGCACATGCTAACTGTTCAACAAAGGCTACTTCCCCTCCCCCAGCTGTCCCCTTGACCTCTCTGTCCCTGTCAGCAGCTGTCATTCCCAGACACAGTTCACATGGCCACAATCCAGCTTCGTGGAAAGCCTGACATGGGGGTTTCTTCTAGGGAAACGTGAAGGGAAGGGCGGTCAGGAGATAAAAGCCTCTGTTAATCCAAGCATTTAACAGATTCCTTTTGAGCAGAGGACATCCCTATCGTATACCATGTGGGGCTTTTCATTCTTTGTGGAGAGGCGATGAGGTTTTGGAATCAGGCAGACCTGGACCATGTGCCAGCTCAGCCGTGTCAGTTAGCTGCGTGACATCGGGCAGATCACGTAGCTTTCAGAGTCTCCATTTCCTCATCTGTGAATCGGGGCAGAGTTGGGGCTGGCCTCGCCAAGTTGGCTGTTGCGTTTATTGAATGAAATAATAGTTATGAAGCATAGTTCTAGTCATTGGCTACTGCACAGACACGCCATTCCCAAAATCCCCAAACTTAGTGACTTGCAGTGACAGTCTGTGATGTCACAGCCCTGTCATCTAGCCTGTGCTCAGTGGCTGATTCTTCTGCTCCACGTAGTGTCCATTGGGCTGGAACATCCAAGATGGCTTCTTGGCGCCCTGCCTTGCGCCTCACCTGGGATGGCTGGAACAGCTGGGGGCCATCCCAGCCGCGCTCTCCCTCTCTGTCTCTCTGTGGCCTCTCTGTGTAGAAACCTGGGCTACCTGACAGCATGGTGGTCTAGAGTAGTTGCACTTCTTATTTGGCAGTTGGTTCCCAAGAGAGAAAAGAAGCAGAAACGGCCAGGCCTCCTGAAGGTGAGGCTTAGAACTGGCTTGGTGTCATTGCTCCCACATTGTGATGGTCAGAGCAAGCCAAAGGGCCAGGCCAGATTCAAAGGAAGCAAAAATAAGTTCCCTCTCTTCAGGTGAGGAACAACTTGTGCAAGCAGCACGGAGAGGAATTGATGGCGGTCTTATCTGGAGACAGCTACTCTAAGGCCTGAGTCTAATGCCTAGATCAGTAGGAGTCATTTTTTTTAAATGACTTGGTTGAGATTAGATCAAGATCTCTGCGCATAGAAAATGAAACACGGGATATCTTGGGTCCTTCGGATGGATGAACAAGAAATCATTCCACACAGACATTCCCAACCAAAGCCCCAAGAATGCCACGTCCCTCCTCATTCATTACATCCTTCATGTAAATGGCAGTGCAGAGGTCCTATTTGCCGTGGGATTAACGCAAATTTAATGCAAAGATACATGGGAATAGAAGGTTCTTGCAATGCAGAGCAGAATGTAGAACCCATTTTAAAGGAGACTTATGACCAAAGATGTGTCAGAGTAACTACAAAAAACCATTTGGGTGAGAGATTTCTGCTACAATAAGGAATGATTTTGTGTGTCTATCATTTTGTCAGCCATTAGACAGTGATGGATACGGAGGAGGATTTTGCTGCAGCAAGTCGGAGGTAGAGAGAACACAGATATTTTCATTAACTGGACTTCAGAGCAAACGGTGCAGGCAAAACCTTCATAAACACCAGGTCAGATCTGCTCTTGTGAAAGAATCTGTTTTTTCCAGCCACCCTCCCCCTAAGGTTGGCAAAGTTGTATAACGTTCTTTTAAATGAGAACAGAATAAAGGATAAAGCAAGGAGAGGAGTGGTTGGTGTGTGTGTGCTCCAAGCCCAAAGATGATGCAACTGAGAAAAATTTCATTAATTTTGAAGAAATTGAGAAAACAGACATAGCTGCTAGATGAAATTACCAGGTTTTGCTCCCACACTTTTCGCCAGTATATTTAATTGCAGGAGGAAAACAAGATGACATAAAATCCTGCCTTTTGAGGTTAGGCAAGATCTAAAGTTTGCAGCAAGAGGGAAGAGATTGTGTCTGTGTTACATGCTCCGTGTTTGGACCCTGGGCGGAGCTAAATGTGGTGGGTGACACGGCCTGGGGTCAGGGTGCAGCTGTGAAGCAGGCAACCCTTCTCTTGGACCTTTATCTTCCCCCCCTTTTAATCACCAATCTTGCTTCTGCAAGTCTTCATGTCCTGTATCACAACAATTTATATTGGGAGACCAAAAAAATATTTTTTTTACTGGCTAGTCAAAGCATTTCTTGGGGGGGGGAATTATCTTTTGTGGAAAATACTTTGATAGTTTGCTGGAAGATGGAAGAGCACACCCGTGGGGTATGGTCTGGGAAAAGTAGGTTAGCACAGGATGACTCAAGTATTCTGTACGGGAAGCAATCCGGAGCTGGGAAGTGGGGATCCAGCATAGAAGAGAGGCTAAAATGCTGAGCCCCCTAGCCAGGAGCTGGCACTACGATGGAAGAAATGGCCCATCGACTTCTTTCCAACAGTTTAACTGCTATAAGAGCAGTTTCCAAACTTCCCTGGTTCACAGCAACCTTGGTGTTTGTGATTTTTTTTCATGGCGACCCTTAGGCCAAAGGAAATACCTAATGGTTCTTTTATTAAGTGGTAAGCTCAAATAGCTTCATATGCCCTAACAACTTAGCAGCAGTTAGAAAGAAAAAAAAATTTTTTTTAAGATTTTTTTCTTTTTATTTGAGAGAGAAAGAGAGTGTGCGAGAGCAAGAGCAGGGCAGAGGGGGAGAGAGAGAGAAGCAGACTCTGAGAGGGGCCCGGAGGTGGGGCTCGATCCCAGGATCCCAGGATCACGACCTGAGCCAAAGGCAGACGCTTAACTGGCTGAGCCACCCAGGCGCCTGAAAGAAAATTTAAACTAAGAATTATTTTATTTTCTTATTATGTAACCACAATGATTTACCAATCAGATGAGTGCCTCTTGGGCGTGTCTGCCTCTCAACTTTGGAATCGATTAGATTCTTCCACCCTCATTTCCTGTTCCATGTTGACTTTCACTCCATACTTCTTTTAATCTCAGCAACCTTGATCATCCAAGATTCACAAAGATATCATTGAAAGGAATGTAGCGCAATCTACTGTTGAAACAGTGAACTACTTGGAGCCAGGAACTTGTGCCGTGCCTGCCGACAGAAATTGACTATCACTTTGTTCCCTTTGAAAATGTAAAATATCTTACAGCGCCGCTGTGAGTTTGCTGCAGCACCCTGGGGTGCCTTTGGCACACAGTTTGGGAACCATGGTTCTATAGGGTTCCCTTGAAGGTTCCAGTGTTGACTGCCATGCTGGCCTGTGCCTCCCAACATTCAGCAAGTTGTAATACACCAGACAGGAACTTATAGGAGTATGGGCAACTGGATGAGTGTGAAAGATGACTCAGTGAGGCAGGCTGGGGACAGCGGGCATGGGTGCAAGAGCCAAGAACAGAACTGGTTCAACAGAGGCTCGGCTCTGTGTGAAGGTTGGCCTTGCAAATGTGACTTCTGGGGACATGTAGAAATCTCAGGGTGGCATTTCACTTTCTGCAAGATTTGGAATGGAACTTGACCAAATCTCTGGACAGAATGCTACCAGTTGGCATTTTTAGAGAGTTGAACACCTACTTTGTCAGTTGTTGGCAAGGTTTGTAGAGTTTTTAATGTAAATCATCACTGTTGCTTAGCCTAAATTTGGGGATGTGTGTCATGGGGATGAAAAAAATCCTTCTATAGAATATATATATGTATATATATTTTATAAAGTATGCATAATATTAATATAAAGTATATATAATATTAATTCATATAATATATTAATAATATAATATAAATATACATCATTTTATAAAATAAACTTTATATAAATATATATATTTAAAATTTTATTTATTTATGATAGAGAGGGAGTGCATGAGTGTGGGGAGGAGTAGAGGGAGAAGGAGAAGCAGACTCACCACTGAGCAAGAAGTCTGATGCGGGGCTCAATCCCAGGACCCCAGGATCATGACCTGAGCTGAAGGCAGACTTTTAACTGACTGAACCACCCAGGCATCCCCCACAGAATATATTTTCATGACAAAGAGGTTAAGGTAGAGGCCAACCCTGAAGCCTGTCATTGCCATTTTACATTAATCACGTAGTAGTGCCCTGCCTGTCTAGTAATTTGCCCTTCTTCTGCCAAATCCATTACTGTAATTCACTTCCCTTGTCATGTATGTCCTACCCATGTGTTGAAAGATAATAAGAACTTGCCCACGTTTAGTGACCCTCCGAGTCCATACACCCAATTCCCAGGTCAGGGTCAGGTCCAGATTAGAAATAGGCAAACTTTTTCTGTAAAGAGCTCAAGAGTAAATGTTTTAGACTTTGCAGGCCATGCAGTTTCTGTTGCAGCTACTCAATTACACTTCAACAGCAGGAAAGCAGCCACAGACGATATTTAACGGAATGAGCATGACTGTGTTCCAATAAAACTTTATCTGCAAAAAATAAGCAGTGGGACAGATTTGGCCCATGGGCTAGGGTCTGCAGACCTCTGGTCCAGGTAGTGACAATCTGTAAAAAAAAAAGAAGAAGAAGAAGAAGAAGAAGAAGAAGAAGAAGAAGAAGAAGAAGAAGAAGAAGAAGAAGAAGAAAGGAAAAAGAAAAAAGTGTGTGATATCTTTGAGTAGAGACTCTGATGAAATACATAGCTGGAATGAGTTTGCCATACTCAAGGCAAAGGGCACAGTTCTCCACGAAACTACCATATCTGCCCAAGATTCAGACACCCGCTGCAAGTTTGGAGGTCCTCAGGGCCACCTTCACTTCTGACCAGGTGACAAACTTGGGGGTCTCTACAGATTCCCTCCTCTTTGATCATTTTCTCAGATTATGCATGGAGCTCAGGAAAGTGCTATATTTGTAATCACAATTTTATTACAGAAAAAGGATTTCAATCAGAACCAGCCAAAGGAAGAGACATGCATGGCAAGATTAGGGGTGGGCAGGGTGCAAATGCAAAGCTTTCATCATCTTCTCCCACAGAGTCCTGGACTGCATTCCTCGTCCTGGCTATGATATGTAACCGTCCTCATGTGAGTCCTGCCAACGAAGCATCAGAGTCCAGAGCTTTCCCTGGGGCTCCATTACATACTGAACACACACTGAGGCTGCAGTTTAGTACCCAGCCCCTCCTGAAGGTCAATCTAAAACCTTTGGTTTCCAGTTCTTCCGGAGTTCAGAAGTGATATGCATGTTCCAGAGCCCGCGTTATAAATCACACTATGAGACTGTCCGTGGTCAAAGCTCATAGGCAAACAAAGACTTTCCCATCAGGCAGGACACTGTAGGGAACTAAAGATCAACTTCCAGAAGCCAAGAGCAAAGGCCAGAATTTGCTTTGAGTAACAATAATTCTTCATTATACGATATGAAATAGCTTAGAAATATCTTAAGTTTTCCATTTATTCATTTGTTTCTTCATTCATTCAAATAGCCTTCTACATGGTCTCCCTGCTTCCATCCTCCCCTTAGTTATTGTGATCCCCTCAAAACCTAAGTCAAAAAAAAAAAAAAAATCAAACAATAACAACAACAACAACAAAAAACCCTAAGTCAGATCATGTCACTTCTCCGCTCAGGACCCTCAGGGGTTTCTCTCACAGACAAAGCCAGAGTCTTATAATGCTGTCCAAGGCCCCAGTGATCCCGCTCCCCTCCCAACAGCCCCAATCATCCTCTCTGCCCCTCTTTACTCCACTCCCATTGCAT
This sequence comes from Procyon lotor, assembly GCA_028646535.1. Classification (NCBI taxonomy): domain Eukaryota; kingdom Metazoa; phylum Chordata; class Mammalia; order Carnivora; family Procyonidae; genus Procyon; species Procyon lotor. The sequence goes on from CM053603.1 coordinate 57,083,622, forward strand.
CAGCCTCTTTATTGCTCTTCACGCACACCAGACCTATTCCTTCGTGTTGGCTGTTTACCCTGCCTAGAATGCAAGGATCCTCCAGATATCCAGATGGCCATGCCCTTCCTTCCTTCAAATCTTTGCTGCAATGTTACTTTTTCAATGAGGCTTCTTGTTTTAGTCTGTTTGGGCTGCTGTAACAAGTGACCATCCACTGAGTGGCTTAAACAACAAACATTTGTTTTTCATAGTTCTGGAGGCTGGGAATTCCAAGAGCAAGGTATCAACAGGTCCAGTGTCTGGTGAGCCTGTGTCCTGGTTTGCAGATGGCTGTCCTCCTGTGTCTGCAACATGGTGGGGAGAAAGAGATCTTGTGTCTCTTCCTTTCTTATAATCCCATCATGGTGGCTCCACCCTCATGACCTAAATACCTCCAAAGTCTCCACCCATAATGCCCTTACATTGGAGGTTGGGATAGTCAACATAGGAGTGGGGGAACACAAACTTTCAGTCTGTAACACCTATGCTAGTCACATCATTGAAACTGAGACGTCCCCCCATCCACTTTATTCTCCTCTATTTTTGTATTATTTTTTATTGTGGTAAAAAATGCATAGCATAAAATTTACCTTTGTAACTATTTCTAAGTGTACGGTTCAGTAGTGTTAGGCGTATTCACAGAATTGTGCGACCAATCTCCCGAACGTTTTCATCTTGCAAACCTGAAATTTTGGACCCATGAAAGATCAACCCTCCATTTTCTTTTCCCTCCAGCCCCTAGCAACCACCGTTTTATTTCTCTCTCGATGAATTTGAGTATTTTAGATATCTCATACAAGTAGAATCCTATAGTATTTTTCGATATATGACTGCCTTATTTCATTTAACTTAATCTCTTCAAGGCTTAACCACGTTGTACCATGCATTAGCATTTCCTTCCCTTTTAAGGCTGAATACTATCCCATTCTATATATGTACCACATTTTGTTTATCCATACATCCTGATGGACACTTGGGTTGCTTCTACCTCTTAATTATTGTGAATAATATTGCCGTGGATGTGGGTTTGTACCCTCCTCTATTTTTTTCATTGCATTTATCGCTTGATACAATATTATAAAATTTGCTTATTTACTGTGTTTACCATTGGCTGTCTATTTCCCCCTCATTAGAATGGAAACTTCATGAGGATAGGGGATTTTGTCTTTTTGTTCTGTGATGATGTATTGCAAGCAGAACAGGGTCTGGCACATACTAGACACTCACTAAACAGTGATATTAAGGAAATTAGGGGGAAAAAAAGAAAGAAAGAAGATTAGCAACTAGCACCTGCCATGTAGCAATGTAGCCGGCCCCCTGCTGAGTCTTAAGGAAGCAACAGCAAATAAGACGGAATTTATAGTTCGACATCAGAGTTAAATAAAATCGGTTAGGTTCAAATGTGGTAAAACAAGCTTACCTACAAGAATGATATTCGCTGGGCAGCTCACCTTTTCCTCCACATGGCTCCTTCTGTGCCTCCCTATGTCTGTTACATAGTGTCCTAATGACTAGAGTAAGTTATTTCTTTTCCTTTTTTTAAGATTTTATTTATTTATTTGACAGAGAGAAAGAGAGATCACAAGTAGGCAGAGAGAGAGGGGGAGGCAGGCTCCCCACTGAGCAGAGAGCCCAATGTGGGGCTTGATCCCAGGACCCTGAGATTATGACCTGAGACGAAGGCAAAGGCTTTAACCCACTGAGCCACCCAGGCGCCCCTAGAATTAAGTTATTTCTATCTCTTCATTTAAGTTCTACTTGATGTGGAGATACTTGAATAATTTAAATTGTGATGAAATAATAATTCTACTTTTATGTTTTCCCTACTGGAACATTTCCACCCATCAATCTGGCTTAATTGAAGGCTGTATTGCTCAATTGTCCTAAACACTCTTCATTTAAAGTTAACATCCACATGAAGAAAAGCTTTACATGTTTTTTTCATCACACTTCCACAGAATATCCTGGAATATCTTTACAAGGGAATTGTGGGATTTCCAGAGCCCTAGTGATAGTTCTTTTTTTTTTATCAGTATTTTTTAAATTTTTTTTAACCAGTATTTTTACTTGAACAAAATTCCAGCGTTCTTTAAAACAAGTACACCCCCTCCTGGGTTGGGGTCCTGGGAGAAATTCTATTCCATTTTTTAGGCTTATGTGACCAGTGTGCTTGATTCTGTCTTCTGCTTCTGCTTGATTTGATTTTTCTTTAATTTATTTTTATTTTTATTAATTTTTAATTATAATTAATGTAAGGTGTTATATTAGTTTCAGTGTTATATTAGAGTGTTATATTAGTTTTAGTATTCTGTATACAATATAGAGATTCAGTAATTCTATACATCACTCAGTGCTTATCAGATGAGTGTGCTCTATAATCCCCATGACCTGTTTCACCCATCCCCCTACCCATGTCCCCTCTGGTGACCTCCAGAGTTTGTTCTCTGTAGTTAAGAGTCTGGTTTTTGTTTGTGTCTTACTCTGACTTGTTTCACTTAGTATTATACCTCCTAGTTCCATCCATGTTGTTGCAAATGGCAAAGTCACATTCTTTTTAATGGCCGAATAATATTTCATTATAGATAGATGATGATAGGTAGATAGATAGAGATATAATATAACTTCCATCTTCTTTTTCCTATCATCTATCAATGGACACTGCTTTCATATCTTGGCTAATATAAATAACGCTGCAATATACATAGGGGTGCACATATCCTTTTGAATTGGTGTTTTCATATTGTTTGGGTTAATATCCAGTACTGGAATTACTGGATCATAGGGTAGCTCTGTTTTTAATTTTTTTGAGGAAACGCCATACTGTTTTCCACACTCTGCCTGATGTGGTATTAAAATAACTCTTTTTACTCCTTTGTCTCAGTAAATAAAAGCATTTCTTTAGTTATTTTTTTCTATGAAACAAAGTAATACATAAATTTCCCAGAAGACACAATAACATAAAGGGCACACGGGACACTAATGGTTGCAACTGCTGTTAAAACTGGTGATTATGATTCTAGATTTGTGCTGTCCAAATCGGTAGTCACTATTCCCACATAGCTACTGAGCGCATGAAATGTGACTAGCCCAAATTGAGATGTGTTGTAAGGAAAATACATAGTAGATGTTAAAGATTTAACACACACACACACAGATATAAAATACCTCAATAATGCTTATATTGATTACATGTTGAAATTATAATATTGTGAATATATTGGGTCAAATAAAGCATATTATCAGTTACATTAGTGTCTTTTTACCTTTTGTAATGTGACTGCTAGAAAATGTAAAATTACATATGGGGCTTCCATGATATTTCTGCTGGAGAGTGTTGTTTGGATGATCATTTTCTCTGCATCTCTCTACATACATACATATTGTAAGAGCAAGAGCATGGTATTTTTTATTTCATAATACACATTCTTCTCTTATTAATATATTGTTGGCATATTTCCATATCCAGAAACATATTTCCTCAAAACTATATATAATAGCCAGTGTTCCATTGTAAAAATGAGCCATAATTTCTTCAACCAACATCCTATTGTTGAACAGTAGAGTGTTTCCAGTGCTCACTATTACAAAAAGCATTGTAATAACTATCCTTGAACCCACAGCTCTACCTATGTGAGTGACTATTTTATTAGACTACATTTCCAAAAGTGAAATTGCTAAATCAAAACAGACGCACATTTTTAGGACTTTTGCTACAAACTAAAAACGATCAAGTCACTCTCTAAATATGCAGTGCTAATTTGAACTCCATCAGTAGGTAATAGCTGGTTTCAATTCCTTATAGCTTTTTTTTTACTCATTGTTACAGTTTAAAGAAAAATCTCACTGTCATCCTTTTACTACTCCTATTCTAAGTAAAATGAAAGTTTCTCACATTTTTATTAGTTTGTAATTTATACTTTGTACACTAACTGTTCATGTCCATAACCCATTTGTCTTTTAGAGAATTTGTATTTTGTCTTTGATTTACAAGGATTTTTTTATAGATTAATTAAATCAATTCTTGGTCACACATGTTTCATATTTTTTCTTTGTTTATTTGCCTTTAATCTTTTATGTTACTTTTTGATGTTCAGAGGTTTTAACCATTACATAATTTTCTTTTAGGATAACTGCCCTTGAGTTTATGTTAGGGAATTCCTTTAATACTTTAAAATTATGTTGCTATTCAAGTGTAATGTCTTCTGGTAGAGCCTTGGTGAAATTTTTTACATTTATTCCCTTATACCATATGGAATCTATTTTCATGTAGAAATTACAAGGCTTTTCTTTTCAAACTATTTCAGATTTATTAACAATCTGTCCTTTCTTTGTTGGTTTAAAAGGGGTTTAAAAGTGAGCTAATGGGGAAGGATCTAGTATATACTAGCTCAAATCCATGGAAATTTGGAGAAGGAAGAAAGAGGCATGTACTTGTGTCTAGAATACAGGTGGGCAGTGATGCGGGTAAATCAGAAAGACCAGCATGAAGGGCACAGGCTGCCAGCCTTCTGCACTTTCCCAGACATGGGTGCCATCACTTGGGGCTTATGATCTTAACCTGTTCAGGATTAAGTGCCATTTTAAAAATCTGAGTAGCAGTAAGGTATCTTGTCCGAGAAAAATGTGCAAATACATCCAACCTTGTGCATAATTGCATGAGGTTTACAGAAACCCTGTAGTCCATCCAGTAGACATATTGGGGTACAAAGACCTCAACATTAAAATCCCCTTCCCTTGTGGAAAAGAAATCAAAGACCCAGAGGTGAGTCTTACTCCAGGCTAAGGCAGGAATAGGAGCTACTCCCCTCTTTATGCGGTCACATGAGGATACTTCCCAGTATCCAGACTTGGACCACACTTCTTGGTCTCTTGTTCCTCAGTCTCTGTTCCTACTGTCTTGTTGTCTAACATGCTATTTTCTGCAGCAGGAGAGATTGCTGGTTACTTCTCAAGCATCCTTTCTCCACCCTGACATTCTGATGAGTGCCCTGAGTTTTGTTATCCACTTTCCCTCTGCAGGGCCTGGCCCCACCCCACCCAGCACCAGGGGTGGGTCCTGGTTGATTCAGGCCAACAAGGATACTATCTCCTTTGACTTCAGCCCATTGGTCCAGGAGTGGACATGTGACCTAAACCAACTGCTCAGTGGAAATTGAGGTCTCTTGGTTGGGCAGACGTTGGGACAGAAACACTCTCTCCCATTGGACACAGAAGTGAAGCAGACTTGAAGGCTGCTGTCAGCCATCAACCTCAAGCAGGCAGCCCTAGAACAAAGACAACACTGTGGAAGGCAGCATGGAGAGAAGAGGAAATTCCTTAGTGTGATGGCTGAGCCATCTTATCCATCAACCTTGAGGGCTGCTCTAACTTGGGACTTCCATTACTTGGGTCTATAAATTACCCTTGTTGTTTAAGCTATTTTGAGTTTTGCTTTCTGCTCCATGAATATAAGATTCCTAATTGATACATCCTGTGTTGGGAGCCTGGCTTAGACACTATTTTCTTCACAGCTTTCACGGTCAAGCCAACTAGAAGGGATGCCTGTTCCTCCCTCTCATAGTGTGCCAACGGCCCTCACTAGGTTGTACACAACTCATAGGTCAGGAACCATAGCTTGAGACTTTTTGTGTCTTCACAACACCTAGCTGTTAGCTGGTGTTCAATGACTTTTTGAAATCTACACTAAGCTTTCCTCACTCCATGGCTAGGTCTGTGCCTTCTTTTACCACTAAGATAAAGTTTTATTTTTTAAAGAGCTGAAAGAAAGATTACAAGAGTCTCCCTGAGACCCAGAGGATCTGTGAGTTGCACAAGCTGCACATCTCAACCCTCACTGTACTTTTTCAGTCGCCCAGGGAGTCTATTAAAATATAGATTTTTTTCTTTTGGCTGGTTCAAGATGATGGAGTAACCTCACATATTTACCATTAAATGGCAGAAAAAGTGGTTAGAAGATGATATGCTACGAACGGAGTGAAAATGGTGGAGGAAGCCAGAGACCTTGCTGAATCTCTGAGAAGAGTGGGATGACTTCAAAGAGCAAACTGGATAAGGGAGCATTACGGTCAGAGGACACAGGAAGAAGAGCTTGGGGCAAGTGCTGGCTTCTGGCTGATAGGTAAAAGTGTGGGAACAGCAAAGGGTCCCAAACTGAAATGACTCCTGCCCCTAGGGTGTCAGAGTTTGACCAGAGGAGAGGAATTCCACATAAATGAAGTGCATGCCTGGACATCTGATGAGGGGGCTGCACCTTTGGGCCAGAGCCTTTCTGTCCTAACATTCGAGGAGCACCAAGTGATCACCTGGTCCCTAGCAGGCCTCCTGAAGTGAAGCTCACTGGGCAGTCCATCTGGTGCACTTACACAGAGCTTACAAGCAGCCTATGAAGAGAATGGACCTTCAAAAAGGTGGAGAAAATCTCAGCTACTTACCCATATTAATTGCCATAGTTATTCTTTCATGTATAAGATGGAACAATCAAGATTCACTAGCGGTTGAAAACAGGCCAATATGAACAGAGAATGGTGGCCCCAGGGTAGCTAAAACAACTTTTGGAGGAGAGAACTTTAAAGAAATATAATTTCTCCCCAGAGAAAGTTGAGTGGCTACTGCATCCATTAAAACAGAACATGTATCCATAAAAAGGAACAATAAAAGAATAGGAAAGAGTTCATAAATTTTATATATCTATACTTATAAACTGTTATACATGATTATTTTATATTTTATTTATTATATTTATGTATAATAAAATAGACATATTATTTATATACATAAATAATATAAAATTTATATTTTATTATGATTTGTAATAATTATGTGCATATGTATGTATAAATCATTTAAACTCAGTTTGCCTCATTAGAATGTAAGCCTTAGAAGTGCAGGGACTTTCTCTATTTTTTTGTTCTTGCTGTATTCCCACTGCCTAGAATTGGACAAAAATAAATAAAATAGCCATATTTTATAATATATATATTATAATATATATATTATATTTATATATATGGCTATAAATAAAAATATAGCCAACCCAAATCCAAACTAATAGAAGTAAGAAGAATAGATAATATAGATGAACTAAAAGTCTTGCCTTTCAAAGTAGAGAGTCAACAGATACTTTTTTAAAGTTGATAAATCAAGAAAAATATTACGGGACTTCCAAGTCAGGGTGATATATTAACCACATGAAAATGTCTTTTTCTTGGTCTCAAAACCCTCAGGAAAATCAGGAATGGGGCTTTTTGAAAGACACAGTCTATGAGAACAAAGAGAAAGAGTAAAATACGATGTCAGAAAAGTTTTAGAAACTCTAGAGCTTGAATGAGGACTAACTCTCTTATCTGACCGAGGCCACCTGAATCCCAGGCTGGCAAGAAGGAAAGCTGTGGGAGCTGCGTTGGCAGGGGATGGGGTGCAAAGGGTTTATGTCTTGATAAGGCAGACGTAAGACGAAAGAGATTGGATCTGCATCTTCCGAAGAAGGAGGACAATAGATGCCAAAAAGATGAAAAGAGAGTATATTGATATAGATATAGATATAAATGAAGCTCACTGGTTGATCCATCTGGTCCACTTACACAGAGCTTCATTATACACACACACACACACACACACACACATATAGATATAGATGTAGACATATCAAGATATATTTAGGTTTGGCCACTTGACTTGTGATGGCCAGTGGTATATAAAATATAACTCAGTAATATGGAAGTAATTACCCAAAGACTTATTTAAAAGTGGTTGCCTCTGGGGCGCCTGGGTGGCTCAGTTGGTTGAGCCCGGAGTCCCAGGATCAAGTCCTGCATCGGGCTCCAGCTCCGCGGGAAGTCTGCTTCTCCCTCTGACCTTCTCCCTCTCATGCTTTCTCTCTCTTACTCTCTCTCTCAAATAAATAAATAAAATCTTTAAAAAAAAAAAAAACGTGGTCGCCTCTGGAGTGTAAGATTATGATGGAAGGGATTGGATAAATCACAAAAATATTTTCACATCTTTAAGGTCTGTTGGAACTTTTATCTCCATGCGTGTTCAGTAAATATCTATACCCACCTATGTAAACAGATGGATTTGTCCCAAAGATGGTCCCAATACTTGTCCTCCTTATATCTATGCCTGTGTGTCATCCCCCTCTGGGTTTATCTCTGGGTTAAGCTACCTGTGGGTTAGGGTTAGGCTACCTGTGATGGCCAAGGGGACAGTAGGAAATGTGATAAATACTTGGAAAGGGAATGTGCATTGGGGCTTGCCCTCCCTTGCTATTTTTGGGACCCCTGACACTGCCACCATGTGAAAAAGCCTGGGCTAGCCTGCTGATGGGCAGAGACCAGCAGAGGCTACCTTAGACCAGCAAGTCTCAATCAGCTTGGCAGCTGACCACCAAGACATGCGCCCAGAAAGACCTGCAGAAGAGCCACCCCACTGAGGCCAGTCCAAATTCCCTTCAGAATCATGAACTAAATCAAAGTTCGTATTAAGCTTTTAAATTGGGGGCAATTTACTCTAGATCAAGTCCTAACTGATAGATATAGATACATATGTAGAAATAAAATAAAAATTTTAAATCTATATAAGAGGACATCTGGAGCCCAACCCAGATTTATGGGATCACGCTGGAGGGTGAATCCGCAGAATTCACGGTTAAAAATCTCCACAGGGACTCTAACACAACCTGGACAAGCATTTGCAATCCATTGCTACACAGCAAAGATCAAAGGATTTGGAGGTCTGAATTCCAAGCCAAATACTTCTACTTACTAACTGTGGAATCTTGGGCCAGTTGTTTAAGTTCTCTGAGCTTTCATTTCCTTCTCAGAGAGATAGAGGAAAGTCATTTCGGTGATTAAATAGGCTAGTATATGGAAAGTGTCCAGCATCATACATGGAATTTCTTCCCCTTCCTCCTCCACAAACCCTAATGGGTCCTCATAGAGGAAGCCAATTCAGTGTGTAATTCTAGAAAGCCTGCAGGTGATTTGGCTGTAATATTGGACTCTTATTGTCTTTTCTATCTTTAATAAAGCACAGGACAGAAAGACAGAGGTTGATGGAAAGCAACCCTCAGAAGGCTTTTATTTTCCTCATTTGTCAGGGAGACTTTAATAAAATAGTTATGGTGTGAAATGAGAAACTTCCAGGAAAGAACAGAACAGGCCATAAGAGGGAAAAAAAAAATAGGGCTGTAAGCAGATTCACAAATTTGTGCCAATGATTTGGAAAATCTCAAATATAGGACCACAGGTTTTCAACGAGGAGGGAAGAAATCTTAGAGACAGGGCCAATATCATGACAGCAATGTCCCAATGTCAAATCTCCCCTTGTCAGAGTCTGTAGAGTGAACTTGGACAGCTGGGAGAAGTTCTGTAGCTTCCAGGAGCCCACGGCTCCTCTGTGGGCCTCAGTTTTCCTATCTGTAAAATGACAGGCTTGTATTCATTGACCTCTGAGTTCCCTTTCAACACTTCCATTCCATTAATTTATAACCAGATCTTTTCCTCCTCGTTGCCTACCTGTATCGTACTTTCAACCCTCCACTTTGCAAGGAACCTAGGCAACCATCAGGAAACAAATAGCTGTCTCTAGGTGTGGACTCGATGCTTAATTTTGATTCAACTTCTCTTCACTCTCCAAAAAGACTAAAAGCACCTTAGTGGCCTATCCTCTGGTCTGTGTTTCTTATCACTTTATTCATCTTATAGCACCTCACTATCCAAAGAACTATATGCATCGACTCAGTCTTCCCCAGGTGACCAGTACATGGGAGGACAAAAAGAAAATGGCTTGCTGACAACAAGAAACAAAACAAAACAAAGAACAAATGATATAATGGTGGTAAGGATTGAACAAATGAATGTGACCGTTGGCCACTCTTGTTGATGAATGGCTGACTGCTTCCCCATCAGCCAGCACACAGGCACGAGCTCAGAATGTTTGCTTTTATTTTATTACAAATTGCGTCATCCGTTCATGTCAGAAATAGAACATATACTCTGTGGGGGCTCCTAGTGACCAGAGTCCCAGGCTTTCGCCCCGGCTTTTATTACTTGAGCTTCTGTCCCTGAGCTTGGGGACCCTGCCTGGGACAGTGGTATGCACAACCCCCCCGAGAGGGGTTATCAAGCAAGAAAATTGGGACTGAATGTAGTCAAACAAGCTGTACCTGTTCTTGACTCAGAGAATCTGGCCAAAGCAATCTACTCTAATAATACTTGAAATCTGAAACTATTTAGAATCTTTTAAATACCCTATCAAAAGAGATTGATGGCATTTTTAAAATAAGATTTATTTATTTATTTGTTTGTTTGTTTGTTTATTTATTTATTTATTTAAGAGAGAGAAAGAGAACATGAAGGGGGGGAGAGTCAGAGGGAGAAGCAGACTCCCCGTCGAGCAGGGAGCCCTGATGTGAGACTCGATCTTGGGATTCCAGGATCATGACCTGAGCCAAAGGCAGTCGCTTAACCAACTGAGCCGCCCAGGCACCCAGACTGATGGCATTTTTTTAAAGTTAGAGTGAACATTTTCATATGAAGATTTGAAAATCATAAGAGACTCCTAGACTCACGAAACAAACTAAGGGTGGCTGGGAGGCGGGGGGGTAGGGATAGGGTGGCTGGGTTGTGGACATTGGGGAGGGTATGTGCTATGGTAAGTGCTGTGAAACGTGTAAGCCTGAGGATTCACAGACATGTACCCTGGGGCAAATAATACATTATATGTTAATAAATAAAATTAATTAATTAAAAAAATATGAAGATTTGATGATCTTTCCTACCGTGATCATAAAAACCGCGCATGGAAAATACAGGCACTGACTGCATACTCCAACCTCAGATACCGGCAGAGTGCGCACTCTGTACTCTGAGCCAGTACAATATCAGCCAGGCCGGCAATAGCCCAGTTTTGCAGGAAAAAGTCAGTGGACACTGCCCCATGTTGGTGATTTTCACCTTGCTGCTCCAAGTGCAGCCTGCAAGCCAGGGGCGCCGGCATCACTTGAGAACCCGTTAGAAATACAGACACTTGGGCCAGACCACACCAGACCAGCAGAATCAGAATTTCCGTCCTAACAAGCTCCCCAGATGATTCATTCAGGCACATGTTACAGTGCCGAGCGCTTCAGCGGGGCATCTCCCCCATTCGGCTGGGATTATCTCTCACTGTGAGAGGCTGTAGAAGCCGGCCACAGATCCCTCCCTCTTCTGTTTGCACGCCCCTTTGCTCCCCCATCAAGAGGCAGAGTCTTTTTCTACCCCCTTTGAATCTGGACATTTTGCATCTCGCTTCAAACAACAGATTGTGCAATAGAATTGATGACGTTGGAGGTCCAAGTCTGGGCCTCGGTGGCCCCGCCGCTTCTGCTTTCACCCTCTCGGAAGCCCGAGAACACCTTGTGAAGGAGCCCAAGCTAGCTGGCCGGAGGATGAAGAGATGGAGCGTGAGGGCCAGCCAAGAACCATACCGGTAACTGGTCATGTATGAGTCGTGTGAGATCAGCGAGTCCTGGCGGAGCTTCCAGATGCAGCAGCCACGTGAGTTCCTCTGAAAGACCAGCAGAAGAACAGCCACGCTGAGCCCAGCCCAAACTGTCGGCCTACGGAATTATGAGGGGGGAAATGGTTATTGTATTACACCACCAAAATATGTGAGTGATTTCTCATGCATCAATAGATAAATAACACACTCGTGAAATCTTTAACGAGGGCCACATAAGCTTCCTGGGAACAAACAGGTCTATCTCCAACCTGGTAGGAGATGTGAAACTGAGGGTTAGGTGAGTTTATTCCTAGGGCAGCCCCCTTGTTGCTAGGCCCACAGATGATGGAGTGACAGAGCTATTCATGCTGGATGATTGACACAAGCTCTGGGACCAGTGAACCCCCTTCCCAGATCCCTGGATGGATGTTGTCAACAAAAGCCATGATTAAAGTTTCCCGACACCGAGCTCCCAGTTTATGCAGATAATCTGGCCTGCCTCTGGCTACTCCCTCCCCTATGCCTTAATCCAGACTCCTGATAGTTTCTCCCTCAGATCTAGCTACCACCCAAGCCAATGATCCGTGAGTCTCTGGTGAGCGGTGTTGAACTGGATGGAGTCTAAGCTTTGGAGTCTCATGAACTGCGTTTCAATCCTGGCCCCACCACTTCCTAGCTAGGTGATTAGGCCAATTACCTAACGTCCCTGAGATTTAGTTTTCTCATCTATCAACTGAGATTAAGAATCTCTATTCAGACTATTAAGATTACGTATAAGAAAGGTGATGGCACACAATGAATGAATGAATGCTCTGTGGACGTATTCTGCATAAATGAGGCGAGGGGCATGAAAGCTAGAAAGTTCCTGACGTGTCTGATCGTGAAAAAGAGACAAGCCCACCAGCTCTCCCCTCCCCAATCCCTGCCCACCCTTGGAGAGCACCAGACTTCTACATGGCTGGACACTCCAACTACAGGCTAGTCTGTTTATCTGCCGCGGGTTTGGCAGCCATTTTACTCACAGCCATTGGAAGGAGGGGGGTGCAGGGTGATCAGCATTCATCTCTGGGTCACCAGGTCAAGTGGGTACTAATCAGGAAAAATGTTTGGCTATTAAATGCTCCAGTGAGTCCTTTAAATATCACCTGATGTGTCATAAATTTGGATTAGCCGTAGAAAATCAATCTTCTCCATATGCAAATGAGAGATGAAACGAGATTCTCCTTGTGAGCCGTTGCTGTCCCCCAGTATACCAGTCGCTTCAACTTTATTTAACTGGCCTGAATTTTTTTTTTTTTTTCTTCCGTTTTGCTTCATTGTGTGGCTTGAAGCCCATTATCCCCTAGACCGTTTATGGTCGGGGAGTTCTGATGGTGAAGACAGCCTTCGGAAGACTTCTGCTGGTGGTCTGTTCGCTTTGTTTCCTCACCTCCCCTGTGTGGACTCAGCTGCCACTGGGATTGAGCCTGGCTGAGCCGGCCTTGGCCCTGAGACCCTTGCCCCGAAACTGATGTCGGTCTTGGTAATGATGTATGTGGTGCACGTATGTGTGTGCCTGTGCATGTAAGTACGTATTCTAAGAGTATATTGGGGAAGTTGAAGGCTCCATTAAAAAATAAAACACTGTATATTTATTCGTCACTCTTCCTGATTCCGGGAAGCCTTGGCAGACTTCTCCGAGCTGGATTGAATTTTTGGGTTTGGAAGGGCAGAAAACAGGCACGTTTTTACCGGTCCCCAAACTGCTCAGTTCCAGCCCGTAACATCACTGTAGTATATAATGCAGGGAGGGAAATGGAGCAAAAGCCCTGGCAACTTCCCAAGGGAATAAAATGCCTGCTTTGCGTCCCGGCAGCCGCTGGCTACCCAGAAACTTATTAATGTTCTGTCTTTGTGTTCAGCAAGCTTGAGATAGGATGCGGCTAATTAGCCTGCCTGGGAACCAACTGGTGTGGATTGGAATGGGTTGGAATGGAATGATTATTGATAATAAACTCTGTACGTTACTTCATAGTTTGCTACAAACTTGCAATAAATTGTTTCACTTGATGTTCTCCACAATCATGTGGGGTTGGTAGTATTGTTATCCCATTTTACGATATGGAAACTGAGGTGCAGAGAAGAACCATTAACATATAAAAAACCTTAAAAATGTTCATGCCTTCGGACCAGTAATTCTGCTAGGAATTACCTTGGGGAAATAAGAAGAAATCCGACAATAAAGAGATTTATTGATAGATCTATACAAAGAAGTTACTGAGAATAGTAATAAATCAAAAACCACCTGCATGTCCAAATACAAGGAATCACTTGGATAAATTACAACAACTCAGTATAAGGAGTTGTTGTACTCATCCTTATAACTCATCCTTATAACTAAGGATGAGTACAACACCTCATCTCTAAACACCAGATTCTTGAATATAATTTAAAGGCAATAAGTTTACTGTAGAATCTTCAATTTTAAAAAGGCAGATTGCCTCCTCTAAGTGCAATGTTATCCCAATTAGGTTGCCTCTCTGTGCAGATGGGAAACAAGAGAAGAAATACCCTCAAATATTAGTAATGGTTATATCTGTTCCACAAGATTAATATTGATTTCTCCCCTCTTTTCCCTATTCTCTATTTTCATACTTCTCTGTAATATACAACTCTCATAATCAGAAAGTGATGCATAATAATAAATAAAACCATGGTGATACACAAAATTATTTTTTCATGTTCGTTTGTTCATGAGGAGCTAGTGAAAACTAGAAAACCAAAACAGATGAATGACTTGAAGTGCTTTTGAAGGTCAGAGCCAACATATGCCGAATACAGTTATTTTATCAAAACCATTTTGCTCGTTTCTAACTAATTTATCTTTAACAAGATAAACAAGATTTCGCAAGCGTCTGGTAATGATCCATCTGTGAAGTCACTGGATGGTTGGTTCATCCCTGCAATTTTCTATACTTATCTTACTTATCCTTCACAGAGCGCTGTCAGTGTTTGGGAAAATGGTTCTGTGAAACTTGGTAAATTGCTAAGTAAAATATTTCCTTGGATCATGGTGTAAAACTCTCCGAGTTATTAGACCTCAGATGAAAGAGGTCAGATAATGTCTCTGGAGATGGTTCCTATTAGGGGAGCTTTGGGTGCTATAAAGTATGAGGCAGAAGAGGAGGGAAATGGCAGGTTGCAACTGCAGAATTCTAAACAGACATTTTGAAGGAATTTCCAAACAAGAGGCAAAGCCCCTGCTTCTATCAGAATGGAGGGAAGCAAATTGATTCTGCAAGGGAAAAGTCTGCCCTTCGTGAGGAGACTTCTAATGGTACCCAAATTCCATTTCTTATCTTTTTTTGTTGTTAAGATACACGTAAAGCTATAATTTTAGCATTTTTGATTTGGGGGCATTTAAATATCCATGTAAGGATTTTTTTTTCAAAATTCTTAAACTCATTTGGAATGTGACGATACATTTTTTACATGTAATTCTGTAATTCACCTGGAATGTACTTTCCCTTTTTGATAGAATATCTTTAATCTGCTGAGAGTGAATCTCTGTGATTTTATTAATAACCATCCCCACTACCATTTTTCAGTACTTGTTATCCGCTCTGAATTGTGCTAGAGCTTTTCTCAAAGGCTAGCATACATCACTTGCTGTGAACCTCACAACGCTCTGCAGATCTGGGACCAGCCTCACAAAAGTTGAGCGGGGAGACAGTCAGCAACCTAGACCTTCTGACTCCCAAATCTCAAACACTCTGCTATGATGCCACCCTCATCACAGACCAAATTGTCACATGGGGCATGGTCCCTTCGTGCAATCTCTGTTTGGCTTCATTGCTCTGCCTATCGAGTGCTGAGTTCTACCACTTAAGTACCTTGATAGGACAAGTTCCCCTGCTGAGTCTACCTAATCAAAATTAATCTTGACTATTCTCACCCATGCATCCTCCCCAAAATTTTTTAAAATAATTTTTTGTTTTAATTGTCCAAGTAACACATGTTTATTACTGAATGCTTAGGAAATGCACATAAGCAAGAAAAAGGAAAGGAAAGGAGAGAAGAGGAGAGGAGAGGAGAGGAGAGGAGAGGAGAGGAGAGGAGAGGAGAGGAGAGGAGAGGAGAGGAGAGGA
>CM053603.1:57099747-57182319 GCA_028646535.1 Procyon lotor
CCCCCTCCTCCCCCACCACTGAAATCAGAAGTCTTCTTTTTTTTTTTTAATGTGCACTCATTCAACACTATTGCACCTCCTTCCCATCATTGCCTCTTCTACTCCTGGTGATGCTAGAGGCCCCATCCACTGCTTGTCAACAGCCCAACAGTGCCCAGAGACAAGATCCCAACTTGGCCAGCACTTCTAGGCATCCCTGCACCCGACCTCCACTATTCTCCCCAAATCCTAAGGCTTATTATCACTGCTTCCTGGTGCCAGGGAACCTACAGAGATCCCAGTCCTGCTCAACCTGCATTCCCGGGTCTCTCCCCAGCTTACAGGCATCCCAGAGGGGTGAGAAGCATGCTCCCACATCAGTGTTCTGTTCAGAGAAGGGTACTCTGCGATGGAAGTGACCTGGTCTTTCGATTTTCAGATCTTGAGTTCCTTCACGAGGTTGCTTCCTCAGAGCATGGATGACCCCACCAGGATGACCGTGTTGGAATTAGCAGGGCAGACCTGGAAGTCAACTCATGCCTCCGCTCTGGTCAAGTTGTCAATTACCGCCCCCGCCAATAAAATCTCTCTTGCTTTTATCTGAGGTCAGGATATCCAGAAACAGAGCCTGAAATTGGGTGTTCTTGGCCAATTAATTTATTAAACAGCACTCTCGGGAGAAGGGAGTGAAGCAGCACCCGGCAGAGAAGGATCTAAGCAAGGATGAGGTCTCGGCCAAGTCTGCTTCCATCTGATTCTAGGGGGAGCACCAATGAGTTGACCCACCGGGGGTAAAGGGGTCCAACCTGTTAAACCTCATGCCAGATGCCTCCAAGCACCGGCTGTCCCCAGGGGAGGAGTGGGGAGCATGACCTTCCAGGCAAGGCAGCTTCTGGTCAGCTGGTCTTCTGGCGAGAAGGGCAGTTGTGAGCCATTAGTAGTCAACACTTAGCAGCGGGGAATGGGTAAATTACCTGTGCTTACCATGGGGGGGTTGCACAATTTCCTAGCAGTCGGCCTCCACAGAGTGATCCTTGTCCTCAGATAAATTTTAATATTTAATTAAAATAATTTCTATTTGAATAAATCAAATTTTTTATTTAATAAATTTTGCCTGAAAAAGGAAAATGTTAGGCCTCTCTTACATTTCCCCAGACAGCCCCTCTACTCCTGTATACATTCTTAAGTACAGAGAAGCAGATGGAGTTATTCTGCCCACCTGCCCTCCTATTACCTTCCCCCCAGCGAGGTCCATCCAAGCTCCACATACTCAAGGAACTTCTGCTTCAAAAGCCTGGGCCCATAATGTGGGTTGAGCTGGCAAATTTTATTTTTAAGATTTTATCCATATATTTGACACAGAGAGAGAAATGACGAGTAGGCAGAGAGGCAGTCAGGGGGAGAGGGGGAAGCAGGCTCCCAGCTGAGCAGAGAGCCCGATGCGGGGCTCAATCCCAAGACCCCAAGATCATGACCTGAGCTGAAGGCAGAGGCTTTAACCCATTGAGACACCCAGGTGCCCTTGAACTGGTAAATGTTTAACAACTGGCTCTCCAAGGAGAAAAGCCCTGATTTGTGGCATTTGCCAGTTTCTTTGTTGTACATCCTCCCCCCATGGCCAGTGTCAAGATACCATAGTGATGTCACTCAACATGGAGTTGGGGAGAGATAGGCATGAACACACATTTACACAGTACTTTCACCAGAAGATGCAAAACACATAAATAACCTCAGGAATATCAGAATAATAAAATGTAATAAAGTAAGAAGCGATGAATTGTGAAAATATGATACCTTTTGTCTTTTTTAAAATGGACACAACATAAAATGGACAGTTTTATGAATTTTAACACATGTACAGCATTGTGCAACCATTGTTACAATCAAGATTCAGAAAAACTGGTGTGAGCCAGCTCCAATATACCTCTGCCTGTGCCCTAACTCACTGAAAATTGTCTTAGAGCATGTGCCTGTATGTGTGTCTTTTCTCCAAAAACTTTTTTGTGTGTTCTTCCAAGGATGCGCTGAGTGCTGGGGTAAATAATACATACAAACAGACTCTCTGCCTAATCTCTGCCTTTATGGAAATAACTATTAATTATATAATCACACAAATAAATATATAATTAAACACCGATTTTAAAAAAAATAAGAAATAAAAAAATAAAAACCCGATTTTAAAAAAGGCAAGTGCTATGAAGGAAAAGCACAAGGAAAAATTCCTCGAAGTGGAATTATTGCGTCAAAGAGTATGCACACTTGCAAGGCATTTTGGCACGTGTTGCCAAGTTGCCCTCCAGGAAAATCATTCCAATTTACATTTTTAGAAACATTGCATAAGCGACATACCTTTCTGCTCATCCTTGTGAAGGCTAGATAGTATCTTTTCCCTTTGTCATCCCTTTTCATTTGGGGAGGGTAAAAACACCTATTGGGTTTTTTATTTTGCACGTTTAATTATAGTTTTCATCTTCCTTTTTTTTGATTTGTCTTTTCATTTTTGAGAAATTTCCAATTAGGTTATTCACCTTCATCTTACGGAATTGGGAAAGCGTTGTATCATTTGAGACGGTGATCTTTTTAAAGTTATTTGTATAATATGTTTTTGAAAATGTGAGGTGAACATCTCTCAAAGAAGTAAAAAAAAAAATGCGTATGGTCTCTAAGACTCAGTATCTGCATTGGACTCACTGTCTCTTCATTCTGCAAAAGCTCCATTGGCTTGTTTGGTTGTATAATGTGTGCACATCAGTTATTTAGCTTTCTCTAGATTTAACTCGCTCATACCTGAGCTTTTATTTTTCATCTTCTCTTGCTGGGTTGAACGAATAGTTTCTACAAGGATACATGGATTGGATCTATTTTGAAGGATCTCTTTATCTTGTAAAGTCATGAGCCTTTGCATGTAAAGACACTTTATGGGGAATGAAATTCATGGAATACTTTTTTTCAAAGCCTTACACACGATGCTCCAGAATTTTTTGATCCGGAGCACTGAAGAGATGAGCTCTGTTGGGTTTTCCATTGTTATTGATCCACATGATCCTTTATAGGATTTTTCTATTTTCTTAAGAAAAACGAAAAATCTTTGTATTCTTATTCTATATTTATCATCTTTTCTTCCCTTCAGTGTCACTTTTTGTCCATTTCGTCTGCATTCTGGGAAAGTATCTCAAGTTCATCCTCCACACTACTAATCTTTCCCTTGACATAGCTTCATTATACATGACAGAGTTTCTGATTTCAATGGAGATTTTAGTTTTCATACTTAGAGTTGGGTTTTCATGCAAATATTCCTTCTCATGCATTTCTCTTTTATTGTTTTCTTTTTTCTCTTCCAGTTGCTTTACCACCTTAGCCTGTTCTCTTAATAACTTCATGCTACTGATTCCTAGACTCTGTACTCAGTGCTCTATTATATGCTAAGTAATTTCTCATTGTTTAGCTTCTGGATCCTGTAATAGATCATCTTCAGAGGGGAGCTCTTCCTCTGATCCTCCTAGATGCAATTCCATTCCCCCATTCTTCCGAATCTTTTCCAAAAGCCCACAAATCAGTATTCTTCCTTCTTATCCTCAGAGTAGATCCAGACTAGATGCTGTTGAATAGATCTCTTTGGTTTCTCTCAAAGTTTTTCTCAAATCTATGAAGGGCAAGTTAGTATCAATATCAGTCATCGCATTTTCCAATTTTAGGTAACCTGTCATGCCCTGCTCTACCTGACTTGTTATCTGTGTTCTAAATAATGTACCACATGGAAAACTACAATGGTCTGTGTGGACTTTTATTATCTCTGTTCTCCATATGGCCCATGGTGCTTCTCTGGTGGATATTACACCTGTCAGAACCCATTACATCATTTTCACTATGAACTTCATCACCACCACCATCCCCTCAGCCATCACATATACTGAGTTAGTGTCTGGAATTTGCAGGCTCTGCCTGGATATGGAAAAATGGGGCTGCAGAAGCAAAGTGGGGACAGAAGAGATGGATTGGAAGATAAAGATACAAAAAGAAGATAACTTTTCTTGGAGCACCTGGGTGGCTCAGTCGTTGAGTGTCTGCCTTTGAGTCAGGTCATGGTCATGGTCCTTGGGTTCAGAGATGGAGCCCCGCATCAGGCTCCCTGCTCAGTGGGAAGCCTGTTTCTCCCTCTCCCACTCCCCCTGCTTATATTCCCTCTCTTGTGGTCTCTCTGTGTCAAATAAATAAAATCTTTAAAAAAGAAATAATGAATGAATGAATGAATGAATGAATGAATGAATGAATGAAATAAGAAGAGAACTTTTCTTGCTCTGTGAAGAACCACACAAGGAAGCCGGTGGGCTATGGCCTAAGAACTTGGCCAGAAGCAGGTTGTATATTCATATTAAGTGTTTACTAACCTTTTCTCAGGCTGTCCCCATTTTATGAGAAAAGTAGGAAAAATGCCTTTATGGTCAAGGAGGATCTCTTCTACAAGATTCAATGCCCACCCCCCAAAACACACAAATACAAACTAGGGCAAAATAGAAAAAAAGGAGAAAGAAAGAAAAGAGTGATAAATTTTATTACCACATAAAAGGCAAAACTTTTTAAATAACACAATTATAATCACTATAATAAGAGTGAACAGATAAGCTACAAACAGGGAAAAGATATTTGCAATACACATGCCTGACAAATATAAAGAACTTTTGCGTGTCATTTAGAAAGAGATCATCTACTCAGTAGGAAAACAAACAATATGAGCAAGCAATTCACAGAAGAAGAAAACTAAATGGTCAAAAAGCCAAGAATAAGGTGCTTAACTTCACTAGTTATCAGAGAAATGCAAACTAACAATAAAGGACTGCTTCATACTTACCGGTTTGACATTTGGAAAGTTTTATAACACCAAGTGATTGCAAGACTATATACAGATGACCAAATTTTTTTTACACCACTAAAGAAAGCGTAAATTGGCAGAGCACTTTGGAGAGCATATTAGTAATATTATAAAAATATATTTATTATATATTATATAATATTAATTTATTTGAATTAATAATATTAAATATTATTAATTTATTATAATATTAATTATATCAAATTAAATATTGATAATAAATTAAACATGAATTTATTATCTAATTATTATTAATTAAATAGAATCAATTAAATTAATAAATTAATTACATGGTTGATTTAAAGTAATAATATTATATATTTATTATACAATAAATATATTTATTAAAGGTACACTGACCCTACAATCTAATGATTCCTCTTCTAAAGCTTCCCGAATCAGACCATTTGTCAGAATCACCTGGAAGGCTTATTAGATCACAGATTGCTGGGACCCAGCCTTAGAGTTCCCAATTCATTAAGTCTGGAGCAGGGCTTGAGAATTTGCATCACTTGCTAGTTCCCAAACGATAGTGTTACAGCTGCTCCAGAGAGCACACTTTGAGAATGATTGCTTTCACAGAGCTCATATATTTAAGCATAAGGTCTACCTACAACAAGGTTAATTGTAGTGTTATTTGTTGCTGCCAAAAAACAGGAAACCATCCACATGTCTACCAAGAGGAGAACAGTTAAACATACTCTGATATGCTTACATGTTGGATGAAAGAATCCTACAGTAAAATGAATGGACTAGGTCTCCATGCAAATTTAGAACCACGGTTTTGTTGAATGCCATTTGGGGAGTTCTTTATTAATTCATAATTTCATGAATGTGTGTTTTCTCTCTTCAGCCTTTGTGGTCAGCATATTTTCTATTTTATTGTTTTTCTTTTAAAAAAAAAAAGCAGCTTTCAGAGGTATTTATCAGCCCCGCTGCTTTTTTGCTTGCTAATTAATTAATTTCTGCATTTTATCATCATTAATTTCTTTTCTCCATTTGATGTTCTTTATATAGCGCATTGAATGGGATCAGAAGCTCGTTTATTTTCATTCTGTTTGTTAGTGACAAAATTTAAGGCTACTGATTTCCCATTCGGTAGAGCTTCAGGACCTAGTCCACAAATGGTGCTATATTGTATAATTACAGTTTTGATTTTCTCTTCAACCCAAGAATTATTTAGGAAAGCATTTGTTTTAAATTCCCAACTATAGAGGGTTTTTTGTAATTATTTTCAACTTTCATGATGTTGTGAACAAAGAATATAGGATAGTGTGTGTGTGTGTGTGCGCGCGCGTGTGTGTGTGTGTGTGTGCACGCGTTCTATAGGCAATAAAAAAAGGGTATATATTCTCTATTGAAAGAACACCAAGTTCCCTGGATTCTTATTAAATAAGACTTATTAATTGTATTATTCAAATCCTCTATAAAAATTAATGATTTGTCTAATCTCTCAAAGTTTGGGAGAAACTAATTATAGTTTTTCACTGTAAAAAGGACAGCTAGGCAAATATATACCTAGATACATAGGTACTTTATTTTGACTGTACCTTGCATGATTAAATTGATTAAATTATCTTATTGGTCCTTTTCAGTGTAATTTTCATCTATAATCGTATTTTTTCTAAGATCAATGTTGTGAACCTTGGTGTCTTTTCATTTGCATTTGGATTACATAGATGTGCCCATTCTTTTAATTGCAACCTTTTTCTTGTACATGACTATGAATATACAATCAACTTCTTTTTTTTTTCCAAATACTTTTATTTTATTTTTTCAGTGTTACAAGATTAATTGTTCATGCACCACACCCAGTGCTCCAAGCAATACGTGCCCTCTTCAATATCCACAACCAGGTTCACCCAACCCCCCACCTCCTTCCTTCCAAAACCCTCAGTTTGTTGCTCAGAGTCTGAGTTCTTGGGCCATAGCCTACTGGCCTCCTCATGTGCTTCTCCACAAAGCAAGAAAAGTTCTCTTCTCTTTGTATCTTTATTTTCCATTCTATCTCCTCTTTCCCTACCTTGCTTCTGCAGCCCCATGCATTTCTTTTAGATAGCATATAACTGGGTTTTCTCTGTGGGATCCCTCTGAGAGTTTGTATAATTAAATGAGAGTATGACTACTGACATCTCTTGAATTGACCTCCTTTCTTGTTGGATCTCATTTTCATTTTCTTCTCTATAGGCTCTGCCTGCTTGTGGGTGCCAAAGAGAGTCACCATTATGGATTGAACTGAGTCCCCCTAAAATTCATGTGTGGAAGTTCTCGCCCCCAATGTCACTCTATTTGAGAAAAGAGCTTTAAGAAGATAATTAAGGTTAATTGATGTCATAAGAGTGTAATTCTAATCCAATAGGACTTGTGTCTTATAAGAGGGAGAGGCATCAGATCTCTCTCTCTCTCTCTCTCCCTCTCCCTCTCCTTGTGCACTCACAAAGGAAAGGTCATGTGGGCACAGAGTGAGAAGGTAGTCAACCACAAGCCAAACGAGAGTCGTCAGAAGAAATCAGTCCTGCCAGCACCTTGATCTGGGATTTCTAACCTCCAGAACAGTGAGAAAATTAATTTCTATTGTCTAAGCCACTCAGTCTTTGTTATTCTGTTACGTTAACCCAAAGAGATGAATACAGTCACACTAATATCAACAACCAAAATTTGCTAGTGGTTGACCATACTTGTTTCTTGAAGACCTTAGCTTCCCCTCTAAAGGCCTCCTACCCACCCATATTTCTGAGAGTCACCAGGAAACATCACATGGGCTCATTTCCTGTAGGTACTGTACGACCCTACAATCTCTCCCTGGGCACCAGAGTTTCCCACCAGCTGCTGCTGCTCCCCTAGCCTCTGGATGGACACTGCCAGCCCCTGGCAGAGATAGGCAAGGTGGTTGTCTCTTTTCCACCACTGGCCCTGGAGCATGGGAATCCCTAAAATGTCCAGGCTTTTGTGTAGTTTGTGGTTATTAACCACTTTGTAGAGCTCCAACTCAGGACACAGACATATGAAATCAAATACAATAATAATATAGAATATAATAAATATGAATATGCTTATTTTCTACTCTGATGTAAAAATATGAAAAGAGATGTTTACTTGAAATTATATATTACGCCATATTGTTTACTTTTCTGTTACATATTATTAAACAAAACAATAAGACTTGCTAACAGTGACAATTAGTCACAATCAATAGTAGCACAAACACTGAATACAATCAAATGTAAAATTCATTTTAACTGGAAGTTCTGCTCTTATTAAATGCACATTACATTAATTCCTGATACCAATGCAATGTGATGACATCAAGCTAAATATACCCTCAAGTCTCAACATAAAAAAAAGTCTCAACATAAGTGGTTGACGTGAAACACTTAGTATTTTACTAGCAACAGGAAACAGGATTTTAGACTTACAAAAATTAGCTTCCAGCTCTCCAAAACAAGTCTGTGTTACGAACTGGATAGACATTTTTGAAGAACTAGAAACTAATTCCTTTAAGTTGTCACTGTTGTCTTTTGTAATAAAATGTAGCCCTTCATACACTGTAGAAAGTATGATGGTTGATAAGATCTGACAGAACCCACACTGCACTATAAGGGGTTAATTCATCTGTTATCAAAATTTCCCCTTTAGGTGGGGGGATGGGCAAAATGAGTGAGGGATTGTGGGAGGTACAGGCTTCCAGTTATAGAATGAGTAAGTCAAGAAGCAGCATAGGGAATATAAACAATGGTATTGTAATAGCATTGTATGGCGACTGATGGTGACTAAACTTGTGAGCATAGCATAATGCATAGACATCATAAAATCACTGTTGTACACCTGAAACTAAAGTAATACTGTCTCTCAACTATACTTCAATTTAAAAACAGGCCACTTTGGTTCACCCACAAGGCATGTTCATTGCAATCTCCAGATCCACAAATGAAACTTCATTCTATTTCATCAAGCATTCAAGGGAATGACAAGATAACATGTGTTTGTGTGTGTGGTATGCCCAAGTCAATTTAGCAGGTGCCTTTTTTAAAGTAAGCTTTGTTGCATTGTCTGGAGATGAAGAAACATTTGACGAGCCTAGAAGCATTTTTCTGTCTCATCCCGTACTTGGGAGATTCCGTCTCCATTTGTGTTCTCACATCCCCTTCTCCATCATGTGCAATCCAAAATTCTTTCTCCATATTGGGTAGTATGCTATGTTTTTTTATGATTTTTTTACCTCCCTAATCCAGACAGATGTGTCATTACATCTATCATTAAAACTACCAGGACACCTGGATAGCGCAGCATCTGCCTTTGGCTCAGGTCATGATCTCAGGGTCCTGGTATCCAGTGCCAGGTTGGGCTCCTTGCTCTGTGGGGAGTCTCTCCCTCTGCCCCCCACCACTAGCACTCTCTCTCTCTCTCTCTCTCTCTCCCTCAAATAAATTTTAAGAAATATTTTTTATAAAAACTACATAGTCGACTAGCCTTCTTTTCAGATGATGTCTGAGTTATACTGGTATTTATACTGTAATTGTCCCCATTTTGTTATCTGAAATCTTAAAAAACATGACCACACTAATCACAATGCTAACAATTAAAATAGGCAAGACTTCCAGACTGCCCAAGTAAGGACATCTATAAATCTACTCCTCAGAAAAGAATAAAATAATGGCAAAAGAATGTTAAAATCAAAATTTTTACGACTTTGTAGATTAACCAAAGCCTTGCAACATTGAACAAATTCCTAGAAGGACATAAACTACCAAAACTGACTCCAGAATAAACATGAAATCTGAGTAAATCTGTAACAAGTAAGGAGATTGGATTACTAATTTTAACATTTTCCACAAAGGAAGGTCTGGATCCAGGTTGTTTTATTGGTGAATTCTACCAAATATTTGAAAAAGAATTAATACCTATGTTTCACAACATCTTCCCCAAAAAAAGAAGAAAAGGGGTTACCTAAGTGGCTCAGTTGGTTAAGTGTTTGACTCTTGATTTTGGCTCAGGTAGTGATCTCAGGATCCTGAAATAGAGCCCTTCATCTGGCTCCGCACTCATCAGGGAGTCTGCTTGTTCCTCTCCCTCTGTTCTTCCCCTGCTCTCTCTCTCTCTCTCTCAAATAAATAAATAAATAAATAAAATATTTTTTAAAAAAATAGAAGAGGAGAGAATGCTTCCCAAATCATGCTATGGGGCAGTATTCCACCAACACCAAAACCAGGCAAGGACTCCATAAGAAAATGAAACTACAGGCAAATATTCTTCATAAATAGAGATGAAAATTTCTCCAAACAAATTAGCAAAACAGAACCAAACAACATGTAAATGTAACAAAGTGAAATTTATTTCAGGAATACAAAGTTGTTTTAATGTCCCAAAATCAAAATACGTAATCAATAAAGTATACATTAATAGAATGTAGAACAAAAACTACACAATCGTTTTAATAAATACAGAAAAAGCATTTGACAAAATCCAACACCACTTCATGGTTTAAAAAAGAAATTCAGCTAACTTCAAATAGAAAGGAAATTCCTCAACCTGGTAAAAGGCATCTTTAAAAAAAAAACACACACACAATTAACATCATATATGTAAAGGTAAAAAACTGAATTATCCCTTCTTAAGATAAGGAACAAGGCAAAGATTTCCACTCTTGCCACTGCTATTCAACATTGTACTGTAGGTTCCAGTTAGGGCAATTAGGTAAGAAAATGAAATAAATGTATCTAGATCAGAAAGAAAGGGACTAAGTTATTTCTATTTGTAAATGACATTATATTGTACTTAGAAAATCACAAGAGGGGCTCCTGGGTGGTTCGGTCAGTTAAGCTTCTGCCTTTCACTCTGGTCACAATCCCAAGGTCCTGGAATCCAGCTCCCTGCTCAGCAGGGAGCCTGCTTCTCCCTCTCTGTCTGCCACTCGCCCTGCTTGTGCTCTCTCTCTCTGTCAAATAAATAAATTCTTAAAAAAAAAAAAGAAAATCACAAGAAATCCATAAAAAAACCCACTACTAGTACAAATATAAAAGTCCAGCAAGGCTACAGGATATAAGATCAATATATAAAAATCAGTTGTATTTCTATACACTTGCAATAAGAAATCTGAAAATGAAATTAAGAATATAATTTTATTTGTAGTAGCATCAAAATGAATAAAATACTTAGGAATAAATTTAAAAAGTGCAAAATTTGTTCACCAAAAGCTATATAAAATATTGTCAAAAGAAATTAAAGATCTAAATGCATCCATGTTCAAGGGTCAAAAGACTTAATATTTTTACTATGGCAATACTCCCCAAATTGATCTGCAGATTTAGTGTAATCCTGATAAGAAATACCAGATGACTTTTTTGCAGAAATTGACAAGAAAGTCTGAAAATTTATATGTAGTGGATTTATATTTAATGGATTCATAATAACTAAGACAATCTTGAATAGAAAGAACAAAGGTACAGAACTCACCCACTCAGATTTCAAAATGTCAGTTTGAAATTTATAGCTTTATATTACTATAAATTATAATAGTAATTAAGACATATTGGTACTGCTCTAAGAACAGACATATAAATCAATGGAATAGAATTTAGAGTCTATAAATAAACCTTACATTTACAGTTAATTGATTTTAAACATGAGAGCCAAGACAATTCAATGGGGAAAAGAACAGTCTTTTCAACAAATGGTGTTGGGACAACCAGAATCCACATCAAAATATGAAATTGAACTTCTATCTCACACCACATACAAAATTAACTCAAAATGTATCATAGACCTAAATATAAGAGTTAAAACTATAAAACTCTTACAAAAAAAATTAGCAGTAAATCTTCATGACCTGAGTTAGACTGTAGTTTAGTAAGTATGACACCAAAATCACAAAGTAACAAAGAAGAGATAGATCAGACTTTGTCAATATTAAAATTTTTTTCATCAGGAAAATAAAGACAACCCACAGAATGAGAAAAAAGTATTTGTTACTCATACACCCGATAGATATTTATGTCCAAAAATAAAGAATATTTACAATTCAACAATAAAAAGACAAACAACCCAACTGAAAATCAGGCAAAGGATCTAGATAGACATTTCTCCAAAGATCTGCAAATGGCTAATAAACCCATGAAAAGATGCTCAACATTATAGCCATCAGGGAAATGCAAATCCAAACCACAGTGAGATACCACCTCACACCCACTGGGATAGCTATAATCAAAAAGTTAAAAAAATAACAAGTGTTGGCAAGAATGGGGAGAAATTGAAACCCTCATATATATTGATAGGGATGTAAAATGCTGCAACTACTTTGAAAAACATGCTGGTATTTCCTTAAGAGGTAAAATTCCCAGCAATTCCTCTCATAGGTATATACCCAAGAGAAATGAAAACACATGTCCACACAGAGACTTGTACACAAAGAGTACCATACACAGCAGCATTATTCACAATAGCCAAAAAGTAGAAACAGCTTAAATGTCCATCAATTAATGAATGGTGAAATATATTGTGGTATGTCCATACAATAGGATATTATTCAGTATGAGGAGTGATGTATTGATAAATGCTAGAAAATTGATGAACTTTGAAAACATTATGCTAAGTGAAATAAGGCAATCACAAAAGTCACATAGTGTATGCTCCTATTAATATGAAGTGTCCAAAATAGGCAAATCCATGGAAACAGAAAGTAGTTGAGTGTTTGCCTATGGTATATGGGGGTGGGGAAAAGAGTGGCTGCTAATGAGTAAGGTTTTTCTTTGGGTAATGAAAGTGTTCCAAAATTAGATTGTGGTGATGGCTACACAACTCTATAAATAAGCCTAAAAGCACTGAATTGCACACTTTAAACGGGTCAATTTTATGGTATGTGAATTATATCTCCATAAAGTTGTTTAAAATAAACCTAGTGCTATCACTATCCATTCCCCAAGAGTTAACTCACAGGCAAATTAAAGACAAACTGTTAATGCTCACAACTACAATGCATCTAAATTGCATACTTAGGTCCCTTCACTAGGAGAGATGCAACAGTAAATTTTCTCTTGCTGTGAACAGCAAATCATGGCTATCAACAGGAGCATTCAGGAAGAAAAATACCAACAGCAGCTACAGAAAGGTGTATCCTCTTGACGAGAAATAAAACGTTGCTTTCAGTCCCTATTTTGGTGGCTGCCATATAGATTTTGTATTTTTCCTCCAACCTTTACACCCATTGCCCAAATCAGGCCATTTCATGTTTTAGCAAGGGGTTTTCTGAGAAACCAGAACAGTCCAGGGCAAACCAGGTTGGTTGGTCACTCAATCAGTGGAGAAGTGAGGCAGAAAAAGATCCTTCTTTTCCATGACAGCCTCTGTGCGAGGGCATCAAACTGGACTGCTTGAATCCTGGTATCCTGCAGAATTTTTATTGCTAAGTCTCTCATCTTCTTTATTGTTCTTATGAATGAAACTTTTTTTGTATTATCTGTCATTATTTGTGAATAGAAAAGCTAATGACTTTATATATTTTCTAACTACTTTACTTAATTTTCTTATTATCTCCAATAGTTTTTCAGTCGATTTTTCTGGGTCCCCACCTCCCCTGCTTCTTCCATTTCTTAATCCCTTACTTAAAAACCACTTTATTTGCAAAGGCTGAGACTTCCAGAAAACCAAAACAGTCAATTCAGAACGCACATCTGATCACTTGCTTGGATGGCAGTACTGCTATGAAGTTTTTCACTATGAACCTGACTACCCGACTTTGGAGTGGAGACAACCTTCTCATGTCAAGGTGTGTCTATATATTTCTATTTTATCCAGAGATCTAATCAGGAATGAATATTGAATTTTTTTCAGATGATGTTTCTGAATCCTTGAGATGACCAGCGGCTTTTCTCCTCTGATATGTTATCAGGGTGAATTATGCTGATGACTTCCTAACACTATACCCTTGGCCCTAGTTTTACTAAAAATGGATCTCACTGAGCCTTCATTCATAATTTTGCTAATATACTGCTCAGACTGTTTGCTAATTTTTTAAAAAGATTTTATTTATTTATTTGACACAGAGAGAGAGAGAGCACAAGTAGGCAGAGAGGCAGGCAGAGGGAGAGGGGGAAGCAGGCTCCCCGCTGAGCAGAGAGCCCAATGCGGGGCTCGATCCCAGGACCCTGAGATCATGACCTGAGCTGAAGGCAGAAGCCCTAACCCACTGAGCCACCCAGGCGCCCCCTGATTGCTAATTTTTATTACAGCTCTTACATCAATGTTCTAAATGAGCTTGGGTTCCTTCCTTGTGCTCTGATTCAAGAAACTGTATTATTTTGGCTTCCTGTAGAAACACTTCTCTTGCTGTGCTTGGAGACAATTCTATCTTTCTTGAACATTTGAATTCATTTACCTGAAAAACCATCTGGGCCTGGTGATTAAGGGTTGGAGCATTTTTAATTTCCTCTCTGATTATTGCTCTGTTTAGAATTCTTATTTCTTCTACAGTAAATTTTGGTAATTTCTACATTTTCTCAACAATTAATCATTTCATCCAGTTTCATTCCCTGAAACTTTTTTTTAAAGATTTTTTTAAAGGGTAAATGTTTATTTTTTTAATCTATTTTTTAATTCAAGAGAGAGTGAGAGAGAGCAGGGGAAGGACAGAGGGAGAAGCAGACTCCCCGCTGAGCAGGGAGTCTGATGCGGGACTCAATCCCAGGGAGTTGGGATCATGACCTGAACTGAAGGCAGATGCTTAACCGAATGAGCCACCCAGGAGTCCTCCCTGAAACTTTTTAAATGTCCTCTGTATCTCTCGTTAATTCTCCTTTCTAATTTTTAATTTTATTTATTTCTAATATAAGTGGTTTTTTCAAAGAAATAGCAAATTTTTTAATTTATTGGTTCCTTCTCTTACTTTGTAATTTATTAATTTCTGCTTTCCATTTTTTACTTTTGATGTTTTTTCCTAAATTCCTGAATGCTTGTTAAGTTTTTTTTTCACTTGTAGTTTCTAATATATATGTCTATGGCTTTATTTTCCTATGAGATCAGACCTGGCCATCTTCCCCGAATCTTGAAATACTATATTTTATTATTACTAATATTACTTTTTAGTTATAATTCCTGATTTCTAGAATTTGCAATTGCTAAGTTCTAGAATTTGCGGTTTCAACTCCAATTTTCTCATCGACCCAAAAGTTATCTAAGAGGACAATTAAGAGTTTTTCCCCCCATGATCAAATAACTGAATTATACTTATTGATATGATGTTGCTTATTGGTTTATAATAAATATTACCCATTATGCTACATGCACTTGCCAAGATTCTGGCAGGACGCAGATGGCACATTGAAAAAAATGAACTAAATGGAATTGAACAAGGAAACTAAGCATAGAGAAACGGGCTGGGTTGAAGGAACCAACAAAGAAAGATGGTCAGGTGCCCGGGAACCAGCAGCAGTGGGAATACATTATCGGCTCTCACCCTAAAGTGACAGGGCAGGGGAACATAGCACTGGGGTTGGGGAGGAACACAGCCACTCCCAGAACCACAGAGAGGTAGACAGGAACGCAGAGAGTAGTTACTCTAACCTCCCTTTCTCTATCTGTCAGTCTTCTATGGACACAATACAAAGGCAGAGCTCCCCTACCCCCACCCCCCAGGGAGCCCAAGAGATGCACTCTGTAGAGCCACAGAAGGACACAGGATAGGAAAAAGAAGAGAAAAAAAAAGTCTGGAAGCAAAAAAGTGGGAATGGGGGCACCTGGGCTCAGCTCATGATCTCAGGGTCCTGGGATCAAGCCCCACATCGGGCTCTCTGCTCGGCAGGGAGCCTGCTTCCCCCTCTCTCTCTGCCTCCCTCTCTGCCTACTCGTGATCTCTCTCTCTGTCAAATAAATAAATAAAACCTTAAAAAAAAAAGTGGGAATAACCAGCATCTCAAGTAAATATCATTCTACTCCCATTTAAACATCAGGAATAGATATAATTTCCATTAATGCTCCGTGGTCTGCTGATGTGATGAAATGGTACTTAGAATTTATCTGATTTCAAAGCATCCTCACATTCCCAGAACCCTTGATGCCTATTCTTTTCACTATACTTTTAAGTTGTTACCTCTCTATTTAGAATTTTTCATCTCTATTAGAAATGAGATTGGTCTACGATTTTCTTTCTTGAACCGAAGTCATCATAGTTTAGTATCAGGGTTATGCTTGCCTTGTGAAATGAATCAGAGGAGCTTTTCACATTTTTAAGTTCTGGAATAATTTACATAGTAAAGGAATTGTATATTTGGTAAAAGTTTTTAAAAAATCATTCAGTCATTTCCTATCGAGCACTCGTGGTTCTTCTTTCGGGTGATTCTTGGATAATTTTTCAGTCTTCCGTAATTATTGATCTGTATGGGTTTTCTACTCTTTGAGTCAATTCTCGCCATTTCTAATTTCCTAGGAAATGGTACTCTCATAGAGAGATTCATTTTCTCCTACTAGGTCATGTTTTATTCCCCCCAACTTTGGGGGATATGAGGTCTTGCTAAAGGGCCTTTGCATCTCCTGGGGAAGCCCACAAGATTGCTGGGACGGTAATGCAGAGATATCCTCAAAGGTTGGTTAAAACAGCTAAAACTCTTTTTTTTTTTTTTAAAGATTTTATTTATTTGACTGAGAGAAACACAGCGAGAGAGGGAACACAAGCAGAGGGAATGGTAGCGGGAGAAGCAGGAAGCAGAGGGAATGGTAGCGGGAGAAGCAGGCTTCCCTCGGAGCAGGGAGCCCGATGCGGGGCTCGATCCCAGGCCCCTGGGATCTGACCTGGACCGAAGGCAGATGCTTAACGACTGAGCCACC
Source organism: Procyon lotor (assembly GCA_028646535.1). NCBI lineage: Eukaryota > Metazoa > Chordata > Mammalia > Carnivora > Procyonidae > Procyon > Procyon lotor. The sequence goes on from CM053603.1 coordinate 57,116,411, forward strand.
CAGGCGCCCCAAACAGCTAAAACTCTTTAGAGGGGTTTCATCTCACAGGCAGGATTGTCCAGGTTTCTCCGCAGCTGTTGATAAATGCCGCACCCCGTGGAGCTGACCACAGGAGAATGTGCCTTGCAGTTGACCATCCAGAGTGATTCACCAGGCAGTTGTGTGACCTTAGAACCCGTCTTCCCTGGAAACGAACCCTTCCAAGCTGTGGCTGTGATCTTGGCCTCTGGCTTAGCAAAAGCAACAAGGACGAGCATGCGAGGGAGAGAAGGAGGGATGGGAGGGAGCTTCTGCATGAGTGGCCCTGCTCTAGGGATTGCCTTCCTCCTGGCCTCGGCTCTGCCACTTTGGATAGGTCATTGTGACTAACCTCGCCGGCTTCAGTTGCCTGATCAGAGAAATGACAGGCTCTGAGGCCGTCACAGGTTTATGATTGTATTAACAGACGCCCCCAGGAGTAAGCCTAGCACAAACAGGTTCGTGTCACTTCTCAAGTGCATGCTCTCTCTTGGTCTCTCTCTCTCTTTCTCTCTCTCTAATAAGAAACGGATATTCCTGCCTAAGTAACAGTGTTTGAAATCTGCTCCAGGGGGGAACCAAAGGATCTTTCTGTTCTCCACTTACCTTCCTTCCAGCCTTCCTTGCACTCAAAGGTCTTACATTGCTGGGGTTTAAGGCATCAACAGCCTGAGGGAGAACACTGTTCTGGAAAAGCAGTCTTTTGAGTACCAAACACCTTTGGAGACACTAATGAACCAGTTAGCAAGGTTCTGGGGCCACAGAAGGTACCGATGGGGCGGGAGGGATCTAGTGCCTAGAATGCTGCAGGGGGGGAGGCAGGGGGAGGGGGAAAGGCCAGCCTGGAATGACAGCCACAGTTGCAAGGGATGGGTGGGAATGGTGGTGGCTTTGGGGCCCTGGAAGTGGAGGTGGAATGCAACGCAAATTAGCCTGCAAGAGTTTGAGGAATGAGGAGCATGGAAAACTCTGACAAGGTTAACATGAACAGCCTGGTCTTCGGACGCCAATCAAATGGGGTTTCCATCCCAGTTCTGTGACTCACTACTGAGTTACTAAACTTCCGCGAGCCTCTTTCTCCTTCTGCAAAATGGGAATAATAATGGCTATGGTCAGGGCCAGTAGGAGAGTTAGGTGAGATAATGCTTAAAAAGTACTTCAACACGATGTCCGATGTGAGTGAGGATTCAATCTGCATGTCTATTCTTATAGCAATTCCTATTTGGGCCACCATCCTTCTCTAGAAGCCATTTTAATTAATATAATTAATTGCATTTTTGCATTCTTGCCAAGCACCATGCTGGTCACTCTCAGGTTACAAGGAAGAATGTGGCATATTCTCTGCCCTCTGATAGCTTCCGGTCCAGTGGAACCGACAGATTTATAGACAACCCAGTGAAATATAAAGCAAATCACACTTAAGAAGCAAACAGAACTGCCCCAACCCAGGACCATGTGCCAGTCACTGTCAAGACTGACTTTTTAAACCTCATCATAACCCCATGAGATGGACCCATTTTACAGACGAAGAAACTAGGGCACAAAGAGGTAAAGAACACATCCAGGGGGGCGCCTGGGTGGCTTAGTCGTTAGGCGTCTGCCTTCAGCTCAGGTCTTGATCCCAGGGTCCTGGGATCGCGCCCCGCATCGGGCTCCCTGCTCGGCAGGAAGCCTGCTTCTCCTGCTACCATTCCCTCTGCTTGTGTTCCCTCTCTCGCTGTGTTTCTCTCTGTCAAATAAATAAAATCTTTAAAAAAAAAAAAAAAGAAGAATACATCCAGGGACACACAGCAAAAATCTGATCCCATCCTGTCCTCTCTGAAACTGCCAGAACTGCCCCCTCAATGGCAAAGCTAGACGTCAAGTGCCCGCTCCCCAACTTAAAACCCTCTGCTTCCCCATTCTCTCGCACCGCTTCTCTTCTGAGAAGGAACTATTTCAGAAAGTGAATAAATCTGGGTGAGCTTTCCAGGCTGAGGACCGAGCTGGGGCACAAGCAAGGGACCTGAAGGACTGTGTTCTGCAAAGAGCATGAAGAGTCTCTCAGCTAAAGAGCAGATGAAATTAGTTAATAAATGACAGTGGCTTGGCTTCCCCACCATGTCACGCCTCAAACCTCAGGAGAGGAAGAAGCCAGAAAAGCAACATTTAATCCACTTTAGAGCCATGTAAGGGCAGGCAAAGAGTGGCCATTCCAGCATGAGGGGCTCCCCTGTCGCACAGAGTCCCCAGAGATAGACAGCAAATCTCCACTCTAAATCTGCTGTTCTCCTCGGGCTTCTACCTCTGCTGATGCCCCCGTCATGCAGCCTCTTGCTGGTCAGAAACCCGGGAGTCATCTTCAACTCATCCTTCTCCTTCCTTCCTAGGTCTATTTCCTAGATATTTAAAACAAAATGTGGGGGCGCTTGGGTGGCTCAGTGGGTTAAAGCCTCTGCTCAGGTCATGATCTCGGGGTCCTGGGATCGAGCCCCGCATGGGGCTCTCTGCTCAGTGGGGAGCCTGCTTCCCCCTCTGTCTCTGCCTGCCTCTCTGCCTACTTGTGATCGCTCTCTGTGTCAAATAAATAAATAAAATCTTAAAATAAAAAATAAAACAAAATATTTTAATTTTACAACTGCCCCCTGTGTTAGTCTAGGCTCTTCAAGAAGTTGATACCAAGGATTTCAGTGAAAGAGGATGTCTGTGAAGGAAACGCGGAAGAAGCCCAGGAAGGTGGAGAGAGCTGTCAGACCACAAAGCAGTCTGACCCTAAGTGAGGGAGAAGGGAAGGAAGCCTGGGTAGAATGCTCCACCCTGTTCTGCAGCGTAAGGAAGTTTCCACAAAGCCATTATTAGGCATTCAGGGTCTCTCAGAATACTCATATGTATTTATTACTGCTGCCCTCAATGGTTGGTGGAGAGCAATCCATGGAAAGCTTGGTTCAACCCAAGCATGGATTTCTGAATCCTGGAGCTGGGTCGTGGTCAGTTATGTTCCCTGTAATTGGAGATTCGTGAAGACAGACACACAGCTTTTCGGCAAATCTATCCCTGGCCCAGTTCAGACCCTTCCATTCCCCTGAAGATTGCAGTGGACCCCCAGCTGGTCTCCCTCATGCTAATCTTTATCGGCCACCCCTCCCCCCAAAACTCTTTCCACACCACAGTTCAGAAAGACCTTTCTAGAACACAAATCTCACATGCCAGGCCTCTGCTTAGAGCCTTCAATAATGATTTTGCCAATTCCCTTGAAATCAATAAGTGGTGCTCTTGCTTTGAATAAGAGATTGATTGACCATCTAATCAAACAAGATGTCCTTGAACTAGTAACACATGCATTAACCCAGCACTCAGACCTCTGGATGAGGTAAGACTCTATGAGGCTAAAAATACAATTCAACCTAGACATTTAGGCATCACTTTCGCTGAAAGTCAGTGAATCTTTTGTTTATCTTGTTGGGGAATTAAAACCTTTGTAAAATGTGACTTTGCTAGGCTTATCACCAGCTGGTTATTAATGATATTACAATCAATTAAAACTCAAGATGAAAAATAATCAAACTCAAGAAACTACATTTGGGGTTTATCTTTTGGAAATTTGACAACCTTGGGATCTTCTAGTACCTTAGGGACATGTTGCCATCTAGGATTCAGGGGCGGTACCATCTTTTGAAAATGATATTAATTGATCCCACTTAATCATGAGGCAAACCAATAATTAGCCATGGAAAGATTAGAGGAAGCTCTTGCCACAAAACGTGAGACTGGCCCACTATTCACTCATTAGGAACATAATGCAAACATGTGCTTTCATCTCATAGTTTTATATATAGTTTCTGATCCTCTGGAGAACCCTGCCTAATACACAAGCCAAGAAGTTTCTCTGGGCTTTCTCTCAGACCTACAGCTGGGGAGAAGGGGAAGATAAACCCAAGAGAAACAGACCCGCAGAGGGGGAGTTTGTGTCTCACTAGGGCCCCCACCTGATCTGCCTACACTCACACACTGAGGCTGTGCCAGGACAGAGGGACCCTCCCAAGTAGGCATTAGACAGTGAAGTGTTTGCACCCCAGAATTCTATGGCCAATTTGATACTAGATCCACCTGACCCAGATGCCCAGAATCACCAAGATGTCCTGTGCTGGGTATTTTCCATTTGGCCCTTTAGCTCCAATCCCCTCCTGTCTATACCAGCCCCAAGAAGCTGATCGTTTTAAGCCACATTGATAGGATCTCTCTCCTCCAGGTTGCTGGTTGGGTTCAGCCTCTCACACAAAGATCATTGCTCTTCAGATGGTCCTCCCCATGGAGCTTCTATGCCTCTGGGTTCTTGAACCACTCCTTCTCCTTGCTCCCTTAGGGGTAGTTCTAACTCTAGAGGACCTCCCATCATCCTTTGCGGTCTCCTGAGACTGTCTGCGCCTTTGTCAATAATATCTTTTTGAAACTCTTTTAAAATTCAATTTAAATGTGTCATCTCTTCTCTGACAAGACTCTGGTTGATGCACCACCTCCATTCGGGTTGCCAGATTTAACAAAACAAAACAAAAATACAGGATGCTCAGCTGAAATAGAATTTCAGATACATAACAAAATTGTTTAAGTATAAGGGGGGACCAATACACATTGTTTATCTGAAACTCAATTTTAACTGAGCATCTTGTATTTTAACAGGCAACTCTAGCCTTTACCATCAACTATGAAAATATCTTGGAGATCCTGGTGAACTTAAGCTGATCCCTGAAGGAAACAAGGTTAATGACATTCTCAGAATAATAATACTCATGATGCAGATAAGGTCCTAATTTGCAGGACTGGCCTCTGAATTGTGTATGTATATATGGAAAGAGAGAACAAGGGAAGATAATTGGAAATAAGCCCAGAAAGGAGAACCAGCGAAGATAATTGGAAATAAACCTGGAAAGGGAAGATGGGGTTTGTTTACAGAGACCTTAAATCCAATAAAGACAACCTGGAGCCTCACCACTCTTTGACTTTCTCAAACCCTCATATACTCAATAAGAGTTCAGATCCTGCTCCGCATTATCGAGATTTTATTACATATCTCTTATGGTTGAATCTGATGAATCTGCCTCTCCAAGTTTGCTTTGTCTTTTCAAAAAATCTCCTGAGATTTATATCAAAGGATACAAGTGGACTCTGGGAATCTTACTAGTCCTACTAACTTTAAGCCACATTTGGATATTATTTCATGTTCAATTTGTAGAACAGATTCTTGATAATAAGATGAGATAAAAAGACACCGTCTAATTCCCCTTTTTCTTATAGTTTCCTTGCAAAGACAAACAGAAAGAAAAAAAGATTAAGAAGGCAAGTCTAAGGAGTTTTGAAAGCTCAAATTAACTGTGCTGAAAAAAATTGAGAAGTTGTGGCTCTAGTAATCTATGGTGGAAAAAAATAGAAACATTATGTAATCACCAAATAAATTATTATTTTTCACAGCCTCCAGCTACTATAATTTCACTGGTTACCTTATAAGCAATTATTGCTCTGGGAGATACTCCAAGGCTTGTTCTGGGATTTCACAAAGCAGAAGTTGCCACAAGTCTGAAAAGTGTTTGATGAAGTATTATTGTAACTGCCTTTTCAGTCTTTGACCAGGGGAGGCAACTGTGTGGGTGTGTGGGAAAAGGGCTGTCATGTGGGCAGCAAGCATAAACAGCTCTTTGTGCTTTTTGAGTTGGAATTAAAAAGAATTTTAATTCTTAATTTTCCTGCCTTCCATGGGTCTGAAACAGAGACTTCATGAATCGTCTTCAGCAGTGACTTCTGGTTTCATTGTGGCTGGTGGCAGACACCACAGTCAGTCCCTCTTAAGGCAAAGCCTAAAAATGATAGAAGATGGAAGAAGAATAGGTTACATATCTATATAAACACTCTTGAAAGTGGGGCGCCTGGGTGGCTCAATGGGTTAAAGCCTCTGCCTTCAGTTCAGGTCATGATCTCAGGGTCCTGGGATCGAGCCCTGCATTGGGCTCTCTGCTGAGCAGGGAGCCTGCTTCCCCCACCCAATCTCTCTGCCTGCCTCTCTGCCTACTTGTGATCTCTTTTCTCTGTCAAAAAAAAATAAAATCTTTGAAAAAAATTAATAATAAATAAATAAATAAATAAACACTCTCGAAAATAAGAAAAGGAGCTCTCGGTGGACAAAAAGCTGTGAGAAACTCATAACAATGGAAAGCGGAGAGGATCCCATTGAACAGGAAGAGGCAGTGAGGAGCACAGGAGACAGTGTGGCCATGGAAAAGGAGTCCAGCACTGAGGACCCCTGGGCTGGAGTTCGGGAGCTGGAAGGAGCCTGGCGCAACCAATAGCATCACTAGTTGGGGTCCTGCAGGAGCAACCAGGTTACGTACCCCGGGCAGCCCGCACCACCAGGCACGTCAGTCCTGCCTGACATGAGTGTAGTCCCCCAGAGCAGACAGACCACCAGGCTGCCGTCACCGGAGGTGGCCACAACATGATGTCAGCTCTTGTGAGGTGTGTGATTTTCTGACCCCTACCTCAAAGCACCCAAAGCTTCCCCCAGGGGAGCCCCTCAACGTGTGGATGGAAACTGATTTGTCTGTGAAGTCCAACTCCTCATGATAATCTTGAATCTCTATCAAAATTCCTTCTGTGTGCCTCCTGGCTTTGTGCAGTCTAGGTCAGGGGCATTCAAAACAATGTTAACCAAACCCAGGCTAAGGGCAGAGCCTGTTGGTAATCCACTGGCAACCAACGTTTCTCTGGGTTACGTTTCTCTGGGATACGGAGGTGAATCAGCACTTTGTGGGCAAAGATCAAATCAGCTGCAAGTGCACTTCACTTGTAAATGTTTTTGCTTAACCCACTAACTAGCTGCATGAACTTGAATGAATCGCTCAGCCACTCTGAGCCTCAATGCCCTCTTCCACTGTTATAGGATTTATATGGGAACCAAATAGGAGAACATGCCTTGCACAGTGATTAGATCACAGAAAGCATTCAATAAATGTTTGGTTATTGTTTTGGGGTTTGTTTGGGGTTTTTTTTTTCAGCATTTGGGGTAGCCAAGGGTTTTCCTGAGTCTTTCTGAGGTCCTCCTGGCCTTTATCTTACTTTCATCATAGTCCTTGACTGTGCCCCCTTTTCTTTAGAGTACAATTTATCTGAGAGCCTCATTACTGGCACATTCCTCTCTGGAAATTCCTTCTTCTTGGATTGTTATAAGTCTGTTTTTAAAGTCCCCATTTTGTCTTATGTCATATCACCATTCGGATATCCTAGCCATAGGAAGGTGCCTATTTTTTGTGGCATTTTAGAAATCTGCCTTCTAGAGTGTCTAGAATCCATTTTCTTACTCTCCCCAACACTTCACTGATGAATCCCAGGATAAAATGGTCGCTTTATACAAACCTTTTATCTCTTCCATTTGCCAGCTAGTTTGTTGGTGGTGGTCAGACTCATTCCGGAATAGTTTTTCTCCCCTCGTAGCCTCCTCTGGCTCGCTGGGAATTGAAGTTGTCACCACGGCACACTCGGAATGTGCTATGCTTTCAGCAAAATGGGGCTTGCTACAGAAATCTAGAGAGCTGACACTCCAGCCCAGCCCTGTCACTAAAACTCCTGGCATGAGATAGATTGTACTTCCCGGCTTCTAGCCTCCCTGGAATAATCTCCACCGAGCTTCTCCACTTGGATCTGTGAGTTTCTGGGTCACCCTATTCTGTAGAGTGACTCTGTTGCCATTCTTTTGAACATGGCACACTTCTGCTTGTGTTCCAGATAAGTTATTTATCTGGACCTGAGTGTGTTTTGAGACTATTGTTCCCTCTTCACATTAAATTCTTGGTGACTTTGATTGTATTCTTCCCTCTCTCTGTCAAGACTCATGCGGTTCCCTCTTTATCAAGAAAGCAAGTCATATGAAACCTTTCTGCTTTTCTTCATCAAGTGCCTTCTATCCCTAACCAGGAAACCTCCACCTTGCCATCAAAGGCCAGAGTCCAGGAAAAATCACCTTCTCCTTGCTGATGTGGAGCCAATTTTTCACACCCCACCCCCTCTTCTTGTTCCTTAGGTCCAACAGTGAAAGCAGAAATGAAAATGCTGAGTCTTCAACCTTGCCGTTGTTCAAACTCCAAGGTACAGTCCACATTAACTCTGAGAGGATCCACGTGAATCTTCAGATGAGGGCAGACTCTTTTTGGCAGACCTCCATTAAATCACACCTGGCAGACCTGTGGGGCCGCCATATTGCCTCAACACTCACCATGGTCTCACACACCGATGGCTTCTTACTGGGAGTACCTACAACTCTTTCCCTGAGGACTTTGATCAGTCCATGAGCCAACAGGTTAGAAGTTCTTAGAACCCCCAAGGGCGGACATTGGACAACATCAGATCCCACCTTCCCTGCTCTTCAGACAGAACATCTCTGAGGTCTGCTCCACACTGTTTCCCAAAGATCCCAAAACAGACTCATCCCCAACTGCCCACAGCAGTAACTTGCTCAGAAAGAATAATTTTATTTGCCTCCCTGTCTTACATCTCCACTTCTCTACATTTCCAAATCAACGACTTGCATTCAAATCAGTTTCAGAGTCTACTTTTGGGAAACCCAGTCAAAGATAGGAGCCCACTTGTGACATGTCTTCACATCTGCTTTGGTGCACACTGAGCAAGTTTGAACAGGTGTGTACCCTGTTAGTTTCCTATTGCTGATGTAACAAATCACCATGAACTTACTGGTTTAGAATAGCACAAATTTATTATCTTATAGTTTTGTAGGTCTGAGACCTCACTGGACTAAACACAAGGTATTGGCAGGGCTATGTTCCTTTTGGAGGCTTTAGGGGAAGAATCCATTTACTTGCCTTTTCTGCTTCCAGAAGTTGCCGTATTCTTTGACTCATGGCCCCTTCTTCCATCAGCAAAGCTAACATCATAGCATATTCAATGTCTCTGCTTCTCTCCCTCCCTCCTGCTCTCTGAAAATCTTGCCTGCTTTTCATAAGGCCCCATGTCATTACATTGGGCCCATCCAGATAATCCAGGATAATCGATCGTTTCATCTCAAGATCCTTAACTTAATCACATCTGTGAAGTTTCTTTGCCATATAAGGTATCATTTTGCAGATTTGGGGGATTAGGACATGGATATCTTTGGAGGTCATTATCTTGCTTATCCCAGATATTCAAAGGTCCAAATTACAATTCTGTATCAGGAACTATCGCCATCATGGTCCATGTGAAATGCAGGACACATGAATGAGTCTGACACAGAAAGGGAGTTTCAATTAGGCCTTCCTGGATGGATAACTTTCCTTCCACCTGAAAAAAAGTTTTATTTAAATCTTGTCTTTCTAGACTTTCAGAGATGAGTGGAAGGAGGGAAGGAAGGAAGGAAGGAAGGAAGGAAGGAAGGAAGGAAGGAAGGAAGGAAGGAAGGAAGGAAGGAAGGAAGGAAGGAAGGGTGGGAGGGAGGGAGGAAGGAAGGAAGGAAGGGTGGGAGGGAGGGAGGAAGGAAGGAAAGAAGGAAGGAAAAAGGGACAAACCTTGGAGATGGTAGAATCCAACCACAGGTGGGCGGCAGCCTTCAGGGCTCACAGGTGGGCATAGTTGGATACATTCATGCATTAGGCCTCTGGGGAGGAGAACCAAAGCCTTCTCTTTGTGCCTTTTACAGAAAGAGAGTTAAGCACAAGGGATTGTTCGTCCCCAGTTCCCTGCCTGGCAGTGGCATGAACAAGAATCAGCACCAATTTACAGCTTGGAAAGAGAGGAAGAAGCCAGAAGCTGGGGGAGGGGAGGTATGCAGTCTCAGCAGGGGGAGGAAATAGTGCTGAAAACCTGCTCAGTCTTCAATAATTCAAATTCTCCTGCAATCTGTCTTCTCGGGAGCCAGCAGTGTTTAATCCTGTGCTGTTGTTTTGAGCCCCCTGTCACTCCAGGCCTCCTTTCCTCTCTCCCCAGTTATACGGTGGCCTCTGCTATGTATGGGGCCTTGCAGCAAGTGTTGAGGGCAGAATGTTCCACTGCTTTTCTGTCGCACAGGATCACAAAGAACTCTCCTTCCTGGCCCCTAGGGCACTGTTCTTGCCTAGTTCATGCCAGGCAGAAACAAGCACATCCAAGTGCATTAGTCCCCTGGACCCAAGTCTTCACCTAAATCCTCATCCACAATGGCAAGTGGGGACTATATTCCAACTTTCCCAGAATAAGGCTGGCCTGGTTTGGCAAAGATAAGCTTCCCAAGGCTCAATTTCCTTACCTAAAAATGGAATGATCCAGTCTATCTGGCAGGGTTGTTCAAAGGTTTAAATAAAATGAGGTAGTCAAAAATTCCCTTGATAAGTTCCTTTCGCCTCTTGAGATTATATGTTTATTTTCACTAGTTCTGCCTTTATAAAGCAGTAGAGAAATAAAAATACATTAAGGATATAATTTAGGCTCAGGAAATTGATCTTTGCCTCAAAAATTAGATGTTCTAGGTTTTATGGATGCTGGGATGACCAGTCTAATCACCACACTCTCTCTATTGTAGGTGCCCCTCAGAGGATTTAAAAACAATTCTGTCTTCCTGGTTGGTGAATCTCTACCTCTCCTCTCAGAGAATTAACTTCATTAACTGAGTCAGGAACTTAGAACAATGGGGACTTGTGTGCAGGTGGTCATGTGGCAAGGCAGAGGAGAGATCCAATCAGGATCTTCAAGCACGTGAAGGAATGTAACCCAGAAGATGAAAAAGATAGCTCACCTTAGCACCTCGAAGTCTTCTTGACTGACTATATGAAGGACACAGATTTACTACTCTCTCTGGCCCAGTGTACAGAACTGGAACCTACAGGTGGAAATGGCAGGAAGGAAGGTTTCAGTTTGGCCCAAGGAAAGATTTTCTAGCATCCAGAGCTCTTATAATGGAGGGCTTCCTCTGGAAAGTGGTGGTTGGCCTTCTACACTGCTAAGACTGTTCATTCAACAGTGTTTAAACATGCAAGCCTTGCTTGCCCACTCCCCCCACAATCTTTTCTATTATACCCAGCTCTACTGTATTTTGATTGTTGCTTTAAGCTGCTAAGTTTTGAGGTCATCTGATACACAGCAAAGTTAACTGACAGGCTTTCCAAACAATTTACCCACATCCAAGTTAACAATATAATCTTTGTCCATCTCAGGACTTGAGGAATTTTAAATTTGATTATACCCATTTCTGAGCTCAACATCTATCATCCAGGGTTTTGAACTCACGTGGAATTGCACCTGTTCTTTTTTGGTATTGAAACCTTGACATCCTCCCATCATTTGTTTCTCATCTCAGGCATGGCTTAGCTTCCTTCTCTGTGCATCCTAGACCTGAAGCTCATTGCTCATTGCATGCTCTTGACAGCATCCTCAGTATGCTTCTGATTTACCTGAACTTCCTGCCCCTATCTCAGATTAACCCAACCACTCATGCTCTCTACCCCTACAAGGCACTTGATCATGCTGATTGGAGTCTTGGGGGGGAGTGCAGTTTCCAATGTCAATGTCATTTGGTAGTTTTATACTTTTTTTGAACTTCCAGTAGTGGTGTTTCTCTCTTAGCAGAAAGAATTTTTTTTTAAAGATTTTATTTATTTATGTATTTGACAGAGAGGAGAGAGATCACAAGTAGGCAGAGAGGCAGGCAGAGAGAGGGGGGGAAGCAGGCTCCCCGCTGAGCAGAGCGCCCAATGTGGGGCTCAATCCCAGGAACCTGAGATCATGATCTGGGCCAAAGGCAGAGACTTTAACCCACTGAGCCACCCAGGTGCCTCAGAAAGAATTTTTTTAAAGTAAAAACCATCATGAAGCTATCTGATTTTAACTTCCTTGACTTCCTTCACTCAAACCTAGAAAACGACCTCATCTGTAACATCTGAAGACCACAAGGAATAGATTTCCTCCGTGCAGCCCAAGCATAATCTCTTTATTGGGCTTTTTTTTTCTCAAAAAATGTTTATTTTATTTTTTCAGTGTTACAAGATTTATTGTTCATGCACCACACCCAGTGCTCCATGCAATACATGCCCTCAATACCCACCACCAGGCTCGCCCAGCCCTCCACCCCCACCCCTCCTAAACCCTATACTTAGGCTTTTATAAAAATAAAACTTCTGTTGTTCTTTTTACTAAATACAAAAAAAACCCATGTTCTTCTAGTTGTAATGCTACTCCTGATAAAAAAAGCATATCAGAATGCGTAGCAAGGAGCCCCCATGTTTTAGGAATAGCACAGAACCCATTTTAATTTGGAACAAAAAGTCAATCACAAATTCAGAAATTTTAATTATTACCCATAATAAATTACCCCCAGCTCCATGCCTAAGATCATTGTTTGAAGGATGAGAAGTGAATACAGAACTCCTTTGAGAAGATATACGTACTGGAGTGACTCAAGGAGCTGAATGTTTGAGATGAACATCGTAGCAAGAAGGTGATAGTGAATGTGAGGGAGTGAAAGAGAAAGCAGAGGAAGGAGGAGAGGAAGAGAAAGAGGAGAAGGTCTAAGAGGAAAGCAATAAAAGAAAATTCCAAGACAGAAATGTGGTCAGTCTTTAAGCTATTTTATTAATTTGAGTGTATGGGAAACAATGGTTCTTTTTTTCTTAACTCAATTGCAAAAGTACAAACTTTTATCAGTGCATAATAAATTAAAGTCTCCCTTAAGACCAAAGAAAATTATCTTTCTGCTCTGAATGAATTAACCCTGTAGAGCAGTGGTTATGGTATTCCTTTAAGAGTCTCAATAAATCCATGTTGGATTCCCTTGTTAGAATGAAAGATCCCAAAGTCATGAAGAAAATAGACAAAAGAAGGGTGGTCTCGGGTGCCTGAGTGGCTCAGTGGATTAAAGCCTCTGCCTCTGCTCAGGTCATGATCTCAGGGTCCTGGGATGGAGCCCCACATCGGGCTCTCTGCTCAGCGGGGAGCCTGCTTCCCCCACCTCTGCCTGCCTCTTTGCCTACTTGTGATCTCTCTTTCTCTTTCTCTCTCTCTGTCAAATAAATAAATAAAAATCTTTAAAAAAAAAAAAAAAAAGAAGAAGAAGAAGAAGGGTAGTCTCCACAGAAAGTCTAAAACGTGGGTCCTTCCCAAGTATTGATTAATCAACAGAATATCCCTTGGGTGGGCATCCCTAGAAGCAGAGCCTGAGACAGGAATTCAAAGGCACACAATTTATTGAAAAAGATCTTGGGAGAAAGGGAACCGAGGGAACAGATGGGGAAAGAAGCTCAGTTTGTATGTGATCCCTGCTGGAGACAATCCTCAGCCTGATCCCACAGCATGTTTGGAGGATTCATTCCAACAAAAAGTTGGTTCCACTTTAAAGGCAAGAGCTGGCCATTTGTACCTGTGTATTAGTTAGTCATGGGCTGCCTCTGGAGGGTGAAATGTGCAACCTCAGGTTCACCCAAGGGCAAGCCTCTTGAGAAGGGAAGAACTATGAGCCAATAGCAGCCAATACCCACAGCAGCTGGGCACTGGACACATCAGGAGGGAAGAGGAATTGGGGAGCCTAACTTCTACCATGGGCAAGTTTTGAATCTTTCTCCCTAGAAATTCCCCATCTCTGGGGATAAATTGGAGGGTAGAGACAAACCACTCAACTCCATATGCTAGAAGCATCCAGCTGTCCAACCCCACCGAGACACCCTGTGACACCAGTTTTAACCATGAGGTTTGATTGCCCTCCCTTCCTGGGGGTCATGGTCAACAGAGTCCGGGCCCCGGATTTTTCTGCATTTCTGTTGACTCCAAGCTCTCTCCACCACCTCCATCCTGGCGTAGAACCTCTTGCCTACCAGCCTGCTCCAAGGCAGGCCCTCTATCCTGGCAGGTCCTCATCCCTGCTGGCCTCTGATCTGAGACATAGGGGTCTTTAGGCTTAGGAAAGACATTAAACAATGAAGCTTGAGGGACCTTCAGAGAAGCATGCAGATCATAGGGTCCACAGTGGGGAAGAGTCTTGGCACATGACTGGTCCAGTCTCTTATCATAGATCCCAAGGGGCTTACAAGAACTGACCAGCTCACATGTCCACTTCTAGTCCATGTACCTGTGGCCAGAGTTTTAAGGTACATGCCTCTTCCAGGGAAGGACTCTGGGTAAAGCAGGCAATGGACACATCCTCATCTGACCCAAAGGCAGTATTTCCATAGGCTAACCAAATCAGATTTTCCTCTCAAAGATGTGAACTGAGATAGACAGAAATTATGGTTAACAAGGATGGGTCCCTCTGCCCCCTAAAAAAAGATCCTGATGTAGAGAGAGACCAATGGAAGTCAAGCGGGATTTCAGTAATATTTACAAGTCAGGTACATTCATGGGTTAAGAGGTATTCATTCAAGGACATTTACCATTATGAAGGCAAATATGAAGATTTACTCAAGTTTCTGTTTGCTTTTACTTGTCTGGACAGTGGAAAGCCCCATCCTTGAGCCCCACCTTCACCACACATTAGCATTTTGGTAAGGTGTTTTAAATTCTGCTACTTCCAAATGGCAATAAACCAGCTTCTAATTTCAAAAACTCTATCCTGCCTGTGAATTGAGTGAGGAATGGTGGAATCTGTCTAAGGAGCTCGACAGTTTAATGCATTTTGCCATGGAGATTACAGCTATTGCGGCATGGGGAAAAGGGGCTGGCTTGAAAAGGGACGAGTACTCATTGAGCATTCTGTTCAGGCAACTGCCATTATCCAGGGGGTGGATGATCCAGTTTGGGGATTTTTCATGCCTCTGGCTTCTCCTCCCTTCCACTGTCTGCCCTTTGGCCACATTACAGATCAAATTAGCATGTCTTTGAGAGGATAGAAGGGGAAGGGACAGGTAGAATTCAAATTGGTCAGTTTTGCAGCTTGTCTGCTGTTCTAATACAAGAGATCAAAACCAAAAGCTAACGTGGGCTTTTGGAATATCAGTGGGTTATACTGAATCTATACCAGACCTCCTCTCTAATGCTAGAGAAATTGGAGTCTGATGAGAACTCACTGTATTTCATATGGACGTCAAGGCTCAGCATACAGTGGCTTGTCTAGAATCCCAAACATAGGCATGTTAGAGCTGGAAGGGGCTTCAAAGATGCCCCTTCAAAGATGATCCAGCTTTGGGAAATCAAGGCGCAGGGATTGAAGTGCAGTGCCCAAGGTCTCACAATGAGATGACTGCCCATGGCTGGTGGACAACTTGTGAGGGGAGCAGAAACCAGTCAACTTCAAAATTATATAACTGTGGCTCATCGATACATGAAATACTGACAAAATGGGGTTTTCTTTTGACCCTCCATAACTCTTCGTTGGGACTCTCCAACCACCAGAAACTAAAATCAAGACCATCCATTGTTGTGGAGATACCCCCAGAGCTGGGAGCAAAACCCCAAACCCCAAAGTTGCTAAAGAACATGGCTCCCGGTTTGAGACTGGGTATACTGATGCAAAGAGGTGCCAGGAGACAAAACCAGGTTCTCCCTCTGCCTGAATAGAGGTCAATAGAGTTTAAAGATCGAGAATAAGAAGTCATGTATCCCACTGTATCTAAACACACTCATCACCATTGGAGTAAGGAGCAAAACATAGAGAAGGGTTTCTCCATAAAGTTTGGGGAAGCCTGAGAGAGAAGAGAAAGGCCTTTTGTTTCGCTCTTCTGGAGGTTTCCAAAGGTGGTTTATCTCACTCAGCTATCTAGCTGGAGCCCAAACAATGGAAGGGAGCTGATGTGCCGGAGAAGAAGGAGTCGGGCAGCACTACCCCCGGCCACATCGTGGTGTGGAACGGATTTCAATGGGCCCATATCTCCCAGTGGCAAGAGCCAGCATGCTGCCTTGGAAGTTGCCCATGAAGGAGGTAACTCAAGGAGACATACACCAAGAGGGGATGCAGCTTGTATGGTGAGGGCCAAAGGGAAGCATGGCTGATTTGGTTCTAACAGTGTTTTTTTGGAGACCAGACCGCCTTCTGGCCACACCCAGAGTATGAATTACATGAGCAGCATGCCTCGATAGGGTTGCCCGTACCCAGTCCACCTGCATGGAGTTGACCTGGCCCCCACCCTCCAGGCAGGCACCCAAGGCAAGAGAACAAGGTGGTTGCTCCCTCCCAGCACAGAGCCCTCACCACAGACCCCACCCACCGCTCACCCCCAAGGGCTTAGTCAGAATTGGAGCGGGCAAGAAATCCCACAGTATCGTTTGGACTATGCTGTGACCAAACTGCAAACTACATATCCTGAGTGGACCCTAGAAATGACGAGAATCGCAGCAATGAACTCGAAATTTCCTGCTGCCCAGTGGACCTGGGGCTGAATGCATGGAGGGAAAGACACGGAGCTCCTTGCTGTTCTTGCTTCCCCCAGTGTGTGTGTGTGTGTGTGTGTGTGTGTGTGTGTGTGTGTAAATGCGACAATCAATATCCATAACACTCTCGATGGAGCGGGCAGCTGTCTTCTGTCTCCTAAAGGCCAAGGAAGAGGATATGGCCTGAAATGATAGAAGAAACGCTAGTACCACCAAGAGGCCTCCCACGAGAAACGGGTGAGGGGGAACCCACACCAAGCACATATGTCCCCATTCAGTGGTTAGCACCTCCACCATCCTTTGCCCATCCCCCCCCCCCCGGAAAAGTCTCCAAAATGAGGAAACTCACATGTTTCAGAGAAACAGCTAGTTACATAGCAACATGGGAACTGAGATGGCCCATCTCCAAGATGCCAGCCGCCCTTCCTCTTAAGCCAAGCTGCCTCCTCCTCACAGAGTATATCAGAGAAGCTGAGGAGGATCCTCAATCCGAGGCTTCATCCTCCCTCCTCACACCCCTCACGTGCCTCAAGAGCAGCACACAGATGCAGCCCTGTCTGGGAACAGAGAGCCCAAGGGGGATGAGGCGGTGACCTTTGGAAGGGTCAGTGACAACTGTGTCATCGGGGAATCGCCTTGTCCAATTGGAAGTCCAACCTCCCTTTGAACCACACACGATCCCCCGCCCCCCAAGTCTGGGTTGTTTTTCCCTTGGCAAATCACACTATCCCATTGGGAGGGCAGCTTGCTGAGTGTGGCAGTGTTGACACAGCAGTCCCTGGACACGTTCCGGGAAAGCAGGCCCCAGCATGTGAGATGAATTTTCTCTGAACCGTGTGGTTTCCAATGTGTCAGAAAAACAAACTCAGAGAAGTCTGTTTGGCTTGTGTGCCTGTGTAGACCCCCTTCCGGAGTTGAAAATGCAGTTGGCCTTAGCCCCTGCTGCTTTAAAACAAAAAACAAAACAAAACAGAAAGTCCTTCCTGTGTCTGGCTCCCCGATACCTGAGGCCAGCACAATGGCAGCTCTTTCAAGTGGCAGCCCCACTGGCCATGTGACCGCGTCTTTGTGCCCAAGGACGAGCGAGGCCAGGGGAAGCAGCCTCTGCTCAGTGTCGCCCAGCCCTTGGCCGTCTCCTCTGGTCCGGCTGCCTCCAGGCGCTTGGCTACCCCTCTTCCACCCAAACATCCGAGTTCCTGTTCCCAAAATAGCTACTCGGAAGAAACAGCCAAGACCCGGGCCTCTGCAAGGGTGAATTCTCCGCGCGCACCGGGCTGCAGGGGGCGTGGCTGCCGCCGGCCGCTGCAATTCACCAGCCGCCCGCGGGGCTGCCAGGGGGGCCCTCAGCGCGGCTCCTCGGGCTCCGCCCACCGAAACTTCTGTTTTTCCTATAGGAGCGAGGCAGGCAGCAGGCTGAGTATCACAGCTTTCATTGCTTTTCCGTCCTTGTTTGACCTCCGGATGAACTGACCAGTAAGTCCTCCCCTCTTAGCAGAGACTGTGGCTACCAACCGAACCACAGGACAATGGATGCACCCCAGCCAGGACTTCCGATCCCCACCTCCCACCTTCCCATCATATAAAGCTAAAGAAGCCCCCTCGGTTTGTTGCCAGAGAGAGTGGTCTCTGCTTCTTCCTGCTGGAGGGTGGGTGGGGGGGAGCCAGGAGGAGGGGCCAGCCCTGGGAGGGTTCAACCTGCGCTCTGAGTGATGAAGCCCCTGCAACTAGGCCCCTCCTCTTGATTTCCATCCATGTCCTGCGAAGTGGAATGAGCCAATGCTCTAGGAAGTGGTTCCCTGCCCCAGCTGCACACTGGGGTCACCTAGGCAGCTCCTAGGAATCCTTACCCCTGGGCCCCCTGGACCCAGGAAATCAGTGTCTCTGGGAGGTGGGACCAGGCACTGGTGTTGTTTTAAAACTCTGGGTGTGGTTCTGGTGTGCAGCCAAGTTTGAGAACCTTCTCAACTCTAACATATAAGAACCACCCTGGGTCTTGTTAAAAATCATTCAATCAATCAATCAATCAATCGGATTCCAGCAGGTTCTGGAGCTCTAACCAGGGATGCTGCTGCCACTGGTCCATAAAACACTTCTAGTCGTCAAGCTTTAGGAGACCTAAAGAGTCTCCAATAACAGCCTGGACTTCTCTGTGGTTGATTTGACAGGAGCAATGAGGAGATGAGATGGGGAGTCAGTAGATTTTCAGGCTGCTAGGTCTGGAAAGGATTGCTGGGTTGGAAGCCGCGTCTGTGCATCTGGAAAATCTCTTCAGGGGAAGAGACAGTTGACAGGCAGTAGGAGTGTGACTGAATTTGGGGTGGAGTAAAATATAAAGATAAGCCTCAACTGTCAAAGCCAGGATGAGAGGAATGGCAGAGTTAGGGGCCACCTCGGATGTGCCGGATGGCACCTGAGCCCAGTGGTGGTGACTGTTGTCTCAACACTGACCCAGCTGAGTGACAGAAGCCCTGGTGGGGACCATCAGAAGCCATCTGGCTGAGCGAGGTGACGGAGTCCCAGCCTGCTTAAGAAACGGGAGGGATGGGACGCCTGCGTGGCTCAGTTGGTTAAGCCGCTGCCTTTGGCTCAGGTCATGGTCCTGGGGTCCTGGGATCGGGTCTCACACTGGGCTCCTTGCTTGGCAGGGAGCCTGCTTCTCTCTCTGCCTCTGCCTGCCTCTCTCCGCCTCTGCCTGCCTCTCTCCCTGCTTGTGCTCTCTCTCTCTCTCACCCTCTCTCTCTCTCTGACAAATAAATAAATAAATAAAATCTTAAAAAAAAAAAAAAGAAATGGGAGGGATGAGGCAGAGGTGTCTGCTTGGCTTGGGGTCTCAGCATCTCGGATAGCACTGGCATGTTCTACCGGCAACAAGGAAAGTCTCTTTGCTGCCTATTCCACTCTGGTTGCCTTAGGAAGTAAAAGTAGAATCAGAACCTTGTGAGAGGCTTCCCCAAGTTACACAGCCACAGCAGGCAGAGCCTTCGAGCCTTCCCTAGCTCAACCCCTGAGTCGGGGGGGCTGGAGCAATAAGGTAGCAGGTGGGATTCAGGACTCCCCAAACTTCACTTTCCACTGGCGAAACTGGGGGGCGGGGAGCAGAAGTATTCACCTCACTGGATTATTGTGAAAGTTATATGAGATTGTATGTGTGAAAGCACATAGTACATGCTCAATAAATGCTAGCTGCCATTATAATAATAATTATTAAAATAATACCATTCATCTCATAGGATGTGCAAACACCTGTCATAAGGCTTCACCTACACGAAAGGGGCAATAAACACTTGCTAAATCTAAGCAGAAGCAAGGTAAGTTTTTCTTCCTACCTTTTTAGGGTAATCCATCAGCTTTGAGTCCCTTTCCATCCAGTGCTGAGTCAGGCTTTTTGGCCTCAGCTGTTAAACCTGCTCCCTAATCCCCATCCAGACGCACAGGGAAGGTTTGGAGTGCGCGTTTTTCCCGAAGAAGTGCGGCCAGCAGGTCTGCCTGCTTCCCAGAGAAGCAGTCTGGCTGGTGGGAGTCAGAGGAAAAGGTAGACGTGGGAAGGGAACACGAACAGAGACCCCGCCGGTTAAGGGCTCAGACCAGGCACTCTGCAGGAGCCGCACAGTCCTTGCCAGCACCCTTTCTTCCTTAAGGATAAAGGAAGATGGAGGGAGGAGTCATCCCTATGCACCACATCCTTGCCCTCAGAGAATGGCTTAGGGAATCACTCCTTCATCGCTGGAAGTTTCTGCCTCTCTTAGGACTCAGAGGACCAAGTCTGGGGACACTAAGACATCCATCAGCCTCATGGTGTCCCCTTGAATTTAAATGCAGAGGGAGACACTAGGGACAGGCTGGGGCTCAGAAGAGCCGTGTCTAGCATGTAACAGCACAGAGCGTGCAGTGCTCCTGCTCAGATAAATGCATGCAGGAGGGATCTGCTTTCTGCCAAGCTCCGTCTCTGCCGGGCTCAAGACATTCGGGGATGGGAAGCAGGGGGCAGACTTCTGGAGACCACAGATCTTCGAGGGAGGGAAGCCATCTGAAGGGCAGTCAGGTTGGCCTTGGTTGTTAGAAGGAGGCAATAGAGGACACAGCGTGGTGACTTCCCCCGGGATTCGTCCCACCCAGCCCCGCAGACTCAGGTCTGTCCAGGCAGACAGGGCACCATGAGTGAGAGGGAAAAGGGCTGTTGGCTGAGGAGCTGGGAGGTATTGGAGCCAGCGCAGCCCAGATCTGGCACTCCTGGGCTCCGTGTGAGTTAGCGGCATGAGACACCCTCCTCTCCTCCATGGTGCATTTTGTCACATGGAGGTTCTAGCATTTTCTTTGTCTAGGCTGGCAGTTCGCAGTGGGGGGGGGAGCACAGACTGGCAGGAGCGGAGATGTCCAGCAGGCAAAGCCATGCCCAGGACAGGTGGCAGTGACCCTCCGGAGAGAAGAATGGAGGTGCCCACAATGCCCTCTGGATGTAAGAGCTGTGACCAGAGGAACCCCGGTGCCTAGTGAGATGGAAGAACAGAGGTGCCCCTCAGAGGCAGCATTTGGAGCCAAGGGCCAGCAAAAGAGGCTGGGAGCCTGGGGACACCATGTGGTGGCTGAGTGGACTTGGGCTTGAACTCCCAGAGGACTCCCAGAAACACAGTACAGGAGGCTCTGCCAGCAGCTGATGACTTGTATTGGCTGGTGATTAGTGGACTGACTACTGCCCAAGTCATCTGGGTTTTAACCTAGCCTGCCCAAGGAATGCTGGGATATTTGTCAATATCCCGTTATCACTGGGATGAAGCCTGCTTTGACACATGCCTTGAGCACTCACATCTCTCTCTCTCTCTCTCTCCTGTCTCTCTGAGTTTTCGTCTATCTCTGTCTTTGTCTCTATCCCTCCATCTCCATGTCTGTCTCTGTCTCTGTCTCATTCTCCCTGCCTCCATTCCCACAAAATGCATGACTCATTCTGGGCATTCAACAAATATTTTTTAACTTCACAATATGTAAAATTTCGCACACACACACACACACACACACACACACAAGCGGCCGAATAAAATAAGGACCTCTCATGTACCCATCACCCAGTTTCAACAATCATGGACATTCTCACCCACTGCCCCCCCCCCAGATTATTTCCAAGTGAGCTCAGACATCATCCATAAATATTTCAGATGCCTCTAAATGGTAAGGACTCTGTAAAAACCATAACCACGATCCCACTAGCACACTCAGAAAATCTAGAACTAATTCCTTAAATCAGTATCTAAATACAATCCATAGGTCATGTTTGTTAATGTGTCGTAACTCCCTAAAATCCCTTTAAGCTATAGTCAACAAATATTTCTGGGCTGACCACATCTCTTTCTGTTTTTCTATTTCTTGTATTTCCATTAATCTTTCTGTCCACCAGTTCGGTTTCCATCTGTCTGTGTATGTCTGTTTCAACGTAACGTTATTTCTGTGATTTTTTTTCTCTCTCTCTCTCTGCCTTTAACTGTATCTTTCTCTCTCTCTGCCTCCTTCCCAAGCCCTGTCTCTGTCACACGCACACACACCAAGCACACGCACACATAGGCTCACGCTCCTGGGAGGGTCAGCAAGGGAGCCCTCCACACATGCTTGACTGAAAGTGAATGAATTTGGTATGAAGTTGGGTCTGAAGGATGAAACAGATCTCTGGCCAAAATGTTACTGTGGCTTCACCGAAGCACCTTCTGCTGTTTCATGCTGTGCCTATTCCATGGACTGAACTCCTCTTCCAGTTAATGAGCCTCCTTTCCAGTGACTGAGGCGCTGCTCCCAGTGCGCTGAGCCCCCTTCCGGTGCACTTTGTCCCCTTCCGGTGCGCTGAGTCCCCTTCCGGTGTGCTGAGCCCCCTTCCCGCGGCCGAGCCCCCTCCTTCAGCAATCCACATGAAGGAGGCAGCTAGGACCAGGACACACTATTGACATGACGGCTGAAGGGTGCTGCGCAGACAGGCATGGCGTGTGTTACTTTATCTGTTTTTCCAAATAAAATTTCTGAAGGCTCACCCATCGGTGAATTCCCCAAGCGCTGTCTGTAAAGAAAGCTGTAGAATGCTTGTTGCCCAGGCGCTACTTTACATCAATCACAGGGACGGTGCTCCATTTTGAAAGAAATCTTTTACCGAGTCTTAAATTATTTGTTAGAGCTGGAGGCAACAAACCCAGGCTTTTTCCATTCTTTCTAGCAATGGATTTCTTTTTTTAATAAAATCTTACATAAAACCTGGAGATATAAAGTGAATAAAAACAGAACTTGGTATGTGTAGGCTAGGGGGTGGAGGGAGAATGCTGTAGAAAATAACTTAAAAAAAAAAAAAAAACTCCTTAATTGAAGAAACTTACTTTCCAAAGGAGTAAACTGAGTCCCAGAGTGGGGCCATGACCCACACAAGGCCAACAGCAACCTCCACCATCCCGGAAGTCCCTCTTGTCTTACTCCTTACAGACCCATTCAGAATTTCACAGAGGATCTGTGTCTGGTGGTTTTGTTTGTTTTGTTTGTTTGTTTGTTTGTTTGTTTGTTTGTTTGTTTGTTTCCAGGTAGTTATTTTGACAAATGTACTGAGCTGAGCAGTGATCTAAGAGATTTCGAGTCCCAGACATCACTTGTGCTGTGGCTTTTTTGTTTCCTGGGACAAAACCTGTTGGATGACTCTTTAGCAAATGACTAATGGCGGAGTAACTTGAGAGTCTGGTCACCAAGGTCAGGATTGTAGAATGTGAGGCTGCTTTTACGGGAGTGGCCCCGTGCTTGGAGGCAGGTGAGTCCCAGTGTTTGGCTCACAGGGCTGGAGAGCCAAGCAGGGACCCTCCTTGATTAAGAACACTTGCTGTGAACCAGTGTGAAATGGAATTACAGGGTGAGGGCCAGGCGGGCTGAGAGGTGAGTCTTAGCTGCCTGGGCCCCAGCTGCCACGTAGGAACTCAGAGAAGCCACGGACAGCATAACTGTGACTCTAGAAGAAACTGGAAGTTCTTGCTTGCTGGACATGTGCATCTCCAGTAGCAGCTGGCAGAAAAGCTGCTAGTCTCCTACAAATACAGAAAACAAACTGATGGTTGTCAGAGGGAGGGGACACAGGAGGGTGGGCAAAATGGGTGAAGGGCAGTGGGAGATACAGGTTTCCAGTTATAGACTAACTAAGTCCCCGGATTTAAAGGCACAGCGCCTGGGTGGCTCCATCGTTAAGCGTCTGCCTTCAGCTCAGGTCATGGTCCCAGGGTCCTGGGATTGAGCCCCGCATCGGGCTCCGCTGCTTGGCAGGAAGCCTGCTTCTCCCTCTCCCACTCCCCCTGCTTGTGTTCCCTCTCTTGCTGTGTCCCTCTCTGTCAAATAAAGAAATAAAATCTTAAAAAAATAATAAAGGCACAGCATAGGGAATATAGTCAATGACACTCTAATAGCGCTGTGTGGTGACCGATGAAAGCTGCACTTGTGGGGAGCACAGCATAACGTATAGACTTGTCAAATCACCATGTTGAAAACCTGAAACTAATGTAACCTTTTGCGTCAACTAGACTCAAATTTTTTTTAAATAGCTGCTGTTCTCTCAGTTCACAATGAAGGTTGATTATAAGTAAGCTCAGTGGAGAATTGTGTTATTTTGTGTAGCTTAGAAACTTGAAAACGTGCCTGATTGCTACTCATCCAGGGGGGACCAGGAAGGTGTCCTAGAAAACACCTGAGCCTCGGCATCAGAGCGACGGAGTGTAAACTCTGGCCCCACCACTTTCTAGCTGAGTAATTCTGGAGCATCACCTTGCCCACTAAGCTTTGGTTCCCTCATCTCCGAATCAGGATAATGCCACCTTGCTAGCTCTAGCTCGCAATGCGCTCCAGCAACTTTGCCAAGCCCGTATTGGGATTCTCACTTCACCGAAGAGGAAACCATGCCCCAAGAGAAGGCACCTGCAGCCCCATATATGCAGTAACAGTCTCATTTGAGCAGGTTCCCACTGGGTTCCGTCTTCCTGGCTATCACCCCCAGTGCTTCCTGTCTAATCTCCTGTTGGACAAATGAGACACAGCCCTGAGAAACACTACATTCTAAAACAGCCAAGATTCACATTTACAGAGAAAGAAAGTAAGTAGTTGCCCAGGGCCAGGGTAGGAACAGAGATGAAGTGTAAATTAGCATCAGAGACCTTATTGGGGGAGGGTGTAGATGCCGTACTAACTACTGAATCATAGCGATGGTTACACAACTCTGTAAATTTCCTAAAAAAGCACTGAATTGGACGCTTGTGAGTTTTTATGTGAAATGTACCTCAATAAAGCTGTTAACAAAAAGATGAGATTATAAAACACTTACCTTCTAGACAGAATAGTCTGTTTTACCAAGCAGATCTGGAAGCAGTTAGTTTTAGTTTGTTTCTTTTAAAAGGTATCTCTTATAATTACTGATGTGAAAAAACAGAAGGATCCACCTTTGCTCTATAGTAGCCGCTAGTGACACGGTTAATATCTGCTTTGTTTTTACCTTCTCGCTCTGAGACCATGGGCTGGCAACCACACGCTCAGTCCTCGCTAGAAGTAACTAACACATGGAAGCATCACGGGCCCTCACAGCTGGGGGTTAGAGACCTGGAAACCCCTCTATACCTACACTTATAGGGAGGCTGGTTAGCAGCATGCAAGGCGGTAGAGACCATCAGCCATCCTGCAGGAGAGCACTGACACGCCTAAATCAAGGCAATTAGCATTTTTATCCCACTCAGACCTACTAAGCCCCCTGGACCTCAGCCGCATGTCCCCAGTCTGGCTGGACAAATCCTGGCCTTTCAGAAAGCGACCTTCCTGTCCACCCTGCCGACAGCAACACGAGTGTTCTCTCGCCAATTCTTGCCAACAAAGGAAAAAGAGGGGGAAATTCCAGCAAGGTTGTATTTTAAGAAAGGGTGGTGCCCGTGGGACTGTAAATGTGGAGTTTATGGTTATGTGTTCTGTGGGGTGGGCAGTGCTACTCCTCCATTTGATTTGAACTGGAAAGTTGAATTACTGTTGTTCAAAGGAAGTGCTCGTTGTGGTTTGGTGACACTAGTACATTTCTCAGAGTGGTGCGGCCACACATTGGCGGTAGTTGGTGCCTGGGTGGGAATGAGCCAGTTTACATGTGGGTATGCAGGATGGGACTTATTAAGGGCTTTGTATCCCCCCACGCTGTCTGCAGAACTAGCAGTAGTTATAAGAAAGCAAAAAGATAACCTCAGAGGGGTCAGGGGCCCCTTGTACCAGCGTCTTTGCTGGGCTCGGGGGAAGCATGGAGCAAGGACTTGAATCAAGCAGCTCATCATTTGGAGCCCATCTCAGAAAGCATCAGTAGGGGAGTGGGGAGTGAGGCAGGGTAGTGAGAGCGGACCAAGCAAGGCATGTTCATAAACAGCCTCCTGAGGCTTTGAGGGAGGAAGTTCTGGGAGATTATAGAATAAAGTCTCAGCCTCGAGCGCACATCGCAATCACCTGGGGGTTGCTAAAACACATTTCTGTGGCTCCCAACCTCGGAGTTCCTGATTCAGTAGGTCCGAAGTGGGTAGGGCCTGAGAATTGGCATTCCTAGTAAGTCCCCAGGTGGTGCCGCTGCTGCCGATCCCGGCATGATACTTTGAGAAGAGTAAAGAAGATGATTCAGAGTGGTCAGACCCAAGGGTGAGGAGTTGGGGTATTTATCTGCCAATTCCCATCTCATGCTGCTGAAGGCTGCTCCCAGGATGATCAACCGCCTGGTACCCTGCATACCAGCGGGCCCTGCAGCCAGAGAAGGTCTGCAGGCTGAGAGTAACAAGTGCTTGCTTTAAAGCAAAGCTGTGGGGCCATATGGGAATAGAGTGCAGGGCACCAGGAAGGCCAGCCACACTGCCTACAGGAACAGTGTATCTCTGAGGTAAAAACCAGAGTCCTCTGTAGCAGATGGAAAGAGTATTACAACACAGTGGCACAAAAAAGGGTTAGTGCCCCAGCTGCTTTAATATCCGTAGCAGTGTGACCTTGACTAGATCGCTCACCTTCTCTGGGCCCCAACTGGAAGATTTCCAAGGCCCCACCTGTCTCAGAAATTCCTGGATTTTGTGACAACTAGATCCAAGTGCTCAGCCACAGCCTGTGAAAACATTTGGCCCTGAGAGAGCTCCAAGAAAGCACAGACATTTACATCTATCACCGCTGCCCATCCTTCCCCGAGGATTCAACCTTTGTCCCAGCAGGTGCTGCCTCCAGAGTGCGAGGCAACACACTCCAGAGCCTCAGGCTTTCTAGGGTGGGCATCCTGTGTGGTTCCTACAGGTCCCTGGTCCCCAGGCACCAGGATCGCTGCCTTCCCTTCGCATCCTTGGCAGGTGTCTCAAGCATTAATAAGGTACTTTGTCTCAGTCCAAGAAGACTATAGAGTTATGCCGTTAAAATAATGTGCTTAATCTTTTCATTTGGGGTAAATGATGTATTAGGGCAGACTCAACTGCTCCCCCACTGCCCTCCCTTTCCCTGGACAGCCTGGCAATGACACTGCCTGGTCGTTGCCCTTGCTAGGCACCTGATTGTAAAAGGCAAGCCTGGGATTCCCCAGGGAACTAAAAAAAAAGTGGGCAGTCTTGACTTTCCAGTGTCAAGGAAGCTTAAGACACCTGCAACCAGTGTAGGCCACTGAGATTCAGATAGGCTAACAGAGTGGACATCTACGGCTGTTGTCTTCCAAGCAGGCAGATTCCCTTTGGTCAGAAACAGCTCGCCAGTTCTCCATGGAAATCCACGCTTCCCCATTCCTAGTCCCAGTGGTTTAGGATGTTAACATCTACCTGGTCCCAGGTGAGCCTAATCAGTGTATTTCATTAGGGCTGGTCTAATGAGGGTCAGTGGTTGCCAGTCCATTAAGGGATCTCCTGCTCCAAGTGGCAGAAAATTCCAGGACCAAGATTCTGGGCCTGTTCACAGTTCCCTGATTTAGATAGAAAGAGTACTAAAACATAGTGGTACCAAAAAATTTCTAGTGCCCAGCTTCTCTTGCACTTATAGTTGTGCGGCCTCAGATCTCACCCTCTCTGGGCCTTAGCTTAAAGAGTTCCAAGACTCCGCCTGTCTCAAAAATTCCCTGATTTTCTGTCCAGAAAAGCCCTGTAACTCGACAACTAGACCTATGTTAACATGCTCAACCACTGCCTGTGAAACATTTACTTGGTGCTGTGTCTGGGAGAACCACATCATCACCATGCTTGACTCCTGAAAACCCAGAGTGGCTTGGGAAAGTCTCATAGCAACCTCTTCCATCATCAACATTCCCCTTATGTTCCTGGATATGAAATCTCATGCTATCATAAATGCCTGTTATTGTCTGGCCTGGCTTCAAGTCATAGGATTGAGGATGCAGGCAGTAGCAAGACCTGAGAAAATATTTCAATGAATCACTGAAGGCTAAGACCTTCGCTGACCATCTTTTCAAGAGGAGGGCAGGGCACTGAAGGACTTTGCCATGCTCATCCTCCTGCAAGGACTATCTCTCCTGCTCCCCCCAAGCAGCAACATCCTCCTCCCCTTCAAGGTTCACCCCTAGGTAGGTCCCTTTCTGAAGGCCCTCTAGGCACTCTCAGGCACAGCCAGGTGCTTTCTCTGTTGGAGCTCTTCTTCCTTTTCCTCGAGAATCCAGAGAGTGAGTAGGAAGTCTAGGTTGGAGGCCCAAACCATCATAGTCACCCATGACCCAGCCGCCATCTTTGTGTTTCCTTGGTCTCAAAGAAGAATTGACTTATTCCAGGGGTGGCTGCATGTGTGTGCACTTGGACAGGCACATATATGTGTGTGATTCTTCTTGCTAAGAGATCTGAGCAGGGTGCCCAAAGACCTTCTCATGCATTACCAGGGTTAGGAAAGAAGAATAAGTGGGGCCCCTGCTTCTCATAAAAGTATCTACTGTTTATAGCCTCGTGTTGGCTACCACTGGGATGGGGAGTTACTTTGTGCTGCTTGCCCCATGGGAGAGGCTGAAAGCTCCTTGTCTGACACCTGACCTGCTGCCAAAAGCTCTTGGACTTCCTGAGTTTTGTGATGATGTACCTTAAAGCCAGGTCACCCTGGTTAATTTCCTCTCCTTTCAAACAAGTACCTGGGAAGGCACCCCAGGTCACACTTCCTTCTTCAAATATGAATCAAGCTAATCATATGGAGTATTGGTGTATAGCAGGTTTGGATATTTTTTAATCCAAGTTCTAATTGGTTTCAAATCCTAACTAAGGAGTAACTAATATATGGACACCAAAGGACCCTCAAAATCACTTTTTCCATCTTGTAATTTGACCTTCAGTCTCTTTTCTCTAAGCCTTGAAAAGATCTGATATGTTTATGTGAAACTAATTTTGCCTATTCAGTAATATGTTCCTCTCTTCTGTTTTTAGTTGCCCAGTATCCCAACCTCATTTTCCTATATTTAGGGTCTTCGCCATCAATCTTGCCTCCCATCATAGAGGTCAAAGACACCATGCAGGTAGGGCTTAGGCAGGTGGTCTAGGCTTGGAACTCACTCAATCACACCCACATTCCCAAAGTTAACAATACTTAAATACTGATATAAAGACAATACATCTTATGTTATGTGATAAGAAAATAAGGGAAGAAAACAAAAATATTTGCTTAACATATGTACATACACACACAAACACTCACAAAACAAGGAGGAAATAGTGATAACAATTACAGCCTTGTTTCTATAACTGGTCACATCCTAATGACTGGGACTTATAACTACCTTCTACTATCCGTATCCCTTTTGCCTTCAGCAAGCACCTCAGCTGGTCACGCTTCTTTACCTGGTGAAGTGACCCAAACCCATTTTTGAAGAGTCTCTCCTATTACTAGTCCTGGCTGGATTGGGTCGTTATAGTTTTCCGTTGACCTTAATCATAAGGCATGGTGATACTAAGAGATGCCCTGAGGGATCTCCTGTATTCCAGACATACTCCTCCTTCCTCCATAGTAGAAAACCACTCCAATTTCCCCTTGTGTGTCAGGATCAAGCACCCCAGCCAACACAGCAATTCCCTTCTTTGTCAGGTGATTGAGAAGCATGTGCACCCTAAAATGGCCTGGTGACTGCCTCAAATTCCAGTTCAGTGGAATCCTTGTGTCTGCTGGTGGCGCCATTACTCCCTCAGGAACTAAGACCTCTGGGCCAGCAGAGTGTGAAGTCATGGGAACAGAAAGCAAAATTTTGCTGGTGTGTCACTAGGGGTAATAGTGAGTCATGCCACTTCCATTTCTACCCCTTGATTCCTGGACCCGTGAATCCTGGCTATGGGAGAAACAGCACCAGACTTTGGACGCTGATTCAGACCACATATACCTTCTAGAAAACGTCGCTCCAGCCCTGCAAGGTATGGTCACCTAGCTGGTGCTGTAAATGAGTCTTCAAAAGGCCATTCCACTATTCTATCAAGCCAGCCACTTCATGATGATGGGAAACATGGCAATACCAGTGAATTCCATGAGTGTGGGCCAATAGCTGCACTTCTTTTGCTGTGAAGTGAGTTCTTTGGTTTGAAGCAATGTTGTGTGGAATATCGTAATGGTGGATGACGCATTCTATAAGTGCATGGATGGTGGGGTGGTTTTTTTTTTAAGATTTTTTTTTTTAATGTTTATTTATTTGAGAGAGAGAGAGCATGAGAAGGGAAAGGTCAGAGTGAGAAGCAGGCTCTCCGCCGAGCAGGGAGCCTGATGCAGCACTCGATTCTGGGACTCCAGGATCATGACCTGAGCCGAAAGCAGTCGTTTAACCAACTGAGCCACCCAGGCGCCCCTTGGATAGTGGTTTTGGCAGAAGCATCGAATGCAAGGAAGGGAAATTTGTATGCAGGATAAGTATCTATACCGGTAAGGACAAAATGCTATGCCTTTTGTGATGATATTGGTCCAATGTAATCAAATTTCTTATTTTTTTCTTTCAACCCAATTGCCTTGGAGCTGGGAAGAGTGGCCATCAGGCAAGGTCGGTAACCTTTATGAGTTATTTTCAGTTTTGTTTTTATTTTCTTTTTGGACCACTATAAGCAATGCTTCAATACCTAAAACCACTGTCAAGTAAGAAAATCTAAAGGCAGAGACATTTATTGACTCCATTTTTTTAAACAAAAACACACACACACACACACACACACACACACACACACACACACAAATTGCATATATCTTTATGTATCTGCACCTGTTTGTATGGCCTGGAGAAGTATGTGGAAGGAAACAAGTTGGCCAATAGTTGTTATCAGATAGAATTAGGTTTCACAGGGCGCCTGGGTGGCTCAGTCGTTAAGCGTCTGCCTTCAGCTCAGGGCATGATCCCAGGGTCCTGAGATTGAGCCCCACATCAGGCTCCCTGCTCGGCAGGAAGCCTCCTTCTCCCCGATACCATTCCCTCTGCTTGTGTTCCCTCTCTTGCAGTGTTTCTCTCTGTCAAATAAATAAAATCTTAAAAAAAAAAAAAATTAGGTTTCACTGTGAGTAATAGAGACTAGAAAAAAAAGTGACTTAAGATAGACGCTCTTTCTCCCATATGTAAAAGGAGCCTGCAGGTAGGCTGTCCAATATGGTAGCTCTACAAAGTCACCAGAAACAGAGGCTTCTCCTGGGTGACTCCTCCACTGTCCCATGCCTCCACTGCCTTTGTCCTCATGGTCCAAGATAATTGCTGGAACTCCAAACATCATATTCAAGAGAGCAAGAACGAGAAAGGAAAGAGGGAAAGAAAAGTTTACTTTTAAAGGAAGTCTCTGAGAACTTTCTCTCACATGACAATTCCACTTACAGCTCATTGGCCAGAATCTAGATATGTGACCACGCGTTGTTGCAAAGGAAGCTGGGAAATGTGATCTTTTAGCTAGGGAGCAATGTAATACTTAAAATCTAAGGTTTGTTAAACTGAGATGATCAGGCAGAATGGATACTGATTAGCCTTCAGCGGTTTCTCCAACAGCTAGATTGAGGATGAGGAAGTGAGGTTATCGGGAAAGGAAGGAATGGAGGGGCATGCAGGTAGAAATGGTTACATGTGTAAATGTGTATACATAACTTTGTATTATTTCATTAGTTATAGTGAATTAATTTTTAAAAAGTAAGTTTTGGAAGAATTTTTTAAATTTTTTAATAAGCACGATAAGGGACATTTCCCCATAAATCTTTATGTAAAATTCATGGAACAGACTAATGAACAAACAGCTTCATCAGATTTTTTTTTTTTTTAAAGACAAGAGGGTGGAAATGAGAGACCCTGGTGGACAATGTGAGATCCCTGTGTGGGTCTTCCATCGAGGCACAAATGCATACTGGCGAGAGAGACGGTCTGAAGGGAGCTGGAGTCTGGAGTTCCCGGAAGCAGAATGCAGGGAGAGAAAGATGGCTGCCCGGAACCGGAACTCAAGGCTCTTGGGACCTGTCGAGCCTGACAGGGGCAGAAGCAATCCTTTAAGACTCCACGTGAAAAAATATGAGGTGGTCCTTCTTGGACTGGAAAAAATTGTGGTACCAATTTTGGTACCAGGTGCAGAGTCCACCCTCAAACTCAGCCGTGTCCCAGAGAAAACAAAATATACTGCCGTGTTCCATCCAATTCCGGAGGGTGAGGGGGTAGAACCCAGATTAGAACTCGGGCAGCCCTGTTCTGGGAAGAGCTCTGCTCCCTATTTCATCCCAAATCCCTTTTCCCTCACAACCCCATGATCTTGCCGTAAGGAGAAGCAAGCACTCATTCTTTCTTGGGTTATCATTCTTGGAATTTGGACCCCCATCAGAGTTGGGGGGGGGGTCCGACGTGGGGATACCAGGTAACTTCTTTTCTCCTGCTGGTTCCTGTTTAGGCACTTGGTTCCCCAAAGCAAAAAAGGGTACACAGTAACCTGGATTTCCAGAAACAACCCTGTATTAATTTCCCAGTGTTGCCGTAACAAAATGTCACACACTGGGTACTTAAAATAACGGAAATCAATTCTTCCAAAGTCTAGGAGGCTAGAAGTCTGAGATCAAGGTGCCAGCCAGGCCATGCTCCCTGAGGTTGGGTAGACACCTTCATTGCCCCTTCTAGCTTCTGGTGGTGGCTGTGGGTCCCTGGCTTCCTCTGCTTTGCAACTATATCATCCCAGCCTTTGCCTCTTTCATCACATAGCATTCTTCCTGCACATCTGTCTTCTCCTCTCTCATAAGGATACTGTTCATAGTGGACTAAGGGCCTGTCCCCCTCTACCGTGTCCTCCTTTAATTTACATATAAGTGCATTTGCAAAGACCCTAGTCCCAAAGAAAGTCACCTTCGCAGGTGCCGGGCTTAGGAATTCAACATGAGGGAGTGGGGACAAACCCCTTCAGGGTCTTTCTTAGAAGCTTTCAGGGCCCTCAGCATCTCAGCCAGACTGTGCCCACCAAGAGGATCACATTTGAAAGGAGGTCGCTATGGGCACGATTATAAACAGAAATACTTTGAAGATAGATTTTTTTTTAAGAGTTTATTTATTTATTTGACAGAGAGAGAGATCACAAGTAGGCAGAG
Organism: Procyon lotor; assembly: GCA_028646535.1. Classification (NCBI taxonomy): domain Eukaryota; kingdom Metazoa; phylum Chordata; class Mammalia; order Carnivora; family Procyonidae; genus Procyon; species Procyon lotor. The sequence goes on from CM053603.1 coordinate 57,149,225, forward strand.
AGGCAGGCAGAGAGAGGGGGGGAAGCAGGCTCCCCGCTGAGCAGAGAGCCCGATGTGGGGCTCGATACCAGGACCCTGAGATCATGACCTGAGCCGAAGGCTCAGTAGGCTTTAACCTACTGAGCCACCCAGGTACCCCTGAAGATAGGTTTTAATGAGAAAGGAAAAAAAGGAAGATAGAGGCCTCCAAGATGTCCCCCACTCCCAAGCATGGGGACCCAGAACAGTTAGCCAGGGGTGGGCCTGACCTCTTCCTCCTGGTTGGGAAAGCAGCAGCAATGGCCTTTCCCCTTTCCGTGAAGAGAGTCCCTCTAGCTGTCTTGAAACAGATATTGGGACCCCACTGCCTGTCCTGGAAACCCTGGGGGTAAAGTGAAGATGAGGTAAGATCAGAGGGGATTTTGCCACACACCACAGCATATAGGATTATGGGCCAGAGCAAGAGCCTCCCATGTCCGACATTGCAGGCAGTTGCCAAATAAAACTATCAGCGTGGGTTTGCTCCTAGCCCAGCCCTGATGCTGGGCCTTGATTTCCTTGTCTTTCAAATAAAGGAGTATGATGTCTAAGATCCATTCCAAACTCAACAGTTCTGAACTCACAGTGAAACCAGAAGTCTCTTGGAAGATGTCTTAGCTGGGTTCCCCTCTAAGCAGAGCCTGAGACAGGGATTCAGCACATGGGAGGGAGGGAAGCAGGACAAGGAAGGGGAGGGGCAAACATATCTGGTCTCGAGTAAGTTTAGCCTTGGCCTGAAATTAATGTGGGCTCTGGAGCAGAAATTCTGTGATTTCTGGCAGCCTAGAGACAGCAAAGGGCATGGTACCCCTTTATCATTAAGCCAGTCTCTATGAGCTGCTTTGGATGGGAATATTTATAACTTCCAGGCAAGGTGAGCTCTGAGGGTTATTCTCCAAAGGAGAGGGGCTGCTGTGAGTGGTAGCAGCCCCTCAAAGCAGTTGGGGGAGGGGCAAACCACAGCCACCCACGCCCAGGGAAATACAAACATTAATTCTCTCAGACCTCTACACAGGAAACACTTGCTGAGAACAGAAGCAAGATCCAGCATTCTGTAAAGCCCTCCCCATTCATTCAACTAATATTAGTGAATGAATACCTGCTACCCGCTAGGCATCATTCTGGGTATTGGAATATGAGGCTTAGTGTCCAAAAAATCACACCAAATATTCTGATTACGGTCCCCCGCTCAAGAAGGGCTGGATCTCTTCTCCAGGAGACCCTGCCCAAGGGAGAGCTACCAGCCAGCGGCCAGCAGGCATCCCGTGGGCTGGGAAGGATGAGAGGAGGGAGGAGCAGCGCAGGCTGGCATGGATTTGGTTTTGAGATGCCTGTGGCGTATTCAGACAGAGACATAGTAGCCACACTGGTGCAAGTTGGAGGCAAGTCTGGCCCCACTTTCCAGGAGTTTCTGGCCAGGATGCCTGCTGTGCAGCCGACTGTAGTCTCCATATGTTTGAGCAGCTTCCACTTGGCAAGTGGAGAGTGAACGTGTGTTGGTCAGGCAGTCCTTCCCCTTCAAATTCCACTCGCCTTCCCCCTTACTTTTTAACTTGCGTCTGTGCTCATCTCTGCAGCCCTACCTCTGTGGGATCCTCTCCCAAGGGCCAGAGCATTCACACTGAGCCGGCCCAGGATCAGCTTCCACACCCTAGAGAGCCATGCGTGGGTGGTATGCAGTGGAGGTGGTGAGCCTAAGAAGCTGGGCCAGATCTGGGCACCTGCCAGGAGGCTCATGACAGGCAATGCAGGAGGAGCACCAAGGAGGGGGACCGGGTCCCCAGCCCTGGGAGGCCAGGGGGAAGTTAAAACAGCCTATTTAATGTTCCTTCTTCAAGCTCAAAGTCCTCTCTGTTCATGGAATAAAAAGGGGACTATTTTGAGAAGTGGGGGAAAGGGGCCTAAAGCCAGCATCATGCTAACGAGGGGGGTCAGGCTTGGGGCTGCTGGAAAGGAGGTCCATGCAGAGCAGCCACAAATGTTTGAAAAAGCCAGATAGTATCTGGGGAGATTCATGCATGGCAACAACTCCAATTGCGAACTGAATCTGTTGGTGGCTCTAAGCCAAAGTGCCTACCACAACCAGCTGTCATGGAGCTCACAGTCTCTTTCTGTGTCTCTGTGTCTTTCTGTATCTATCTATCAACATATATATTATATGTGTGTATGTATATGCATATGTTTGTGTGTGTGCATGTGTGTATATATATATATATGTCTATAGATATAGATATTTATATAGATATGTTTATGGATATAGGTATGTATGTAGATATAGATATTTCTCTAAAACATAGACCAGACCACTTTCTATCTTTCAGAGAAAGGCCCAACAGCAAGTCATTTAGGTGGCCACTAGTCCGTAACACATGGTCATAATTTTAAGATTTTTGTGTCATTCCAGGGAAAAATAAAAACATGACAGAAAAAGGGTATAGTATTGACCAACACACTAACATTTAATGAACACTTAAGGTACTGCATGAAGCTCTTTCCTTGAATGATCTCGGTCCCCCCATAGCGGCCCCAGGTGGAAGAACTGTGAGTACTCCTTTTTTTATAGATGCAGAACCGGAGCCGAGAGAAGAGTGCCCACCTGTCCAATCTCGCATGGCTAGTGCTTGGGGGGCTCCAGAACCCAGCTCCTAACCACTTTACTGTAGACAGACCTAGATACCAAAGTAGCTTGGCCTCATAAGGAAAAGCCTTCAAAAATCAGCTTGTATAAATGAAGCCCTGTAGTAAATACAAGAGAAGGGCTGGGGAGGCAAGGGCAGGGTGGGGACCAAGGATGGAGAGAACAGAGAGAGAAAATAGCCCCCCAGAACAATGAAGCCAGCAGGAGGGATGGCACCAGACCAGACAACTTAGCCCTGGCCATCCTGGGAAGTGAGGCAAAGGACAAGTCGGGGTGGAACTGATCTCACCTATGAGCAACTCAGTCCCTCTGGTCAGATGAGACTTTCCCAGCCCAAGTTCTCCTGACATGGCTTTGTCCCAGAGTTTTTCTTATTTAAAGGACAAGATTCAGAATGGTTGTCACTGTCACTGTTGAGGAGCAGGATGCGGGACACTTGGGTGGTTCAGTTGGTTAAGCAGCAGCCTTCAGCTCAGATCATGATCCCAGGGTCCTGGGATCGAGTCCCGCATTGGACTCCCTGCCAACCAGAGAGCCTGCTTCTCCCTCTCTCTCTATCAGCCACTCCCCTGCTTGTTCTCTCTCTCTCTCTCTCTCTCTCTCTCTCTCTCTCTCTCTGACAAATAAAATCTGAAGAAGGAGGAGGAGGAAGAGAGGGACGGGAGAAGAAGAAGAAGAGAAGGGCGCTCTGTCTGTTAGAAAAGTCTATTCTGCATCATGTGTGTTCGTGAAGGGTCAGGGAGTGGGGAGGCATCCCTGACCAAGGCTGCAGCCGTGAGCGCTAAAAAAGAAGCTCCACGTCCATGTGTGTGTCTTCCATCTGAATAAAGCAGACCTTGTCCTTCTCCCACATCCCCTTGACCTCTCTCCACTCTCCCTTTTCTCCACCTGCACCAACACCCCTGCAATGCCGATGTGGCCTGACATTTCACTTCCACAAGGTTGTGGATATACACTTTAATGTGTTATCTACTTGGGCAACAGTAAATGGACTCAGTTATTTGTTTACCTTTACTGCCCCCACATCTCCTTTCTTCCTCTAGGAGACCCCTTCTCAAGTGTCTCTACGTAGTATGCGTCTGAGACTGTGTGTCTCTGAAGATGTCTTTCTTCCTATTCACATTTCAGTGATGACTTAAATGTATGTAACATTCTAGGTATGAAGGTATCACTACAGACGTTGCTCTCTGTTCTTCCTGCATCCCACGTGGCAGTTGAGAGGTTCAATGTCTGTTTGAAATGGACTTGTCTGTAGAGATCTGTTTTCTGTCTCCAGAACCTTTTCTCTGTCTTTGTCGTATTTAAATTTCATTCTAATGTGTCTCATGTGTGTACATGAATCTACCCTGTAGGGCACACCGTGTGCCCCTCTAATCAGAAGGCTCAATTCTTTCATTAAGTCTAGAAAATTCTGTCATTCATTCTTGAAACACTTATTTTCTCCCCTCCATTGGCTCATTTCCCTCTTAGTGGTAGTCTTAGAAACAAATGTCAACCCTTCTGACTCTGGCCTCCATATTGATTTCTCTCGTCCTTTCCATCTCTTTCCCTTTCTGACACCTCTGTCAGACGGTTAGTCCAAATGTCCCTCCCCGTACCTCATTCTGTAGCTGAATCTAGAATGTTCCTCATCCCACCCACTGGCTGCTCTCATTTAACAAGTCTATTTTTCATGTCTGTTATCTCTAATTCGTTTTCTTCATAAATGGTTATTCCTACTTCCCAATCTCCCAGAGGGTATTTATTATGCTTATTTTATATTTCTATTCCATTAGCTCTGCTCCTCCTGCACAAGTTGCTCCATTTGTTGGGTTTGTTAACAGCACACGCACTTCTCAGAGGTCTTATCATTGTTCCCTGAGAGTGTTTACCCCAGCCCCTGAGGGGGGTGGGCTGACCCAGCCAGTATATCCAGTTAGTTGGAGATGAAGGGCTCCCATGGTGCTTCTCCAGGGGCATCTCTCAGAGCCTAGGTAGCATCCGGGACTCACCCCACTGGGGGAGGAAGACTGCCAAACCACCTGCACATGTTACCTTCTGCACTTCCCTCTGCCATCTGGACCTCCCTCTGGTGGGACTTCCTCCAGCCCTGAGAAGAACAACCCAGAGGGCCGTCATCCTCTCCAGGGAACGTGGGGGAGAAAAGGCACAGCTGGAAAGCCACCGGTGACCCCCCTGCCCTGCCACTGTCACCCCAGCCCGGGACCCTACCACCTTCACAGTCCTGGAGTTTTTTTTTTTCCAGTTTCTATGTTGGTTCCTGAGATCCAGCCACCTCCCTTTTATCCCTCTGGCCTTTCTGGGTTTGGAAATGAAGACAGAGCAGCCCACACAGGTTTCAGAAACTCCTTTGCATTTCTGAGTCTCCACTCCGTGCCTGCCCAGCTCTTCTCAGGGAGGACCACCTCCCACTGCCAGCCAGTGCCTAGAACCAGAGACAGGCACAAAGAATTTCCTTGGGGCTTCTGACGTATTTGAATGGAGCCAGGCCACCAGAAAGCTGATCTTGCCCCACCTTCCCACCACCCACTGGCCTCCAAAGGATTCCTTTGGGAAGTGACTGTCTACCCAGTGGTGCACAACTCCTGTGGACTCTCCTGCAGGCATGAGGATGATAGGTCTTAAAGGCTCCTTTTCCCCAATGGGTATGGAAAACATTGCTGGGCTTCCTAAGAGCAGGCTTCATCTCCTCTCATATCGAGGCTCTATGGAAATACAAGTAGCTAAAGGCCTGCATGGAAACGGGTAAGAACCAATCGCCTTTTGGGCACCAGAAAAGTCACCCTTTGGGGAGTTTAATCAGGCCTGGTGGCTACTCCACACAAACTATGTAAAGTCTGCAGGAAGTTTTACAAATGAAGTTTCATTCTCCTCAAGGCTTAGGTTAGTGAAGGCACCACGAGGAGTCCACGGATGCTCAGGCAGGAGTGTAGGGTCTGTGTGCTCGAATTGGCCCCCGTCATCACCCTTGGTCTGATCCATTCATCCCTCTGTGCCCCTCTTTCTCCCATCTGTGAAACGGGTTATACCCCCGTGTGGAGGGCTTGAGATTTGGGAGAGAGGGTAAAGGATTCTCTGCTTCTCAAAAGAGATCTATAAATATAAATCATCCTCATTGCTTTAAATGAGTAATAAGGGAAGTATAAATAAAACCCCATGGAAACAGAACTGCACATCAAATTCTGAGCAAACTTGGTGCCCAGGGACAGCTCCCTGCTGTAGGAATTACTATATACACTGGAGAATCCTTCTGAAATACAATTATTTAACCTTTATTGCTCTGCTATATTAGTCTACAATTTGGCACCACAGTTAGCCGTAAAGAGAGGCAGAGAGGCTGCACCTTGTATGAGGACTGGGATCCACAGGGTAGCGCCGAAACCCAGTGTGGACCTGTGTGCTTTGGTGGTCAAGTGCTGAGAATCTGACGTCAAATAGATCTAGGCTCAAACCCCAGTTCTAGCTCCTTCTAGATGAGCTTCAGTTTTTATATCTGTAAAATGGAAATAATATCCACCATATAGGGCTGTTAGCAAGGATTAAGGGAAATATGCAAGAAAAGTACTTTGGACAGTGTGAGGGTCATGTCATGACGCTGCACTAATGATGGCTATCGTGTTATTGTTGGAGCATGAAGACCCCCCACCTCCTCTCTGTCTCTGTCTCTGTCTCTCTCTCTCTCTCTCTCACACACACACACACACACACATCACTGAGAAAAACACTGTGTGTGTGAGAGAGTGCACACACATCCGGTACAACCCGGATCTCAGAGGTTGTACACGGCAATGTTAGGAGATTCCAAGGTGGATCTTCTCCTCCCCCTGCCGTGGGGAGGGTGTATCCTCCCGGGTCTGAGCGGAGAGATTCCGCAAAAGGACAACTCCAGAGAATGTGAGCAAGTCCCTGCAATCCCGCCTGTAATTTACAGAAGAGACACACCTCCTGTGTCTGGAGAAAGCTATACCCAATTCAACTCTCCCTCCACTGCCCATAAACCTTGCTTCAGAAACTGACCCCACTTTACCCTCAGCAGGACTGATGCTTAAGAGTAGGGCCTTCCGATCACTTACACAAGGGTCGTTTTGATTGGTCAATGCCTGTGTCTCGCTGGTAGTTAAATCCTTTTATACTAACCTGTGCAAAAAGACCCCATAGAGGAATGCCTTCCCCTCCTCAACAAGGTCACGAAGTCAAATGAAACAGGTAAAGGTGTCTCAGCATCTTTATGACTCCTCCTCAGATCTTCTGTTCTTGACTCAAACCTGTCACCCTTGCACCATTACTCACCCTACTTCCCATCCTGGAGAACCCATCGATCGAGCTGACACCCCTTTTGAAAAGCTAACATGCAGGGGTGCCCAGGTGCTACCCATTCCGGCTGTGCTCAGCACAAGGCAGGGAGGTCTCATCCTTGGCTCCGAAGTGAGCCCTGATCAAGTTGGGGATGTGTGAGAAATTCCAGACCACCCGCTGTTGGAATTGGTCTATCTGCCCTGAGGTCTACAACTATAACCTTTCCCTGATCAAAGCCTGACGGCCCAGTCCAGAGCTAACTTTCTGCCTTTATTTCCTGAGATACTCTCATCACGAGCCTAGAACTGAGTTCAGTTTGGGGCAGCCTCTACCCTTAGCTCCCTCTTCTCCATCCACATGCACAGCCCTGGCTCTTACAACTGCCTTTCCTTGAGACTAGACCTCGATTTCAGACTCTGGTCGGGTCTCTTGCAAACTAAATGTCTTGCTTTGACTTCCACCAAAAGCCAACCCTGAGCTGAAGACCTGGGTGAAGCTAGTTTGTTTGGCAGACAATCCAAGGAAACATATTGAGGGAGTGAGGAGAGGAGGCAAGAAGGGAAGAAACCCATACAAAAGGTTGGGCAAATAAATAGGTGACAAGGGCAGGCACCTGGAACTCGATCCTGCCGGGACCTCTCTGAGAGACAGGATAGAACCTCGACTTCACAACCGGCCCAGCAAAGGGTGAAGAGGCTGAGATACTTATTCATTCACCAACTCCCAACTGCCCTGGGTTAGGGCTTGATCTTGGGAGAATCAACCCTCCAGCCCTTCTTTCTAGTCTGTGTGCTGGCTGGGAACTTTTGTGGCCAGGGAAGTCCAGAAGCAGAGAGAGGTGCACGGGTTCGAGGGATGAAGGCACGAGGTGTTCAGAAACTGTCAGCTGAAGCTACAGATGACCTTCAGGGCAGCATAAATGACGTGGCTTCAGAACCGGCGGTGTCTCCTGCCAGCAACACACGTCCTGAAATAGTAAGGTTTTCCGTAGGCTTATAAGGGCGCTGTCGACCTAGAATCTTTATAATACTAAGTTTCCCCCTCCACTCTCCCTTCCACCACCCCAGCCTTGATTCTCTCTCTGAGAAACTGAAGCAATGAGAAAGAGAAAGGACAAAAGTCCGACATAATAATGGGCTGTAAACATCCCTCCCATACATCACTCCCTCCACTTGCTTATGTCCGGCTTCTGTCCTCTCTTCTGAAAGAGACCCTGAGGTGAAAAATCGTGTGTCCCAGTGACTTCTTAGGGAAACTCAGAATACAGAAATACAGAACTTGGAGAAGCCAGACCTGGCAGTGGGTGGGGGGGAGCCAAGGGAAGGTGTGATTAGCAGAACGACCTCAGCCTGATCCCACAGGGAGCTCTGGAGTTTAGATGACCTCTCGAGTCGCCATGACCTGCGGCAAGGGAGCTAGGCTCTCATCCTCCTGAACCGACAAATCATTGGTAAGGGCCACTCCAGAAGGATAGAAATTACCAGCTTTTCCACCACTACGGACAAAACGGGCTCTACTAGTCCAGGGGCAGTACCCGCCATTGGAAATGAAGGTGCATCTAAGCCACAGGAAACAGATTTGAGGGGATCAGGATGGGGCCTCGATATTACCTGCTACAGCTTCCAGAAACACTTACATTTGAGTAAGTTCGGCTGCTCGAAAAAAGTTTGATGTCACTGGACTACAGTATCTTTTGAATGTTTTTTTGTTTGTTTGTTTGGGTTTTGTTTACGTCCTGGCTCTGAAAGTCTATAATTCTTCAACACAGAGCTGCAGATCACATGGTTTTGGGGACTGGATACTAAATTATCCCATTAGGGCTGGAAATAGTTCCTAAATCACACCCTAGGAGTGCCTGAAGCAAAGGCCCAAACATAGCTGGTGGCAGCAATTTTCAGCTCCGAAAAATCTAGTCACAAAACTATAAGAATTATTGAACCTCACCCATCAGAGATGACACACAGGAAAGAAGGCATTGAGGTTCACCCACACCCCCATCTCTGTTTCCTTCTGCTCTGAAGTTTGGGGCTAATAATAGAAATTGAGTAGGTGCTAGTTCCTATGTTGCAAATTCTTCTTTATTGATGATACATAATTGCATTTTCTTTCCATTCCGTAATTCCTCGGAATAAACCTTAAGATATGCAACATGAGAAATGAAGATGAGATTGTAATACAATAAAAATAGCTTGGAAAAGATATCTTAAACCCTCTCCCCTCCGGATACAATTTTGAGGTTAGGTAATCTCCCTTCCTTCCTTCCTTCCTTCCTTCCTTCCTTCCTTCCTTCCTTCCTTCCTTCCTTCCTTCCATTCTTTCTTTCTTTTTTTTCTTTCTTTCTTTAATTTTCTTGTTTCTTAAAAAAAAATAAATTAGAAAAAGAAGGTATGAGGGAGTCCTCCAAACTATCAAAATGTTTACCTTGACATGTAAAATAGTGAGTTCACCATCTCATACAGGTTAATCCCTAAGGTCCTGTCACATCCCATGACACGGTCCTATCTCCTTAAAAAATGTGACCTTGGAGCCTACATTGGAAATATCTTGTGTTTTTCATTTCTAGAAACATTTCATCACTGGTAAATAGAATGTTAGAGGAGTTTGTTCGTTTTGACTGCATGAAAAGGTAAACCTGTTCTTTCTTAATTGCCAACAGGCGGAAATACACAAAACATCCAATGGAATGTCAAAACAAATTACATTCTTACACCTGCTTGTAAATACTTTGTGCAAGCAACAGCTAAAACTGGTGAAGAGTGAGATCTTGGTGTTCAGCAAGTAATTACTGAGTGTCTGTTCACCAGCGTTGTCCAGGATGTCGGAGACACCACAGTGAACAAATCTCCAAAACGCCTTCAAACGCTGAAATATTAGCCCCATCATGTTCTGAATTTGGCTTCCGTATTGGAAAGATGTTTCCATTTTTAAATCTCTGTCTGCTGCTCTGATAAATAATGTTCTCCCAGGTTCCCAAAAGGAGAATTAATTTGGCGAAACAAATCAGTTGTTGTTTTACTCATTGTTATGGTAATAGAGAAATTAGGTTTTTAATTAAGGCCGAGGAAGGATGGAAAAGAGTAGGCAAATAAACGCCCACACGGTTTGAGGCCCAAGGGACAAGACAAGCCTCCTTTTTGCTACAGTGTCAAAAATTCCCTTCCGGCAGCTTCCACAGGTTAAGGCATTTTATCTCGGGGGGACCCCAGGCTACCGGCATTTCCCGCCCTACAAATAGTTTGGCATGAATGACATTTTAGTATCAGCCCCTTTTCGGGGGATATACTGCAGGTATCACTGTTTTGAAAATGAATCAGCTGAAGTTTCGAGAAGGTAAGCAACACGCTCCAGGTCACACAATTGTAAGGTGCTGTCATGATTTCAATTCAAGTAGTTTGATTCCAAGATGCTCTGAGCCTTTAACCTATATTAACTTTTAACACATAAAGAAGGGGTCTGGAAGGGTTCAGTACATTTGTCACCCATCTTGTTTTTTTTTTTTTTTAATCACTATGAAAAAATAAATGAAAAAAATGAATAAATAAATAAAATCACTAGGATATTTTAAATTACACAAGGAATACGTGTTAATTGTGAGAAGTAAAGAAGGAGAATGTGAACAGCAAAAAATAAAGGGGGAAAGTAAGGGAAAATATGAAAGAAGCACAAAGAAAAATCTGCATTTTTCTACTGTCCATACACCATCCATTCTCAATGAGCACCATACAGCCCCTTAGCGGGAAAAAACTGGTCCTCGTGGAGAGAAAAACTTATTCTTTCTAAAGCACAAATAGTCGTACAATACATACATGGACAGATATACAGTATATCTGTAGTATTAAAATTTTGTTGGGGAACAAAATTTGGGAGAAAGGTCTAAAAAGATGCTGGAGGGAGGTTAGTTTGGAAAAGTTGAGAATACTACCATAGATATGGATTTTAATACATCGGTAGCTATTTGTACAGATTTTTCTATGTATTTATCTGTTTTGTGTTTTTACAAAAATGGGAGGTATATACATGCTGTACCTTTCCATGTTCATGAAAATTCTTTCTGATAATATGCTACACTATTCACAAAGCACTTTTGCATACAGTATTTCATTTGATCCTTACAGTAACGGTGTGAAGGTAGATGCTTTTATTATTATTCCCATTTCACAACTGAAGAAACTGAGGTACAGCAAGGTGAATTAACCTGCCCCAAACTCTCTTAGCCAATATAAACAACAGAGCTAAGATTTGATTCTTATTTCTTAAGATCTCTGGATTTACCTTGCTATTTTTGCTAGCCTTTTGAGTAGAAACCTTAGTTCATTTATTGTGAATTGTTTTTAGTTTTCTAATAAAAGCTATAGTTTCCTCAGCAGTCACTTGAGCTTCATCTCAAGTTCTGTATAGTTTCTGCATCAGGCAAACGAGAGAAGGTCTTCCCTAGGTATCACCAGTTTTCAGGGTGATATTGTTGAAGCAAAGGACTTCCTGAAGCTTGAAGAACTTTCCTTACCATGCAACCTTGTAGCTTCTTAGAGGATGTTGACTCTTTGTCCCTAAACAGGCCTGAACTAGATTTCCGGCCCTTGGCCTGGCATCAGGAGGCCATAGGAGGCATGCGCTCTCAGGTGAGTTCTTTACCTTCACCTTGCTGTGGAGCCCGTACCCAGGCCCCCCACACTCCCAGTCCTGCTCACAGAAGGAGTGCGGTGAGAACTGGGCTGCCTGTTGGTCTATCAGCAGCAGCGGGAGGCAGCAAAGAGGCCTTGAGAAGCGATGACAGTAAGAAACATTGGCCTAATTTTGAGCACAACATTTTTTTTATCAGAAATCTTATTAGAGGGGCACCTGGGTGGCTCAGTCATTAAGCGTCTGCCTTCGGCTCAGGTCGTGATCCCAGAGTCCTGGGATCGAGACCCACATCGGGCTCCTTGCTCGGCAGGAAGCCTGCTTCTCCCGCTACCATTCCCTCTGCTTGTGTTCCCTCTCTTGCTGTGTTTCTCTCTGTCAAATAAATAAAATCTTTAAAAAAAAAAAAAAAGAAATCTTATTAGAGATTTTATGGGTTAGATTTTTCGAGAAGCTGGAGATGGTCCTTTACTGTCCAGCTCAAGCCCTGCCGGCCAGAAGGTGGAAAGAGAGAACATGTATGCAGGCTGGCACTTGGGTACCAGCAGCTGAGGCTCTGCACCCAGCCGTCCTTGCCTCCTGGAGCCCTGCACCCTGTGGGGTCCAGAGACGAGGTTCCACATACAATCTGATCTTTGCCTGGTGAGCCACTCTAAATACCTGGGCAGCCTTTCTCCACCGTGGCTCTACCTGGAGCTGGTCTGGTATCTTTGAGGGCCCTTTTTCCACTGCCCTCCCTGCAAGCCACTCTTTGAGCCATCTTCATCCCATCCAGCCTCTGTTCCTCCAGTGAGAACAGTGCTAGAAAATATTCTGGTGTCTCCTAAAACTTGTTCAGCGGGGAACTTGGCTACAGAGGTTGCCATGGCAACCAGAGCAGATGATTGGAGGGGGGGAGGCAAGCCATGCTTCCTGCTGGAATGTGGGTTGTGTGTTTGTGTGTGCACATGAGTGTGTGACGCACAGGGGAAAGGCATACTACTAGGAAAGGCCTAACCACTCCACGCAAGACCCTGGGATTGTCGCAGAAGCCACGTCCCTCGCTCCCGGTGGAGTGGACCTAGACTCAACCACAATTGCAAATTTGAGGCAGCGTGAAGCCAATGCTTTCCAAATCATCCAGTTTAGTTCTGTGCTTGTGGGACTCTTCCGCAAAATGTGTTTCTACCAAATTTTATCAGGGTCTCATTTCTTCATATTCTCTCAAACCAAGGGACGACACAGGTATCCGTAGATGGATGGACACAATGCCTGTCAACTTGGAAACGTTGTAAATGGCGGGTGACAGGTATGCTAGGAATTGGATACATCTCTGAATGTTTCCTTACTTAACCTTTTTGAAATTAAGTCTACAGTTTCTACGAGGCGTATTATCCAACATGATTTACAGATTTCAAATCTCACGGAAATGCTTTCAGAGTGTAAGAATTTCTGCCTCCTCATTACCTAACGTACTGTATGTAATCAAAGACGGCTATACACTATGAGTAGTATTTACTTAATAAAATATTTAAACTCTCACGTGTAAAACATCTGAATCATGTGTAACTGGAAAAAACGTGAAAGAAATGCTGCAACTAGAGATTCTAAAAACTAGGGACAAAATGAAACTCTATAGACATCCCTCTCCTCTCAGATGTTAATAACAAGAGATTTACTGGGCACTTATTATCTACCAGGATCTAAGTGTTTTGTATGTTCTTATTCGTTGAATCCGAACAATAACACCATAAAGTAGATATTGTTATCTCTACCTTATAGGAGAGGAAGTGCAGGCACAGAAGAAAGTTGCCCAAATCACAAGGCAGTGGTGATGAAATTAGGATGCCGGCTGGGTGATCAGGCTCTACCGCCCAGTCTGATAACCCCAGCAGCCCACGGTCCTCCCCAGACCTCTCGTATCCTTCCCTGGATACGAGAAAGGATGGGGAGCCTTGCTCGGGTCCCAGCCCAAACCTTCTCGAACTCTCTGAATCTCCCCTCTTCATCCCTCCTACAGATCTTATTTCCTTCTAGGCAGGAAAACAAGCTCTTCCCTCATCAGGCACACCTTTAGAAACTATTGTTTAGGGAATCAACTTTGGGCTTCTGGTATTCAAGCAGTCTAGAATTTTTAAAGTCTTATCTCTCAAAGTTACTGCCTCGGCCATGAACTTCAAAAGTCTATCAAAACCCAAACCTGAGCACCGGCTCATTTCAGTCCATTCCTGAGGAGATAAGGCAGTCTAATTTTAGCAGAGGAACGACTGTAGACTAAAATAAATTAGCAGAATGAAGATACATCAATTAAAGTTTCAAACTCTTATTCCTCTACATGCTGTACCCGGGAATAAAAAAATTATTAATTGCATTTCTGAGAAATACATGAATCAGTAAATAAAATGTGTTAACATTTTAACTCTTCAGATCTGCTCCAATGGAGTATGTTATTCAAAGAAAAGTTGTGTCCGAGTATTGTGTCTCAATATCTATTCTTCCCTATAAAACAAAATCACCCCCAAATTTCAGCCATGCAGCTGGAAGCTACATTTCCCAGCTTCCTTGAGTTAGGTGTGGCCATTTGACCAAATTCTGGTTTGGGGCACTTAGTTCACTGGCCTTGTGAACTTGAACAGGTCATTGAGTCTCAATCCCGAACATAAACTCCAGAAAGAACCATAGAGCCAAGCCACTTGAAGGCCAAGAAAGGACAGAAAACCAGAGTTGCAAAGTGAGGTACCCAGGCTCCCCATCAGCATTAGAAGGGCAAGGGCTTGAACCCCCTTGTCTGCTGGCTACAGAACATTTTTTACACTACCCTTCTGTTCCCTAAGTTTCAGCTTCTCCTGCAATGTGAGGCTGATAAGAGCTTATATGTAGTGGGCACAGGGGATGACCTCCCAAATCCCACTGCACACCCCCCCCCCCATTGAGTAGGGCCAACGTGGTTTGAAAACTTGACATTGCTCCAGAGGTAGACTCTGACTTGTCTCAGCCAATTATAATAACCCCTTTCCCTTGCCAGGATTCATTCAGCAGCCCAGATCTAAGCTAACTGGCACTGGCCATCCCCTTGGTACACAGGTCTTGGACAATCCATGGGCAGAGAACCCAAGATGGACCCATCAGAATTAAGGGAAATATTTTTGTTTGTTGTCAAAGAAGAGGACTGTTTCCCCCTCTCCTTCCTTCTCCACCTCTCCTCCTCCTCTCTATCCCTCTCCCTCTCTCTAAACGTCAAGGTGAAAGCTTACAGAGCTAGCTGGGACCACTGGTCATCCTACAACATAAATTACCCCTGTCCTGGGTTGTGAGCCAAAAAGAGGCAGCAGAGGTAAAGCACTCTGCCCGTCCCAGGCCCATAATAAGTGCTCAAATGGCAGTAGCCTGTCATGCAAGTTCAGTCTGTCCATAGCAGCCCTGGCTCATAAGGACATTACCACGTGGTTCCATTCTTTCTACCTTGATCAAGACATAAGGTTTACCTTTATGTGCATTTCATGAAAATGGCTCAAACTCTACACCATAATTTAGAGGACTTTCAGGGGGTTCTGGTAGATTGTGTCCCAGCTACAGATCAGTGGGGGTCCCCACTTCAGGAGTAGTGGGGATAGCTCCTTCCCACCCCATTGCTTATCCTAAAGACAAGAAGATCTTCTCCCATCACTTGGAGCATTCGCAGCTCATACCTTCTCCCCAGTCTGCCTTCTCCACCCCTATCCACCAGCCCAGCCTTACTTGGTTTGGGAGAACAGAAAACCTTGCTCTGCAGCATGTATCCTAAATTTTCTGTTGGTCACTGCCCAAATGCATTCACCCATTTGAAACATCTAGTCACAGCATCACATAACAAGGACCTCAGTCGTCACAGCTGTGATTATTTGTGAGAGATTCCTTGCAAAAATGGCCCCCACTCCCTCTCTCTTCCAATGTCTTTGCCCTTTGCAGTGTGATGCTTCAACTCCTCCTGTCAAGAGCTGGAAACTACTTACCCACCTTTGGAATGTGGGCCAGCTTGTAACCTGCTTTCACCAATAAGACACATTGGAAATGATGGCGTGCCGGTGCTGAGTGAGGCCTTCAGATGGCCTGGCATTCTTTCTCTCCCTCTTAGAACCCTGCCCAGCTGCCAAGAAAACAAACCCAAACCAGCCTCCTAGAGGATAAGAGTTCACATGGAGGGAAGACAAGCCATCCCAGGGACTGCAGATGCATGAGTGAGCCCAGAGGGTCCCAACAGAGCTTGGGCCAAGATGTGCAGAACCGGCCAGCCAAGCCAGAGATTCGTGACCTGAGATAAATATTTATTGTTGTATGCCACTGCGGTGTTTCTGGTTGTTGTTGTTTGTTTGTTTGTTTTAATGTAATATCATTGTAGCAAGAGCTAACTGATGTGTTTATTATTTTTATTTTGGTTTTTGATGGACAGTGGCTGAAGAGAAAATTCTATGGGCAAGACTGGCTGAAGGCTGCTCAGGCACAGAGTTCCCTGGTCCAGTTGACCATGGACTAGGGAGGTGGAGAGGGTAGGATCAAGGAAGGAGAAATAGCACCTTCTGTCTTTGTAACTGTAGCCTTTTCTTAACACAGTGGTCCTAACATTTTCGCTTACGTGCATATCTCAAAAAGAATTTTGAAAAACACTGTGTCAAGGGGCCTAGGTGGCTCAGTCGGTTAAGCATCTGCCTTTGGCTCAGATCATGATCCCAAGGTCCTGGGATCGAGTCCCTCATCAGGCTCCCTGCTCTGCAGGGAGTCTGCTTCTCCCTCTAGCCCCTCTTCCCACTCATTTTCTCAATCTCTCTCTCTCTCTCAAATAAATAAATAAAATCTTTTAAAATAAAAACATGTCCCATAGCGTATTCTAAGTTCAAACGTAAGAGTTTTGATATAATTTTCTTTGTACTGTAAATATTGACACTTAAACATAAAACTATCAGTCTTCTAAAATAGTAAAGGGAATCTGGAGCTAGTAATAATTTCACGCTCATACCACCCAATCTAAAATAGATGAATGAGCTCTTCTTCACTGTTGAGAAATTTTACATCTTTAAGTTTTCTCCTTGAATTCACAATTCTTTCCTACTTACTTCACACACTTTTAACATAATTTGGCATGCTTTAAAACTTTGAAGATCTTTTATTGATTACCCTATCACACATTAAAAATACATTGAATATATATATTTTTTAACATATCAAAAATATTTTATTCTTATGACCTTAAGGCTCTCCATGTTTAAAAAAAATAGTTCTGGATTGAATTATCACACAACTGATTAAAACTACAAAAAAAATGTATTACCAATTTTGATCATTATTAAACATAAAAAGTTAAATATAATTGGAAATGCATCTCCTAATGAGATGAAATAGGATCTAACTTGTCATATGCATTTAATGAAAGGAAAAGATATATTTGGCTGAAAATTAATCAGCCCAGAAACTAGAATGATATTATTCTTGTTAATAGAAGGTAAAAAGATTAAATATTTTATATGGTAAAATAAAATAAGCATTAGCTATCATTGGATTATTTCATCATATGATTTCATAAAAAGGGCTTTAAATTGCCCTACTGAATAGGATACTCTGCATCCAAAATCCAAAATAAATCATGTAAAAATTTTATCTGTGGGTTTTATTTGATGTATCTTGAGAACTGTGAACGTCTTGGCAAGGCTTTCGGGCTACATTTAAATGAATCAGTGTCACTGAGCTACATGCTTGGGCTGTGCTATTGTGCTCTTCCTTTAAGCTGAAGACTTGACCTGGGATTAGTACTTAGTGCAGTTGGAAAGTATTGCTTATAGTTAAATACATTTTTAAAAGCTAAGCTCTTTTTTTCTTTAGCGTTCAGTGTTTCTGACTGATGGTCCCTTTGCTTCACTGTCATTGTCCTCACCTTCAAGAAGGACAATGATCTTGACTCCCACCACTCAGGCTACCGTATGTCTATTTTCTAAGCAACCTAACTTCGGTCAAAACACTGTTTCTTAGACCATCTTTTCCCTTAACATAAAATATATAAGATGGAGAAATATGAGAGTCCAAAAGGTAATGGACTCTTGGTTTAGAAATAAGAGCCCTCCTCCAGTCTCTCTGAGGTTTTCACACCCTGCGGTGATGTACCATGGTCAGATGGGGTAAGTGAGGGCGATGTATTTTTGCTTTTATTCCCCTTAACAATAAAGTACAACTTTTTTATTTTGTAAAACAAATAAATAAAATTGAGAATACCTTTTGTCGTTTCAGAGGAATTCTCATGCAAAGCAAACCAGAAAAGTGTGTGTATGGAAATTAAGGATCAAGAAATCATTCCCTTAAAACAACCTTTGCTCAGTACCCCTTGGAACTTTTTCACAGACCCCTAGGGGCTATTGCCTTCATTCACTAGATGCTAGAATTTTCAACTTAAAAAATCAGAATGGGGTGCCTGGGTGGCTCCGGTGGGTAAGCGGCTGCCTTCGGCTCAGGTCATGATCCTGGAGTCCCGGGATCCCGTCCCAGATAGGTCTCCGGGCTCAGCAGAGAGTCTGCTCCTCCCTCTCCCTCTGCCCCTCCCCCCTGCTGATGCACACACTCTCTCTCCCTCTTGCTCTGTCTCAAATAAATAATAAAATCTTTTTTTAAAAAATCAGTGTTTAATGTCCTAACTAGGTAATACATTTATATAGCTCAAATATCAAAGAGTCTAGAAAAATACAATGTATAAAGTAAAAAGTCTTGTTCTTTCCCTCCCTTCAATTCTCCTCCATAATCATGGACTTCTATGGGCGCATATACAAACAAATACCATTTTATTACCACAGCCTCCTTTTTGTCACACAAATGGTGGCACAACACTTTTTCTGCTCCCGGATTTATTCTCTCCAAATTGTAACTTGGTGGAGATCTTCCCAAACCAGTACGTGGGGTGCTTCCTCGGCTGTGTGTTTTTTTTTTAATGGTACAACCTCAGGGTATTCTATTGACTATATGTACCTCACTGTTTAATTAGTGCCTTTTTGATGGACGTTTAGCTTATTTCCTATCTTAGCTAGTTCAAGCAACACGGCAATGACTAACCTTGTGCATGTAAGGCCTTGCTTGTCTGAGAATGTTTATGTGACAAATTCCTAGATGCAGGATTGCTTGTTGTGGTATATGGGGGCTCTTTTCCCTCTACAGGAGTAGTCTCAACTTTCACTCTCACTTGCAACTCTCACTTACTCTCACTCTCACTTTTCATTCCTAGTCAGGCACCAGGATTGAAACTGCTCATTCCTCCATAGCCACATTCATAGAGAGTGCTAGCAAACTTTTAGACTATTGCCCATCTGAAAAATTAAAAATGGCGTTTGAGGTAGCTTTAATTTTTGGCATTTTTTTTAACCTTTGGGTTGGAAGATGCCCAATGCTTGCCAAGCTGTCAGGAGGGGACCCGGGCTGTTAGGAGCCATAGCTCAGCCATGTGGAGAAGGCCACTTTGGGAGAAGGTCAACCACAGCCCGTGAGAAGCAGAGCCGAGAGACTGAAAGCACGTGATGGAGGTCACGTCCAGTCTCCAGCCAGGCTGTACCATTGGCTAATGACTCCCCTCTTGATTTCAGCTGGTTCACGCTTGGGGTCTGTTGACTCACGTCCAGATGGAGGGTACACAAAAAGCCCCTTCAGGCTCCCACGATCTCGCTGCCAGGGGGACCGCCAGCTGCCTAGTCAGGCACCAGACAGAACACTTGTAAAAAATCTGCTGTAGGTACAAAATAGCTACTTTGGGAAACTGAAAGTTTCTAATAAAGTTAAATATACATCTACCCTAGGAACCAGCAATTCCTCTCCTAGATATGTACCGTAGGGAAATGACTGCATGTATGCCCGAAAAGACATAGTCGCTTCGGTCATAATAGGTAAACACTGGACATTACCCAAATGTCCACCCACAGGAGAATGAAAACCACACTAACTGAGGTATTTCTTCTGATGAAATACCGCTCAGCAATGAAAATGAATAAACTACCCATACACAACAATACGGAAGGATCTCGCAGACATCATGTCAAGCAGAGATCAGACACAAAAGAGTACATCTTACATGGTTCTATTTTTTGCGAAGTTCAAGAGAAGGCACAACTAAACTGTCGTGATGAGGTCAGAAGAGTTGTTGCCTTCGCAGGGGATGGTTCTAAGAAGGAGCCCTGAGGGCACTCTCAGGGGCAACAAGAATATTCCATGACCTGGTTGGCGCGGTAGTCGCAATGGGTGTTTGCAATGGTCAAAATTCATCAAGATACACATGTTTCATTGCATGTCAAACAAAAGAAGAGTGCTATCAACAACAAAACGACAGACAGAAACCATGGCAGGGGATCATTTCGAGCAGCTGCTGGTCACCCTGAATCTGCCTGACAGCCCCCATGGGTAGGAGGAGAGGTTTCTGCTCTTAGCACCCGGCACTGAGCTGTGGAGCTGAGTTCTCCGTGAGCCTCCCTCCGAGGCAGCCTCTTTTGATGCTGTTCCGCTGCTCAGATATTTTCCCTCACCTTCCAGACAGCGGAGGGCCCAGAGGTCCATGGCTAGGAGTGAGACAGACCCATATTCCCATCCTAGCTGATTCCCTGAGCCCTTGTGAAGGGGATAAGGACAGCTCTCAGGGAGGGGCATTGTGGGGATTCCAGATGTCGGGAGCCCGGGTCTGACGTCATCCACTGTGCACACTTGGTTGCTACTTTATTACTTGCTAACAGGAGCTGCACAGAAGGTGGCTTGGCTTGCAGGGGTGAGGGAGGGGCTGCTGCAAGGACACGGAAGTTTTGTGCTCACCAGGCTGAGTCCTTGAATATTATACTCCCGGATTAAGTAAAGCTCTGCAGCAGAATTCATTATGATTGGCTCCCACCTGCTCCCAGCAATTAGAGGATAATTTGGAAAAGGGGATTTGCATCCGAAGCCTCCTTCACACCAGCCTGCAAAAGCCTTTAATCCATACCCTAACATTCTAAGAGACCAATGCCGAGGGCATCCAGGAGAGCTTGAGGACAAACTGGAAGGAGCAAAGACTGCCCAGGATGACAGTGAGGATCCACAGGGTCAAAGGGAGTTGGGGGAGAGGCATCAAGAGATCTTGAAGGCAGACGAGGTAGCAAGAGCCTTAAAACTGCATTGCACTGGATTGCCGCTAGGAGCCCCTTGAGGCTAGTGAGCACTTAAATCGGGCTAATGTTACAGAACTTGACTTTTAATATTATTTCATTTTTTCAGATTTCTTAAGTTTTATTTAATTGGCATATAGTGCATTATTAGTTTCCGAGATAGAGTTCAGTGATTCATCAGTTGCATATAACACCCAGTGCTCCTTACTTCAGAAGACCTCCTTAATGCCCATCACCCAGTTACTCCCACCACTGCCCACCTCCCCCCCCACCCCCAGCAACTCTGTTTTTTTCCCAAAGTAGAGTCTCTCATGGTTTGTCTCTCTCTCTGACTTCGTCTTATTCCCCTATGATCCTCTGTTTTGTTTCCTAAATTCCAGATATTATCTAATTTTAATTAAAGTGAAAACTGAAAACCTGAAGCAATTTGATCTTATTATGTATTATTAAAATTGTTAAAATTGTTTTCACCTGGTTGTTTTAAATTCAAATTTTAAATTCGATAGAACAGGCTTGTATCATGTTTCTGTTGAGCGGTGCCATCCACATACACGTGCTGGGTTCAGTCCTTCCTCTTCCAGGGGCAGCACTGGGTTAAACAGACAGGTGGTCGATTCTTTATGTGCATCACACTGACCGTGTTCACATGAGCTTAGCTGGTCTAGTTTGCCCATCTTATTAAGTCATCCAATCAGAAGCTTGGGAAATAAACAGATAAACAAGCGCATGATGGAAGTAGGATTCTGGGGTGTATATCTCTGTGAACTTCTCCTCAATGCACTAGAAAACCAGTCCTGACCTTTATTATGGTCCAAATTGCCTTTTGAAGTATCACTCAGGCTGCCCCTGGGGTAACGAGCTGAAGGAAGGAGAGTGAAGGCGGAGGGCCCCGTGGGTGGACCTCTTCCCCAATCCAAGCAACAGTTATTACTGCATGCTTTAAGTGTACTGCAAGTTGAATTTTGCTTTAAGCAAAACAGAATGATGAGAAAGCAGCTATGTCACCTTCCCCAACCTCAAGAGTAAGTCCTTCTAGTATATGTTCGGAAAAGGCAGTACGTCCTGGATTGTCCACTCAGCCGTGGGCTCGTCCATGTTCATTGGTCACCCCTGAGACCCTGGGAGCCAGCTTCCCTCCGGGATACTGCTGTCCCCAGACCCCCTGCAGACAGAGAGGTCAGGGAGCCACTGCTGTCTCAAATGCTCGACTTTGAATTCCTATAACTCCGTCAGTCCTGGCTTATCAAGGTCCCAGCCTCCTCTTTACCTCGCCTCTGATTGTCCAGTGGGACCTACCCACGTCAGGAAGTCCACTGCAGAGCTCTTCACTGAGAGTTGGGTCAGTATCCAGCCCAACAATAATCCTGGGACAATAGCGTGCGTGGCTCTGCCCTTACAGGGAGGCAAAAAGAGGGTCTCATAATGCATGTATAACTCTCTATCACGTAAAACACTGGAGAGAATTCGTTTCAGCCACCCCAACGCCTCTCAATGATTCTCATGTGTAACGTGCACAGGAAACACCTGGGATGTTTCATGAAATGCATATTCCCAGGAAATAGATGGCAAAGCCAAACGGAATAATTAAGGGGTATTGAATGAAGGAACTACTTACAAAATGTAGGCAAGGTCACACAGACCAAGGATGGTGCAAGAATGGGACCTGTTGCCATCCCTAGATCTCCAGCTCAAGAGAAGGGAACCAGGAGAGGGGAGTTGTTTGAGAAACATGTCTGAAAGGAGCCGTGGCCTTAAGGAGAGGACAGAGTAGGAGGGATCCAGGGGAATAAGCACATGGACCTCACTCTCCTCCTATCCTCTGGATCTCTCACTGGTGTCTTGCACTGGCCAGAGGGCAAGGGCGCCATTGATACACCTATGCCAGCCATGTAGGTGCCAGGATCCCAGGCTCTGACCAGGCTGGAGAAGTTGGAGAGCAGATATGATGAGAC
Organism: Procyon lotor; assembly: GCA_028646535.1. Lineage (NCBI taxonomy): Eukaryota > Metazoa > Chordata > Mammalia > Carnivora > Procyonidae > Procyon > Procyon lotor. The sequence goes on from CM053603.1 coordinate 57,171,859, forward strand.
AAACAGAAATATCCAACCTCTATTGTGTATACACCCTATACAGGAGAGGAGTGATCACCAACCTCATAACTATTGGAGTATCTGGTAAATTCTAGACGCCACAGTTTCATGGCAATATTGGCACACTGGCAATGAACAAGAGCAGGGTGATGAGCGTGCCAGGAAGTTAAGTCATTTTATTTTTTTAAAGATTTTATCCATTTATTTTTGTGCAAGAGAGAGAGCGAGCATGTGCATGAGCAGGGGACGGGCAGAGGGAGAAGCAGACTCCCCACTGAGCAGGGAGCCTGATTTGGGACTCAACCTCAGGACCCTCGGATCATGACCTGAGCCAAAGGCAGATGCTTAAACTACTGAGCCACCAAGGGGCCCCAAGTTAAGTCATTTTAAAGAAGATTTTATAATACGAGAAATATTCAGTCTGAAGACAACAAGATTTGGGAGGGATAGCCCGTAGCTATCTGGTTTAACTGGTTTGAACCACTCCACAAATATATGTCAATCTCTTTACTTTTTCTCATTACTTGAGTATGCATATAAGCCTTGTTAACAATGGGTTCAGTGCATCCCTCTTGGTGTTTTCCACCCACACAAACTGGATTTTCCAAGAATCCCAGGGGTTACTCGGTCACAAAGAAATCAGCTTTCACCAACGCTGGGTGAGGGGCCTGGAATCTGGAGGCGTCCTGTGACAACCACTGCTCGTCCCCTGGGCTGTTGAAGCTTAGGCGCAGACCATCCTTTGGACACTCATGCACAGGAATAGTCTCTTTCCCAGGTGGAAATGGGCAAGTTGGCCTCCAGAGTGCCCAGGCAGTGGGGTGCCTGGGGGGCTCAGTGGGTTAAGCCTCTGCCTTCAGCTCAGGTCACGATCTCAGGGTCCTGGGATCGACCCCCACGTCGGGCTCCCTGCTCAGCAGAGTTGGCTTCTCTCACTTTCCCTCTGCTTGCTGTTCTGCATGCTTGTGCCCTCTCTCTCCATCAGATAAATAAATACAATCTTTAAAACAAAAAGTGCCCAGGTGGGCCTCCTCCCCTCACCTGCCACGTTATAGACTATCATAGAGAAGAATGCTTTTCCTCTACCCTCTGACATTCAGGACTTAGGAATCTGCAAATTAAATTGACAAAAGACAGATTAGCAAAAAATAATACATTTTTATTCACTTATGTACACAGGAGTTCACAGAAAAATGTGACTCACAGGCAGAAAGTGAGCTTATATACCATCTCAATAGGAGATGAGGGACAGAGGCTCGTTGTGGGAGAACAAAAGACTTCTTAGAAGAGGTGGGGGACAGAAAGGGCACCTATGGAAAAACAGCTTTTTGGGAAGATAAATGGACCCTCAGAATAGATGGGAACATGATAGTTCTGTGACAATAACGGCTTGGTTGTGCTACCTGCTGCTTGTCTCTGGGAAGAGATTAAAGCTTCGGGGGAAGGTTGTTACTCATGACAAATGAGTTTTGGGGGGAGGCTCTGCTTGAAGCAGGTAAGAGAGTTCAGGAAATCAAAAGCTTTGAACTCAGAATGAGTTCTACACCGAAGCGGCATGTGTTTGTGGTGGCTGATCCCCTTCGAGACTTAGAACCACATCTCTGTTCCTCCTCCTTCTCCACCCATCTATCCAACTACCAAAGGGTAGGGCTGATTTCTTTGTAAACATTTAAAAAATGACACATTTTGATAAAATGCTTCTCCTGGGATGATTGAAGGTGCTCTGCCTCTACCCAGCCTTTTGAGAAAGCTGCCCTCAGGGGTATAAGGGAGCTTTCTAACCCAGCCACACAGAGACCTAGAGATCTAGGGGTCAGCTCCTTCCACTAAGAAGACAAAAAGCCAAGGGTCAGCCCTAGCTGGTGCTCTAACAGTAAATGGGCTTTCTACAGAGCTACTCAATTTTAGACAGAATGACATCACCGGGGACCTCATATTCGGGGGCTACAGGGACAGAAGAAGGCTCAAGAAGTGAAAGTTAGAGAGTGACAGATTTCTAGTTCCATACCAGGAAGAGATTTATAGCGGTAGAAGCTGATTCAAGAAAACTGGTCCCGGGGTGCTTGGGAATCTTGCATATTCCAAGGGTTTGTGGATTAAAGAGGGAGAGACGGATTCACTGAACAAATAGTGTCAGGGGAAATGCCAATCTTTTTAAAGGAATCTCTACACCCAATATGGGGCTTGAACTCACAATCCTGAGATCAAGAGTGGCATGCTCCACTGACTGAGGCACCCAGGTGCCCAGAAAATGGACAGTTTTGAGAGGGGAAGAAAAATTAGCTCTAGGCCAGACTTCACAATGAACAAAAATTCAGATGAGTTAAATATGGACTAACGATTTTTTTTGAAGAATGTAAAATATAGATTAAAATATAAGTTATATTTCAATTTTTTCAGAATGGAGAAGGGGGTTTTGTGAATGAAAACAATAAAAGATTTCGAACAGAAAGATATAACTGATTGACTTGAGGAGAGGACAGAGTAGGAGGAATCCAGGGGAATAAGCACCTGGACCTCACTCTCCTCCTGTCCTCTGGATCTCTTGCTGGTGTCTTAAAATTTAAATATCCATCAAGGGGCGCCTGGGTGGCTCAGTCATTAAGCATCTGCCTTCGGCTCAGGTCATGATCCCAGGGTCCTGTGATCGAGCCCCGCATCGGGCTCCCTGCTCAGCAAGAAGCCTGCTTCTCCCGCTACCATTCCCTCTGCCTGTGTTCCCTCTCTCGCTGTGTTTCTCTCTGTCAAATAAATAAAATCTTTAAAAATAAATAAATAAATAAATAAATAAATAAATAAATAAAATATCCATCAAAACCAACAATAATGAAACAATAACAATAAGGAAAAAGGCAAATTGTAAATTAGGAAAAATATAAACATAAATATGAAAAATATAAAACTTAGTGTTAGTCATAAGAAGTTATTTTTTAAAATATTATTACACCAATTAGGGGAAAAAGTGAGCCAAGGAAATGTAAAGTTAAATCACAAAAGAATGAGAGGCACCTGGGTGGCTCAGTTGGTTGAGCATCGGACTCTTAGTTTCAGCTCAGGTCATGATGTCAGGGTCATGAGATCAATCCTTGGGTAATGCCCAGCAAGGAGTCTGCTTGTCCTTTTCCCTCTGTTCCTCCCCCTCCCATAAATAAATAAAAATCTTTGAGTGAATAAATAAATCACAAAAGAATGAATATAAATGACCATTATGAGCATATTGTAAAAGATATTCGACGCGTCTATATCAAAAAAATAGAAAACCAAACAATGGCAGGCGTCATTTTCCAATGATAAAGTCAACGGCTTTTTAAAACGATACAGTAGGTAAAGTTATTGAAGGAGGCTCTCTTATAGTAAGAAGGAAAAAAAAAATAGGGAGGTGTGATTTTGCAGTGGTAAACTGCATCCCCAGAAGAAATTAAAGAGAAGCTGTACCAACCCTTGGAGAAGGGACGATGAAGATTCCGGGCTGCAGGGGGAGGTTGGGGCTAGTAAGTGCCACACTCCACGCTCCCCTCTGCTTCTGTGGGCTTTCAGTTCTGTGTCTCAGGGCTGAATTTCCATACAGCTGACCTCACAGAAGAGCAGGTTCTCCAGGACCTTACTGACTACGTCCCTCTATTAATGCATAGGGTGCCTGTAGGTAGAAACCGCAGCAGACGCTGACCTCACAGCCCTGGCAGATAGATGGGTGGATATGCCGACGATCGAACTGCAGACAAGCCCAGGTGTCCAAGGGGATATGATGTGGTACGTACCCAGGCTCCGCAAAATGTTGTAAGTCTGCAGGCGTTCTGTCTGGCCAGCCCTTTTGTGAGCAAGGAGGTAGCAAATGCCACCCAGTGCAAGGGCAGTCACCTCAGCTGAGAGGCAGCTGTCACTGCAAACCAGAACCAGGAAGCTAGCAGGTTCACTGGAGAAAGTACTGATCCTTAATTATTGATCTTTTCTGAAAAACAAAGCAAGTCCCCACCTCCCTCCCCATTCTCTTCCTCTCGGTGTCTCTGTCAATATACACTGATAGCTATCACATACACAAGTAAGAGTGGCAGGGGGAAATGTTCAAAATGGGTGCAACCCTCTCATTGATTCGGTTCTAGGCCATCATTGAGCCAGAAGTGGCTGCGGAAATCCATTATGATGTTCATTGCCGATATGGTAACCTTTCCTCCTCCACCTCAAGGTCAACGTCACTCTTCGACTGCATTTAAAAATATAACCATTTTAAAGGTCTTAGGAATGAGTGGCCGCCTCTGCTATTGTGAAAGTACCAGTCCCTGTAGGGTGCCTCCCAACAGGCTGTGAGGCGCACTTTTCATTGAGATCCATGACCCTTCTGAGTGTTGGGAAGATGGGATTCTCTGGCTGTCTCTTGTGGGGACAGAGATGCGGCGGGAGACAGGGTTTCTAGGGGCACCCTTGAGGGGCTTTTTTTCTCTTTCACAGACTCAACCCTGAGGCTCACTTGTGCTCTAAACCAGGTCAGCCAGCAGACCCAGGAGCCCCATGCAACAAGCTAGTCCATAGAGCTACCCAACTTCTCACCCAATGAAGACCTTCTGAAGACGGTTGAGAAGTCCTACACACTGAAACTATTATGATGTCATATATCTCAGTCAAAAGTATTAAACACTAAAATACATGTTAAAAGATTTTATGAAGTTCTGATTTTTTTCATGCAACTTGTTTAATTAAATACAACAAGTAGGGGCCCCTGGGTGCCTCAGTGGGTTGAGCCTCTGCCTTCGGCTCAGGTAATGATCTCAGGGTCTTAGGATTGAGCCCCACATCAGGCTTTCTGCTTAGCAGGGAGCCTGCTTCCCTGTCTCTCTCTGCCTGCCTCTCTGCCTACTTGTGATCTCTCTCTGTCAAATAAATAAATAAAATCTTTTTTTTTTACAGTATTTTCTAGTATTAAATCATCCTATTAAGCCATTCCTGTTATTAAATCATCCATAGGTTCTTGGACCAGACTTCACTGGTTAAAAAAACAGTGTATTTTTCTATCAAAGTGCCATTGAATTTATTTAGGATTTTTTGCACCAGCGTAAGTGAGATTGAATGGTGATTTTCTTTTTTTGCACAGGTTTATGGAGACTGGTATTAATACTATGCTTGCTTCATGAAAAGAATTTCAAAGCTTTTCTCTTTTTTTTATGCCTTGAAACAGTTTAAATGACACTAGAATGATTTATTCTTGAAAGATTTGGGAGAAATGCTCTTGGAACTTTCTGGACCTGGGCTGCTCTTTGACAGTTTTCTCCATTTCTTTTACAGTGCTTGGTTTATTAAGATTTTCTATCTTCCCAATTCAGTTTTGGTAAAGGATTCTAGAACATTATCTAAGTGTATCTAAGTGTTCAGATACATTTACAAAGAGTTGAACAAAGCAGCTTCTTGTAATCCTTTAATTTCCTCTATAACTTTTACTTTTCCTTTAAAAATTTTTTGAAGATTTATTTATTTATTTGAGAAAGAGAGAGTGGGGGAGGGGCAAAGGGAGAGGAAAAGAGAGTCCTCAGACTCCCCCTGACGTGGGAGCCTGATGATCCCAGGACCCTGAGATCATGACCTTGATCCCAGGACCTTGAGATCATGACCTGAGCCGAAACTAAGAGTCTGAGGCTTAACAACTAAGCCACCCAGGCATCCCTCCTTTAATTTCTTTTTAATTTGTGTATTTTTGCATTCTCTCTTTTTTTTTTTTTTGTTAAGATAACTAATGCATTATCTATCTCATCACTTTTGTCAAAGAATCAGGACCTGGATACATTTAATTAATTTTGTAACTTTCTACTTTGTAATTCATCATTTCTCCTTCTGTGTTATTCATTACTTCCTTGCACTTTTCTTCCTTTATTTTATTGTTATTTTTTTCAAACCAGGTTAGATGCTTAATTCCTTTTTTTATTCCTTTTTTATTGATACTCATGTTTAAGAAGAGAATTTGTCTCTGAACATCACTTAAATGATGACATACGATATTATTTCTTTTGATTTTCTAAACTTTCAGATTGGAAAGAAAGAGAGGAAGAAATCCTGATTTTATGATGTCATTTTCAAAATTCCTTTTTAAAAATTACATTATATATGTCCTTAACCTTATTTCTACCATTGGACCTGCTTTCACTGAAAGTAAAAAGTCCTTCTCTGAAGCTACCTGGGACAGATACCAAGAAAGAAGATGTCTAAAACTATCATGCTGTTTCCTTTTCAATCATCTAATGATGGTAAATGGAACTGAGAGGTAAAACCCAGGTGGGTAAAAACATGAAAATCTCTCCCCTCCTCTCCCTTTACTCCCTCCCCCTGCTCCCCTCTCCCTGAGTCCCTCCTCCCCTTCTCTTCCTCACTCTCCCTTCCTCTCTGCCCAACTCCAGTATATTTTACTGAAGGAGGGAATAGGACTGGCCCAGAGCCGAACTTGGCCATGAACTGGTTATGTTAGGAACTGTTTCTACTCAAACTTCGTCCGCTATACAGGGGAATCTGGTACATTCACTCTACACGTGCATCATCTCCCTATTACTCAGGAGAGTCATAAAACTCTAGCCAGTGTCAATTATTCTAGAAAATCCATTCATACAGCCACTGATTCAATGACTATTGCGTATCTACCACAGCCCTCTGCTAAGTGATAGGGACCCAGCGATGAGCAGGAACATGGCTTCTCCCTCAAAAATCTAGAAGTCCAGAGAGGCTAACGCAGGACTCTGGGACTTCTTATTTGGGCTGCATGATTATTTAGAGGGTGGGCCAGTGGTGATTAAAAGGAGATGAGGCCCCCCTACCACCACCAGGGAAGCAACACCATACAATGCTCTGATTTTGACCTAGGAAGATGCTATGGGAGCAGATAGGAGGGGCAGTTAACCTAACACATAGCAGGAAGACTTCAGGAGGAAGTGACATGTAAGGATGGCTAACAGCGGGCTGCCCAACATGATGGGAAAGGAAGAGGGAGGTTCAGAAGGTTCAGAGCGGGAGAGGGACGGCGTGGGTCCCCAACAAGTTGTATCTTAGGAGGAGCAGAAAGAGTACATTGGGCTGGTGGTCATTGGTAGGGAGGGAAAGAAGAAAAGGAGGGAGGGAAGGAGGAAAGGGAAGGAAAGAGGAAAGGGAGGACGGGGAGGGAGGAAGAAGGAGAGAAGAAAGGAATGAAAGGAGGAAAGAAGGAAGAAAGGGGAAACGGACTCAAGGAGAATGCCCCTTGAGTGATAAAACCATGCTTTATATTCGGGAAAAAAAAAGATAAAACAACACAAGGAGAAGATAGGAAAGGAGAAATAACATGCGCCAAATCATGACAGGTCCCATTTACGGAAATATCCCAGCCGCTGGTGATGCAGGACACGCAACCTTGGCCACAGACGAGGCCAAGCTGGCCTGGCAGAGCCAGCTGGACTTTCCAGTAGACCCGAAGCTGGAGGCAGAGCAGGTGAGAGGGTTTTTGCATCTCTTCCTTTCCTTTATCTGACTCAGCTAAGGCTGAAAGTAGTGTGTGAGAAATTGGCTTGGCCAGAGTTCATGTTTCTGACACGGTTGGTGGAGAAGGACCTAAGGCCACTGCCAAATTTAGGAAAAAACTAATTGTGATCCTCAAGGTTCTGGCCCAACCAGCAGGTCCCTGGGGATGGTCAGTGTTGTCAGTGAGCTTGTCTGGGCTGAACACATTGGCCAGGCCTTTGGGGAGGGTCAGATAACCACGTAGGGGGCTAGCAGGTCACGCATCTGGCGGCAAAGAGCCAAGCTGGTCAAACTCTCAACTGCCCCAGGACGTCAGCTCCCAACGATGACCTTGAACTCCAGCTCTGGGATGGATGGGGAATGGGGAACAGCAGCCAGGCTGGGAGGGGGTGTGAGAAATAGCCAAGGGTGGGCTGGGGTGCAGCAATGTTCCCAAAAGTGTGAATACACTTGAGAGGTGCAGCAGGATTTTCACGAAGCACGGACTAGAAAGTGTAAAATAATCATGGATATATTTTAATGTATGTTTAGGAAAATCCGCATATAAATTCCATAACTTCACTGGTGTGGGATAAAGTTAGAACACAGATCAGTTTAAAGATATTAGGGGCTCCTGGGTGGCTCAGTGGGTTAAAGCCTCTGCCTTTGGCTCAGATCATGATCTCAGGGTCCTGGGATCGAGCCCCACATTGGGCTCTCTGCTCAGCAGGGAGCCTGCTTCCCCCTCTCTCTCTGCCTGCCTCTCTGCCTACTTGTGATCTCTCTCTGTCAAATAAATTTTAAAAATCTTAAAAAAAAAAAAGAAAGACAAATATTAAGTCCTAGTATAGATGTGACACAAACAAACCAAGCCTCTTGAGGCCGAAGCACAGAAATCTGGAAACTCAACTTTAGGAGACAAGTCAGCAAGCATCTATTGAATGATGACTCTGCCCCAAGCGTTGTCCCACACAGTGGACATCAGTGGTGAGAAGAAGGAGTGAGTGTCCCTGCCTTCAAATCGCTAACATTTTGGTGGGGAGCCACAGGCATCAAACATGGGAACAAGAAAGTGGACAGCAGATGCTGGGAATGCAGCAGAGGACAGAAGCGGACTGGATGGAGGGCCGCACCTCCAGGGCGCAGCGAGGCTTCTGACGAAGGGATGACTCCGTTGGAACTTAAGTGACAAGAAGATGGCCAGGTGACAGCCTAGGCAAGAGTGTCTCAAGGGAGATGAAGACTAGGTGCCAGGCCCTGAGGGGACCATGAATATGGCACATTCATGGCCAGAAGGAGAGCCAGCATGAGGGGAACATGGGGGAAGGGCACGTGGTACAGGTGACGTCAGAAGATGGGAGGAGGAAGAGGAGATGGGGTGAGAAGCTATGGAACTGAACTTTCTGTGGTATTTCCCTATCACTTAAGTGTGAAGAGCTTGTAGGTCTCCCGGCCCAGGGCCCTCAGATAACAGAAGGGTTGGTTTTCAGGTGACACGGGTGGTGTCAGTTCTGGGCATGTATGTCACGCACCTGTCTGAGCTGAGGGTAGGGGGCGGGGGGACTCCAAGGGGAGGGGGCTCCAGGACCTCCAAGGGGCTGCATGGAGATGGCCGTCTTAGTAAAAGGCTGGGGGGCACCCTGACCATGTGAGGCACTTGGGGGGAACGTCTTCAGCGGCTACTCAAGGAATGCAGCAACCTCCCACCCCAGTGGAGGGCGGGGAGAGCCCATTTCTGCACTACCTGTAAGACAGGATCCAGGGCCGCTTTCCCCCCATGACTCCATCTAAGCCGCTCCCGCCTGCAGTCCTATGAGATCCTTGAAATCACTCAACACCAAGAGGGTTTTAAAAAGACAATATTTTCTTTTACTCTCCGTTACAAGGGAATAAGATTGTATCCATGTTTAGGAGATCTGTATCGAGGTAAACAGGGTTGAACAGAAAGAGCTCATAGGGAAGAGAAACAAAAATGTCCTCACGTCCACATAAGATAAATATTATTCTACTAATAATCTAGTAATCGTACATTATTCTACTAAATCCACTCAGTGGTTTGGTGTGATCAGTGTCACTGTCAACCCTGATGACAAGTGACAGAAGCCAGAACTGATCGCGGAAGCAACCCGTCCAGGGTGCAGCACCAGGTGGGATCCAAACTCAGGAGTGCCCGTGGCAACGCACAGGCTTCAGGACAAACACCGTGGTGCCGAGACTGACGTGGGCTCTCCCTGCAGCTCAGGGGCTCACGTGGCATCACCTAGCGGACCCCAAATGCACAGAGTTCTCTGCCCTGCTCACCCTGTGCTGCACACATCCTCTTATTGTCCTCTCCTCCTCCTACAGCACCTGGCTGTGTCCCTGGGTCCCCGGTGACCCCTGTCACCAGCACAAGTGCGGCCAAGGTCCCAGGTTCCACCACGGAGTCTGAAGAGAGAGTCAAGTGGCCTCCGATCACTCAGTCCAGACGTGGGCGCTGACTGAGGAAAATTTGCCCCAGCCACGAGCAAAATCCACTAGAAGGAGGGAGGACCAGGGTCATTCATTTCACCCCCTTCCGGCCTCAGTTTCCCCATGCAAAACAGAGCAAGAATGGTTCTTGATGTGGTCTGGGCTCAAACCTGACTGTCCGCTTTCACCGTGGCCTTTGGGCCAGCCCTTCCCTGCTCTGAGCCCCACACCCCTGCCCGGGCTCTGAGCCCCACACCCCTGCCCGGGCTCTGAGCAGCAGGTAGGGAGATGCAAACAAAAGGGCTCACAGAAGCTACAGGCCAACGGCCATGTGGGGGTGAGCAGCTGTTCTTCCAGAATCGAGTTCTGTTTGACTCACGTTGTCTCTCCCAGCCTCCATGACATTTTGGCCACACAGTTTAGTGGCTCAGGAGTGTGGCTCTGGGACCAGTCAGCTGCGTCGGACCTCGGCTCTGCTAATCACCAGCCGTGGGATCTGGGCCAGTAGCTCAACCTGCGTGTCCCCCAGTGTCCTCACCGGTAAGTGGGTCAGTGACAGAACCT
>CM053603.1:57182819-57199278 GCA_028646535.1 Procyon lotor
TCCTCACCGGTAAGTGGGTCAGTGACAGAACCTTCTCGGTGAGGTGAGGGTCAGTGGGTCAACACGTGTAATGGCTGCACGGTGTCCCCAGTAATAATCCCTGCCTTCTGAAGATGCCACAGTGGGACTGTTGTGGTGGGTGTGGACAGCAGGTGGGAACAGTGACCAGGGAGGCACCAGGAACAGGCTGTGTGCTGATTTGGGCTTCACACATGTGTTCTGTGTAAAACTCACCGATCTGTGTGTGGAAGACGCGTGCACTTTCTCTATCCGGGTTACACCTCCAGAAAAGTGTCTTCTTTTCATTAGTGCTTGGGAATTAGCAAAATTCCTAGGAAAACTCCAGACTTTGGAAGTCTACGGAATTGCTGAGGCCTAAGCCAAATATCCAAGGAAGATACCAGGTACTGCTACCCAGGTAATGTCTGGGTTAGAGGTAGAATAAACTGAAAAATGCACTAAGATATATATGGGATATGACACTAGGACAGGACTAGGCATCCGGATACCCAGGAGGGCGACAGGACCTCTTAGGCTGGATGGCAGGGATGGGGCTGTGGATTGTTCTCCTCTACCCTCAGGAATCCTTGGTGACTGCTCCATTGCTCAGTGATGTAGATTCAGAATTCTCTGGAACAGGCACACATCTTCAGTCAAGGCTGAAGGGTCCCCAACTCCTGAGCCAAACCAGGAGACCACGCTAGAGACAGTGAATTGGGAAACTCCCCAGAGTTAAATGGATCAGGATAGTTTAAGGTCTCCTGCAACTGAGGGATGCCTTAAAGAGCAGATTTCTGGTCCATTAAAGCTCAAAGAAAGAGCCACAGTGTCAGCCTCAGGACCTTCCCATTGACAGGTCTTTGCTTCAGCTTGGTTTCTAAGGTCTCACAGTTCTATGCCCAAGGCATCGTATATCTACAATGGACTCTTCAATTTTACCTGAAAAGATATCCTATTTTAAAATATATTTTTTTCTTCAATTTTCTTTCTCACACATTATCACCAACAATGAATATTTATTGACCTTGCCCATTTTTGCCAACCAAATAAGTGTCACAGTATGAATTTATAGATATACAGATTTTTTTTTTTTTGCCTTTTGTACATTAGTTGTTGTATTAGTCAATGTCCAGTTAGGAAAATAGAAATGGTGCTCATTATCTTTTTTTTCTTAAGATTTTATTTATTTATTTGACAGAGAGAGATCACAAGTAGGCAGAGAGGCAGGCAGAGAGAGAGTGGGAAGCAGGCTTCCCGCTGAGCAGAGAGCCCGATGCGGGGCTTGATCCCAGGACCCTGAGATCATGAACTGAGCCGAAGGCAGAGGCTTTAACCCACTGAGCCACCCAGGAGCGCTCATTATCTTAACAGAGAATTTGATATAGGTGATCACGTAAACGTGGTGGAAGCCTGGAAAAGTTGGAGGTAAGACAAAGGTAGCAATTGCCAGCAATATGTCCACCCTCCAGGCTGGGGACGCAAAGGACGAGGAGGTCACATGGACAGCATAGACTACAGAACAGGGCTCTTTGCCTGGGTAGTGTGGACATCTCAGGAGCTTGGAGAAGGGGCCTCCAAATGCAGAGAAGAAATCCTTACCTGGATGCTAGGGACACTTCAAAGGTGTGCAATGAGGTTGTCTCAGAGAGGAAAGAATCCAGGAAACGGAACCAACTGCACATTGGGAGAAACAAGAGATGTTTCTTCCAACATCTCCTTCTGGTGCTTCTGAAAGAACCAGCAGGGAGTCAGAAGAGCAATGCAGTTCCTGGAATCCCATCCCCAGATTCACCAACAGAACAGCACAGATTTGGAGCTCACATAGTGCACTGGTGAAGTTGAGACTCCCAGTGTTTATTAACCATTCATGCTGGAGCGCCCGGGTGGCTCAGGGGGTTAAAGCCTCTGCCTTCAGCTCATGTCATGATCTCAGCGTCCTGGGATCGAGCCCCACATCGGGCTCTCTGCTCAGCGGGGAGCCTGCTTCCCCCCTCTCTCTGCCTTCCTCTCTGCCTACTTGTGCTCTCTCTCTCTCTCTGTCAAATAAATTATTCAAAAAAAAATTCTTGTTTCTTTGAATTTCCCATGATATCCAACCTCCATTTTTCTTAAATGTAACAATACATTAATTGGTATGAGTCTTCTACACATTGTGATAATCCTTTGTTATATATACATATACACACACCATATACATTTCAGAAACATGTGGCTTAGTAAGAGGTACTGTGCGTATATACACATATATATGAAATATAGGTAGGAATATATGTATTTAAGTGGCAAAGGGGAAAGAAATAAGAGAGCATCTGGAATGCTAATGTTTTGGGCTGTTTTCCTCTAGATTGGTATTTGTGGAGAGAATGTTCACTTAACCTTCTGCTTGAACTACCTCCGATTACTGTTCTGGGCTGGCTACAGGCTGCCATGGAAATCACAGGTATCATGCCCCTGGATCCCACTTTCCAGCCTCAAAGTCCCCTATGTGGTGGGGCCCTATGTCTCCAAATGTCCTCGCTTCATGTCTACCTTCCCTCTCAAGCAGGGCTGCCTCACAGCAGTTTATACTCTCACCATGACCCCTGAGGTAAGCACCTCCCCGTAGTCCAAGCTCCTTTCCCTTATCTACCGTTTCTCTTTGTATTGACCCCATCAATCTCTCTCTGTGTGTGTCTCTGTCTCTGGTGTGCGTGTGCACACACATATACGCACAGAGATAAACATTGTCCATCAGCCAGGATCAGCCTTTCTACTCTTAAAATAAGAAGCTAAAATTCCTTTTCTGTTGATCACACGGTCTCAAGATTGCATATCTTTTCTGTGGCACACTGGTCCTCAACTCTAGCTTCATAGTGGAATAACCTGAGTAGCTTTCCAATAAAATAGGAGTCTCTGGTCTCATGTCTTGTTAATTAACTGAGAAATTCTACATGTGCCTAGGTGTGGTATGGGTACTTCCAAAAACTATCCAGGTGATCTCGCTGTGACACCAATATGAAGGATGCAGGAACCATCAGAGAACTCTCATCCCTGTTTCACTCAGAAGTGTTCTTTCAGCATTTGCTCCTTAGTGGACCTCACGCTTCTCTGCATCCCCTTAAGTGGAACTACAACCCACATTTTATTCTCTCCTTCTGGTTCTATTCCTTACTTGTGGACACGAAGCTACTCAGACACAGGTGACAATAAGGCACAGGGCAAAGACAGGATGCCAACTTCTCCATGTGCCATCCAAAGCTGCCCTTGACCAGAAACTCACAGACAAGAAATAAACTCTTCAGAAATCAATTAAGACCTAAGTTAATGGAAAAATATACCATGTTCGTGAATGGAAAAATTCTATCTTCTTAAGATGTCAGTTTACCCCAAAGTGATCCGTAGATTCAATACATCCTCAATAAACTTCTGGCAGATTTTTCTTTGGAAATGATACATTTCCTAAGGCTGTTATATCAGATTACCACGAAGTTAGTGGCTTAAAACAATAAAAATTATTATCTCACAGTTCTAGAGGTTGGAAGATGGAAATCAGTATCACTGGGCCAAAATCCAGGTATGGACAGGATCCCACTCCCTTTAGAGGCTTAAGGGGAAAATCTGTTCGTTTCTTCTCAGCTTCAAGTGGCTAGCAGTGTTCCTTGGCTTCCACGCCAATCTTGAAGGCCACCTTCTTGAAATCTCTCTGTTCCATCTTCATATCACTTTTTCTTTGTGCAGTCAGGTCTGCCTCTCTCTTACCTAGAAACATGTGAAAGCATTTAGAACCCACCTGGATAATCCAGGATAACTGCCCCATCTCAAGATCCTTAACTTATGTTTCTCCATATAAAGTAATAATCATTGGATCCTAATCATAGAGATTAGGACACGGATATCTTTTGGAGGGAATTTTTCAGCTCACCACAGATACTGATATGTTGAGAAAGTAAGAATAGCCAAAGCCATTTTGAAAAAGAGTAAACCTGGAAGATGCTTAATAACAAATATCCAGCACTATTGTGAGGCTATGACAAGATATTAGAGCAAAGATAAAAAAAACAGACTCTCTAGAAGGGAGTCTTTCAATAGGCTCAAACACAAACGATCGAGTGATTCATTCAGTTCAGTCAGTGGTAAAAGAATTACTTTCCAATAAATGTTGCTGGATCAGTTCACTACCCACACAACTCCTAACTCACATTACACTAAAAAATGTTTTAAGATGGTTCACAGACCCAAATAGAAAAGCAAAAATGATAAATATTCTAGAGGAAACATAACAATTTATCTTTTTGATATGACATTTACAACCTTGGATAAGCAAGATTCCCTGAATGGGAAACATGCAAAAGTAAAAACCTGAAGGAGGCAGTCAAGGAGATAGAAAAAGAAAAAAATAAGCTAGAAAAAGAATGACAATAACAACAACAAAATAAAATCAGTAGTAGCCTTCATTTGAAAATAAAAAAGGGGCAGTTTTATTTTATTAAAGATTTTATTTTATTTATTTGACAGAGATACATCAAGAGAGGAAACACAAGCAGAGGAAGTGGGAGAGGGAGAAACAAGCCCCGGTTGAGGGGCACCTGGGTGGCTCAGTTGGTTAAGTGTCTGCCTTTGGCTCAGGTCATGATTCTGGGGTCCCGAGATCAAGACCTGCAGGTCCCCTGTTCAGCAGGGAGTCTGTTTCTCCCTGTCCTTCTACCCCTCCCATCACTACCTACCTCCCCCCACCCCGTTTCTGCTCTCTCTCTCATGCTCACTGGCTCTCTCGTCCCCGCATGCGCGCTTTTCCAAACAAATAAAATCTTCTTTTTTTAATTTAAAGAAAATACTAACACTATTAATAAAAACCATTCACAAAGCAGAGAGGAGGTTGATGCATGGCTGATGGAATTACAGGTGCTCCACTCCCTGGCCCTGGCTGCACCTTCCTGCTATGCTGGTGTCCTGCACCCTTGCCAACAGGACTCCCCGGGGGTCAGGCAAAGGTCATAGGAAACCCAGAGTCACCTGCCATGCCTGAGAGATGTCCTCATGCATAGATACATGTGCAAATCTCAACTCTGCACAAATGTTTATAGGGGAGATTTTCCAAACAAGCCAAGTGGAGACCAACCACTCCCAGTTGGGGTTTCTTCCCTGGGAAGACAAGGCTGGAGCTGATACTAAAGAATTAATTACATTTGAAATTGAAGAACTACAATGGGAAAAGTAGCAGAAGCAATAAGAAGTTATAATATGACGTTGGAATTTCTTGGAATAAAAGTGATCGGGGGCACCTGGGTGGCTCAGTCTGTGAAGCATCTGACTTCAACTCAGGTCCTGGGGGCAAGTCCTGCGATGGGTTCTCCACTGAGGGGGTTGTCGGCTTGCCCCTCTACCTCTGCCCCTCTCCCCACTCGTGTGCATGCTCTCTCTCTCTCTCTCTCTCCCAAGTAAATGAATGAAATCTTCTTTAAAAAAACTGATCAAGGAGGGGCACCTGGGTGGCTCAGTGGGTTAAGGCCTCTGCCTTCGGCTCAGGTCATGATCCCAGTGCCCTGGGATCGAGCCCCGCATCGGGCTCTCTGCTCGGCAGGAAGCCTGCTTCTCCCACTATCATTCCCTCTGCTTGTGTTCCCTCTCTCGCCGTGTTTCTCTCTGTCAAATAAATAAAATCTTTAAAAAAAAAAAAAAAACTGTGCAAGGAAACCAGAAACAAGTCCTATAGATGATGATAACCAGCAAGGGGGGCCTCAACCCCTGAGCAGGTCTCAGCATAGGCATGTAAAGGTCATCCATATGCTGGAAGCCTGGGTGAATTTGGATAGGAACTTGCTAGATTTCCTCCAGGAAAATGTATTCTTCATGAAGCACTTGTGGAAAACAACATTTCAGGGCTCTGGAATATTTTGTTTATATACTTCAAGGCAAAAGAGAGGAAGAAAGTCCCTACAGGTTGCCAAGAATCTTTCATTCCCTCAGAGAATTTTATCTGGATCCTCCTCAAGGAAAGCAGGAGAGAAGAAAAGCACCAAATATGCAACTCCTCCTGCATGGGTCGTTAGAGTCAAACTTGCGTCCACAGAAAGCCAAGGACTCCAAAAATTCTACCTTAGACAATTGGAGTAGCAAAATAGTTGAAGAAAGAAAAATAAAGGAGGGAGGAGGGATACTCGGAAAAATGGGAGAAGACACAGACCACCCAGAACCCAGCCAAGATGAAGCTGCTAAGCAAAGACACGGTCTAGCCTCCAAAATCTCCAACAAATAAAATGATACATAACCCACACATAAATAGGAGGGCACTTCTACTTCTGAAAATAGTGAGGTTGGAGAAAAGCACAGCACTGAAAATCCTGGAAATATAAGCACAGATTTCCATGATGTTGTCCCATTACACTACGCCAAATATTTAGCCAAGTGTGAGTAAGAGGGGGAAAAAAAACAGCGCACAGTTTACCCCCAAAGAACAAAATCAGGTCAAATTCTAAAGATCTGGCCATTTCTTTGTGACTTTTGTTGGAGACATTCTATTGGTTTTGGTTTTGGTTTTGGAGGACGAAGTGATATTTAATCAAGACTCTACATGAATGTAATTACACATGCTTAAAAAAAAAAAAGGATCAAGGAACTCCGGGAGCAGGAGGGGAAGCCAGAAGGGAAATAAACATCACCCATTTCCTGAAAGTCCCGGACCGGAGCTTAAGCCTGAGCTTGGAGAAAAGTTGAAACCACAGCTGCAGTGCTCCAAGCCTGGTCTTCCAAGCATGGTGTGCAAAGGCAATTTATAAGGGTGTAGGAAAACAATGTTAGATCTTTCATTTCTGTTTACTTTTGTCCTCCGTCAAAAAAAGGCAGAAATTAAGATTTAAACTCTTTAATATCTGGGTTGACCCTAGAGCCCTCCCTCGGAAGAGTCCTGTGTCACGGGGGCTCTATGACTCACTTTCTTCACAGTGCAAAGAGGTCACCAGTCGAACCCCTCGATCATTTGTCCTGTCCTGCCATGTGGCTGGGTAAATGGATAGACAGAGTGTATTATGTAGTTCTGACCACTTGTAAAACAGGCAAATGACTTAACACATCACTGCAAAGAAAGTCAGTGAAGAAAATTCTAAGTATGGGAATCACAAGTGAACAAGGAAACGTCCTAGCAGGACGGCCGCAAGCTCGTGGCTTTGAGCGCTTGAAATGGTGCGTAGTGTGAACAAGAAACTGAAATTTTCTTTTATTTAATTTTAATTAATTTGAATTTATATTTAAAATCTGGTACTCAGTTCCATCACGGGATAACTTTTAGTATGCCTGTAATGACTTGAGTAGGAGAAGCTGTTCTGGCAACCAGAAAGTTCTGAAATTGAAATACAGATCAAGAGCTTCCCATGAATTTTATGGGGCGCCTGCGTGGCTCAGTGGGTTGATGCCCCTGCCTTCGGCTCAGGTCATGATCTCAGGGTCCTGGGATCGAGCCCCACATCGGGCTCTCTGTTCAGCAGGGAGCCTGCTTCCCCCTCTCTCTCTGCCTGCCTCTCTGCCTACTTGTGATCTCTCTCTCTCTGTCAAATAAATAAATAAAATCTTTAAAAAAAAAAAAAAGAGCTTCTCATGAATTTTTAATGAAATTCAAAATTTAATAAAATTTTTAATAAAATACACACTGGGCTTCAAATACAAATACATTAATGGATGAATGAATGAGTGAATATAATGAATATAAAGTATCTGAGCAATAATCGTTAGATTCCGTGTTGAAATGGTAATGTTTAATACACAGGGGTTAAAAATACATATTACTAAAATTAATTTTGCCTTTAAAGTTTTCCAGTGTGGCTACAAAACAATTTAAAATTCCACGGGTGACTGACGTGAAGTTCCTACTGGACAGACTTTAGATGTTAAGATGATGCACGGTTTTTCTAAACCAGATTACCCATCTTTGGCGGCCCTCGGGGATCTTGGAAAATGTTCAACTCCATCTACTTCTCTTGAAGTTCTTCGTCTCATAGCAAGTTCGCCAACCAAAAAAAAAAAAGAGAGAGAGAAGAAAGAAAAACCTACGCGGGCAGAAATACTGCTGGGGTCATTTACTCCATGCCAGATGTGGGCCTGCCGAGGCCATCATTCAAATGGCAAAGCTCTTGAAAAGAAAATGCGATTCCTCTCACCCCACCCCTGCCGTCCCCACCTCATGGAGCTCTTAGGAAGCTAAGTGAGAAGCCGTCTGTGAAAATGCTGTGACATCTGCCCAAGGCCTGATTAGAATAACAGCCAAGGAAGCACTTTTCCACATGTTCTGTAATGGTCACCACACTTGGTGGGTAGACGAGATCCCCACTGAGTAGAAAACCGTCTCTAGCCCGAGTCACGTAGCCAACACGCGGTCGAGGGGCACCTGGGCGGCCACTCTGCATGCCGAGGCAGGCACCCGGGTGGCATCAGCGTGGCCAATAACTGTCCACTGGGCCAAAGCAACAGTGGGCTCTGCAGGGCTGCTTGAACCTCTGGCCGTGAAGCTGCCCTCATTCCCACACCCACAGCCCTCCAGCCGTCCCCTGCTACCTCCAGCCCTAAATGCCTGTTTTTCTCCCTTCTCAGTCATTACGGGAGGCAGGCCTGGCATGGGCGGGGGAGAAGGACAGCCTCGGTGGTGGTACACAGGGCCCACCCAGAGCCGCGGACTTCTCCTTTGAAAGGTGGTAGTTTGACTTGGAATCAGATGCGCCTGCACCTGCCAAGTTCAACACACAGCGGAGACAAACACAGCTCTATCCCCGAGAGGCCCCGCCTAAGGCAAGGCCCAGGCAGGGCAGTTCATCTGGAGAACAGGGTTGGGGGGGGGGAGGCCCAGGCTCCAAGCAGCTGGATGGAAGGCCTGAGTGGCTGAAAAATGAGGAGGCAGTGGTTGGCTTTCCACTGCTGCCCCCCTCCTTTCTCCAGCTTGCTACGTTCCCTCTGGCCTTAAAATAACCCTCTGAGGTTGGATTTGATGTCTTCTGTTGTTGTTTTAACGGATCCTCCTTAGGGAGGATTTCCAGCATTTCCAGGAGCTGGCGCGGCCTCAGAGCAAAGCAAGTCCTGCCACACCCGGTCCCTTCCTCACGGAGCCCAGGCCAGCACCGGGGGCTGCAGCCCGGCCAAGGTCCCCCGCCCCTTCCCTGGCTGCCACCCCTTCTCTGCCACCATTCCCCGGGCTGGAGGGAAGAGCTGGGGTGAGCGGGGGGGATCACCAAGTTTATAAGAGATGCAGCCCAAACCAGAGACCGCCCCAGAATGCAGAAGAAAGTCCTGCTGGCTCCGAGTTGCGGGACCTGGGGAGAAAGGCAGGACAGAACGGATCACAGATACACCACTTCTGGATGGTTCCTACCCACAAGTCTGAATCAATTGCTCTGGCGTCCTTGACGAGCTGTTTCAAGGTCTCCACATGAGCTGATGCAAATTTAGCTGCAGTTGCCTAACAGAGATGAATGAAAGACCCCGGGTAATTCCCTACCTGGATACCGGAAAGGGTCGGTAGGGCCCATTTCTAGATGCCCCTGCAGCTGATTTGAAACTAAGTGGCTCTGTAGCTAGAGCTGAACTTCAGTAATTATTACAGAATGACTAGTTACACCAGTCCTGACATCTCTAATAGCAACTTAATGGTTGTTTAATAAACTCTCCCCAGGTACGGCTGCTTAGCATATCAAAAGGCTGGGAAAATACCCCCCAGATCACCTTGGGAAGAAAAACAGGCACAACTCTAATGGGTGACATTGCTGGGCTTAACAAAGATTTCAGGAGGGGGGCAAATTCCAGTGAAGGTGAAAGCCATCCTTTAAATAAACCGTAGATTCAACAAATGCTAAAACGTAGATGTACAGGGGACCCCCCCCCCATTTAATATTCGGCAACTCTCTTCTAAGTAATTTTAAATACTGAAACATATGTTCAGCCCTTGGACTCAGGATTGTATAATTCCCACTGTGACGGCAAGTAAACTCTCGTGCGTACATATTATTTATAAGATTACAAACACAAAGCCCTGCATACTGTACCCTCTGGGCAAGTAAAGTGATTTCAATCCCTGATAGTCACCAAGCTTGAGTCCCACCCTTGCCGTCTTTAGAATGTAAACAGTTGAACAGAGAGAGGGGATCCCTCTGGTTACCGATAATATCTGCATTGAGATTTTACTGCGTGTCAAGAGCTTTAAGGACATACGCGTCCAATCCTTAGACGAGCTCTTGGGTTTTACCCCCATTTTAGAGATGAGGCATTAAGGATCCAAAAGGCTGATGTAACATGCCAAGGAGAGCTTATAAGTGCTCAAACTTAACAGTTCTGGAGTCAGAAGTCCAAAATAGGTCTCATGGGGGTAAAATCAAGGTGCCATAGGGCTCTTTCCCTTCTGGAGGCTCTAGAGAAGAATCTATTTCTTGTCCTTTCTGGTTTCTAGAGGCTTCTTGCATTCATTGAGCGGTGGCCCCCTCTTCGTGTAGAGACAGCAATGGCATCATTCTGAGCTCCGCGTCCACCATCACATCTCTGACTCTCTTGCCTCCCTCTTTCAATGATAAGGATCCTTGCGACGACATTGGGTCCCCTGGATAATCCAGGTTAATTTCTCCATCTCAATATCCTTACTTTAATCACATCTGCAAAGTCCCTTTTGTCACTTAAGATAAGGTATTCACAGGTTCTGGGGATTAGGATGTGGACATCTTTGGGGGTCATTATTCTGCCCACCACAGCTTCTAAAGGCTGCAACTGTTTCTTTTCCAAAGACTTCCCTTGGGCTCCTGGAGCCACTTTGCCCCAAAGCATAGAGAGCTGGAAGTTCCTGTTAGTATTGCCAACAACACATGTTCTGGAACATGAGGCTTTTACAGCTAAAACCAAGATAGTCCTGGACCAACTAGGATGGTTCGTAGTCCTATCCCAGAGCCAATGATTGACAGTTCTGGATTATAAAAACCCAACTCCCTTGCCTCAAGTATGGACAAATTCTGAAGGATAATTTACACTCCAGAGTTCCTCTAGAGGATCAGGCTTCGGCTTCCGACTCTGCCTAAAATTACATCCTTGTCTGGCTTCTCTCCCTTCACTGTCCTCCTTCCCCATTTCCTTAGTAAATTCCACTGGAAGAAATTCCTTAGCAAACCATCTACACACCAGTCTTCATCTCAAGACCTACCATTGTGGTGACTGACCTAAAAGGATGGGGTGGGGGGCAGGAGAAGATATAATAGGTTTGTTTACATTTATTCAGCAAACATTATTGAACTCCCTCTTAAGGATGAAAAGTCACATAGAGGGGTACCTGGCCAGCTTAGCCTGTTTAGGCATCTGACTTGATTTCAGTTCAGGTCATGATCTCAAGGTCATGAGATAGAGCCTCTCCTCAGGTTCTGCACTTTGTGGGGTCTGCCTGAGATGCTCTCCCTCTCCCTTTCCCTCTGCCCCTGTGCTCTCTCCTTCTCCTTTTCTAAAATAAAATAAAATAAAATTCACATAAACAGCAAACCCAGTCCTCCTGAAGCTCACAGAAAAGCAAAGAGATAACTGAGTAGAACCAGCAATGGAGAGAGACATTCAAAGAAGATCATGGAAAAGCAAAGGAAAGGCGCCAACTACAAAGAAAGAGGTACAGTCAGGGGTCGATCATTAAAGAAGCTTGGACTTGTTGAAAGCTACTCAAAGCCCATTAAAGGAGACACACATTTCAACCAATTTTTGCAAGAGGTAAAAATCTCTCTGAAGGTAGAAGATGGAATCAGAGATGGGAAATAGTAGAGAAAAGAAAATTAGAGGATCATACATACCAGGCGGTCCTACATCTGAGTGACAGAAGTTATAGAGAGAGAACACGGAAAACAGGAAAAAATTTTCAATTTTTTCTCAAAGAAAAATTCTCAAAGGAAATTCTCAAAATTGAAAAATAAGCTAAAGAGTAAAAGACCACCAACAGCCTAGAACAACAAGTGAAGAAAGACTCAGTACAAGGTGTATCATTATAAAATTTCAGAATCTCAAGAATAAAGCAAAGACTGCAAAACTTCCAGAGAGACTATGAACAGATACATACTATGGCCACATTGATATCTTATAGTAAGGGGTGCCTAGGTAGCTCAGTCTTAAGCTTCCAACTCTTGGTTTTGGCTCAGGTCATGATCTTAGCGTGGTGAGATCGAGC
Organism: Procyon lotor; assembly: GCA_028646535.1. Taxonomy (NCBI): domain Eukaryota; kingdom Metazoa; phylum Chordata; class Mammalia; order Carnivora; family Procyonidae; genus Procyon; species Procyon lotor. Next base: position 57,194,959 of record CM053603.1, read on the forward strand.
CCCACAGTGGGCTCCACACTCAGTGGGGAGTCTGCTTAAGGACACTCTCTTTCCCTCTCCCTTCACCCTCCCTCCTGCCATGGTCTCTCTCTCTCTAAAACAGATAAGTAAATCTTAATCAAAATACTCTTGTAGACATGAGTGGTCTATGCCTTCAAGCATCTCAGGAATAAGTATTCTTAACCTAGAACTCTTATGCCCACAAACTATCAATCATGCGTGAGTATAAAATATATTTTAATGCATGCCGGAAGCCTAAAAAGTTATATCTCATGCCTTTTCCTGAAAGCTACTGCTGATGTGCTCCAGAAAAAATAAGAAAATGAAGAGAAAGGAAAACCTGGCCCAAGGAAAGGACCCAAAGGAGGGATGACAGCTACCTCATGGGCTTAAAGAATGCCCATTTTAGGAGAAGCAGACTGGTGGAATAGTTTGGGGATTTGGGGATTTTTAAAATATACTTTTAACTACCTAAAAAATCGTGTGAATACAGATAGATGTGAAAAAGCATTTGAGAAAAAATTTAATGGTAGGTACACAGGTAATCAATTGAATTAATGATTGGGGACAATTATTAATACCAGGAAACAGTTAAAAAGGAAATATAATTATAGTACCTTCCTATACTCCACAATAAACAGTATTTGCACAAAGCTAACAATGAACATTGCAAACTGACAAGTGAATAAACCAAGAGTTTTAGATAAATAGATGTAGTTGATGTTACAGGCTGAATGCTATCCAAAATTCCTAATCTCCAATACTTCCAAATGTAATGGTATTTGGAGATAAATTTTTTTTTTTAAGATTTTATTTATTCATTTGACCGAGAGAGAGAGATCACAAGGAGGCAGAGAGGCAGGCAGAGAGAGAGGGGGAAGCAGGCTCCCTGCTGAGCAGAGAGCCTGATGTGGGGCTCGATCCCAGGACCCTGAGATCACGACCTGGGCCGAAGGCAGAGGCTTTAACCCACTGAGCCAACCAGGTACCCTGGAGATAGAATTTTTAAAGAGATATTAATGTTAAATGAAGTCATTAAGTTTAGCCCTAATCCAATATGACTGGTGTTCTTACAAGAAAAAGAAATTAAGACACAGATATGTACAACGGGAAGACCATGTGAAGACACCAGAAGAAAATGGCCATCTACAAGCCAAGAAGAAAGGCCTCAAGAGAAACCAACCCTCCTGATACATTGATCTTGTATTTCCAGCCTCCAGAACTGTGAGGAAATAAATTTCTGTTGTTGAAACTGCTCAGTCTATAGTACTTTGTTATGGCAGCCCTATTGGACTAAGATACTTAGGAAGTATGTCAGTCAAATCTTCATAAATTATAATAGAAAGTCAGTGTGCAAAAATATCCCAAACTGACAAATCAATAAATTTAAAAGATGAGTATAAATATAACCTTTTAAAAACATCTATTAGCATGAACCTCCTTCAGAGCTTCAAGCTACCAGGATGAAGCCCCCTCACACTCTCTCACACACACACACACACACACACACACACATCCTTGATTTTCTCTTTAGCTCTTTGAACTTGGCCTTTGGGATGACAGCCTGTTTGGGGAGCTTTCCCTCTCCTAAAACGTTGCAGTAGGCTAATCATATCACATCAGTGATGGAAGCGGCTCCAGTCCTGTTTTGGGCAGCATTTACCTGCGCTGCTCACTGTGGATAAATCCACAGTTTATCAGGGTGGGTAATTGGGCAGAGTCTCTGGTCGCTCTTGAAGTGGTAATGCCTGCTTCCAACTTATCCAAAGTAACCTGGGTGATATTGGTCAAAGTTGACCCTGTGGTGAAGCATGCCACCAGCATGACCCCAGCCTCCTGAGTGCTTTTGGAGCTTGCCCACACAGCTGTGGACCACATGGCCCTGAAGTTTCCGGATCTCCCTCAGCCTGGACCGTATGTCAGCAGCCCAGATGAAAGAGCTAAATTTTAAAAGCTAAAGGAATTTAAAGAGTTGTCTCCGAAGAATGAGACGGGGTCCCCCACTCCACCTTGAATCTTTAAAGCCAGATATATTTCAGAATTCAGATATTTTCTGATTTTTAAAAGATTATGCGCACATACTATATCATAAGCACACAGTTATGTGCACTTAATTATGGGCAGCACCCTGCAATTAGTACAATTTTTTTTGAGTGAGAGCACACAAGCAGGGGGAGGGGCAGGGGAAGAGGGAGAGAGAGAGAATGCCAAGCAGTCTCCATGCCCAGCACAGAGCCAGAAACAGAGCTCAATCTCACTACCCTGAGATCATGATCCCAGCCAAAATCAAGAGGCAAACACTTAACCAAATGAACCACCCAGGCGCGCCAGTGCAATATTTTTGAAAAAGGACTTTTAAAGTTTAGGTCAGGTTTTGCCACCAGAATGAGTTTTAGTGCTAAGGTACCCCCAAAAATCGGTTTTCAGGGTTTTTTTTTTAAATCTAAAAAAGTGCATATCAGTGACTGTAAACTCATGTTTGATACTTTTAACTATATACAATACTTTGATAAAAATCAAAATCATTTTTAAAAGGTGACTCTGGCGGAAGTGTGGAAGGAGATTTGGGGGAGTGGGAATATGGCAGGGGCAAGACTAGAGTCAGAATGATGAGTCCGCCAACATGACAATGAAGACCAGATTTTAGGATGGGAAGTAATGTGGCAATGATGGATTAAAAAAAGAGAAAGAATGATGGATTTGAGAGATCTTGTGAACAAATAAAATGGGATAGGTAAAGAGAAGGCACAATCATGGACAAAACTCAAACTCTTGATTTGGGAAATTGCGTGAAGGTGCCATGCATTGAATGGGGAAGGCAGAAGGAAAGGACATTTGGGGGACAAGGAGACAAGTGAGGTTTTCATTTGGAGATATTTTGGTGAGATTTTCATTAGGAAATATTTTGGAGGCATTGGAAGGCATCAGGGCAAATATATATTTGACATACCCAATGACAGAGTTCCTAGGGGTGGGGGGCAGGGAGGGAAAAGTAGGGACAGGATTTAAGCACCCGGACCTCCTTCCTGCTTTGCTTTCTTTTCTCAATGAAGTCTTGTCGTGGGAGATATAATGACAATCCCTGAAGTCAGTCCCACTAAGTTTCCAGGCTCCAAACCTAGGAGGCAATTCACAGGACTATAGACACCCTGAGGATCCTCTCATAAGAAAAGAAAATCACTCCTCAGAAAAGCCAATTCCAGGTTCAGTTAATGGCTGCAGTGATAACTGACAACTCCCTTTGATAAGAGAAGCTAAAAATAATCCCTCTTCTTCTATCTCCCCAGATCAAAATTAGGGAAATGGTCAGAAAGAAAATACTTCTCAAAAAAGTGCCAGTTTTAAATTGTTTCAGGGATTTCAAAATCAAACTTCATATGCTATTTAGGACATATCAGAGAAAAAGAAAAGAAAGGAAACATCTCCATTCTTTCAAAGACACCAACATAGAGCTGATATCAGATCCTGGCATGATAATTGTACTCCAATATATGTAGGTATACATAAGAAGTCTAAATATAATAGCAATAGAATCTAAGGGTATCTTAAAATTAATTCATGGGCCATTCTCTTACACCATACACAAAGATAAACTCTAAATGGATGAAAAAACTCAGTGTGAGACAGGAATCCATCAAAATCCTAGAGGAGAACATAGGCAGTAACCTCTTCAACATCGACCATAGCAACTTCTTTCAAGACACATCTCCAAAGGCAAGGGAAACAAAAGCAAAAATGAGCTTTTGGGACTTCATCAAGATAAAAAGCTTCTGTGCAGCAAAGGAAACAGTCAACAAAACAAACAGGCAACCCACAGAATGGGAGAAGATATTTGCAAATGACACTACAGAAAAAAGGCTGATATCCAAGATCTATAAAGAACTTCTCAAACTCAACACCCATAAAACAGATAATCAAGTCAAAAAATGGGCAGAAGACATGAGCAGACACTTCTCCAAAGAAGACATACAGGGGCACCTGGGTGGCTCAGTGGGTGAAAGCCTCTGCCTTCGGCTCAGGTCATGATCTCAGGGTTCTAGGATCTAGCCCCGCATTGGGCTGTCTGCTCAGCAAAGAGCCTGCTTCTCCCTCTCTCTCTGCCTGCCTCTCTGACTGCTTGTGATCTCTCTCTGTCAAATAAATAAATAAAATATTAAAAAAAAAAAAAGAAGACATGCAAATGACTAACAGATACATGAAAAAACGTACATGATCATAAGCCATCAGGGAAATTCAAATCAAAACCACATCGAGATACCATGTTACACGAGTTAGAATGGCAAAAATCAACAAGACAAAAAACAACAAATGTTGGAGAAG
>CM053603.1:57199378-57212911 GCA_028646535.1 Procyon lotor
ACACAATTACTCAGCCATCAGAATGGATGAATACCCAACTTTTGCGTCAACATGGATGGGACTGGAGGAGATTATGCTGAGTAAAGTAAGTCAAGCAGAGAAAGTCAATTATCATATGGCTTCACTTATTTGTGGAACATAAGGAATAACATGGAGGACATTAGGAGAAGGAAGGGGAAAATGCAGGGGGAGAAAATGGAGTGGGAGATGAACCATGAGAGACTATGGACTCTGGGAAACAAACTGAGGATTTTAGAAGGGAGGGGAGTGGTGGGATGGGTGAGCCTGGTGGTGGGTATTAAGGAGGGCACGTATTGCATGAAGCACTGGGTGTTATATGCAAACAATGAATCATGGAATACAGAAATCTATTGCACTGCTATACACCAAAAACGAAGCAGCAGAAAGAGAAATTAAGAAATAAATGCCATCTACAATTGCACCAAAACCAATAAGATACCTGGTAATAAACATAACCGAAGAGGTGAAGGATCTATACTCTGAAAACTATAAAACACTGATGAAAGAAATTGAAGACAACACAAAGAAATGGAAAGACATTCCATACTCATGGATTGGAAGGACGAATATTGTTAAAACATCAATACTACCAAAGGCAATCTACACCTGTAATGTAATCCCCATTAAAATACCAAAAGCATTTTTCACAGAGCTAGAACATACAATCCTAAAATAGTGTGGAACCACAAAAGACCTCAAATAGCCAACACATCTTAAGAGAAAAAAAAAAAGCAAAGCCAGAAGCATCACAATTCTGGACTTCAAGTTATATGACAAAGCTTCAGTAATCAAAACAGTACTGTACTGGCACAGAAATAGGCACATAGATCAATAGAACAGAACAGAGAGGCCAGAAATAAACCCACGATTATATGGTCAATTAAGCTCCAATGAAGCAGGAAAGAATATCCAATGGAAAAAGGCAGTCTCTTCAACAAATGTTGTTGGGATATCTGGACAGCAATATGCCAAAGAATGAAACTGGACCACATTCTTACATCATACACAAAAATAAATTCAAAATGGTTGGGGTACCTGGGCGGTTCAGTGGATTAAGTGTTAAACTCTTGATTTCAGCTCAGTTCATGATCTCAAGGTCATTAGATCAAGCCCTGCATCCAGCTCTGTGCTGGGAGTGGAGCCTGCTTAAAATTCTCTCTCTCTCTTCTCTCTCTCTCTCTCCTTCTGCCTCGCCCTGGCCCACTCATGCTCTTTCTAAAAAATAATAATAATAAAATAAAAAATAAATAAAAATAGATTCAAAATGGAGGAAGACCTAAATGTGAGACCTGAAACCATAAAACTACTAAAAGAGAACACAGGGAGTAACTTCTTTGTCACTGGCCATAGCAACTTCTTTCTAGATATGTCTTCTGAGGCAAGGAAAACAAAAGCAAAAGTAAACTATTGAGACTTCATCAAAATAAAATTTCTGCACCATGAAGGAAATAATAAACAAAACTAGACAACCTATGGAATAGGAGAAGATATTTGCTAATGACATATCCGATAAAGGGTTAGTATCCAAAGTATGTAAAGAATTTGTACAACTCAACACCCAAAACCAAATAATCCAATTCAAAAATGGGGAGAAGACATAAATAGGAATTTTTCCAAAGAACACATCCAGATGGCCAACAGACACATGAAAAGATGTTCAACTTCACTTATTATCGGAGGAATGCAAATCCAAACTACAATGAGGTATCACCTCACACCTGTCAGAATGGCTAAAATCAACAACATAAGAAACAACAGCTGTTGGTGAGGATGTAGAGAAAGGGGAACCCTTGTGCAATGTTGGTGGGAATGCAAAGTGGTACAGCCATTATGGAAAAGAGTATGAAGTTTCCTCAAAAAGTTAAAAATAGAACAACCCTACAATCCAGAAATCACACTAGTGGTATTTACCCAAAGAACACAAAAATATTAATTCAAAGGGGTACATGCACCCCAATGTTTATAGCAACATTATCTATAATTGCCAAATTATGGAAGCAGCCCAAGTGTCCATCAACTGCCAAATGGATAAAGATATGCACACATGCACACACACACATATATACACACACAATGGAACATTACTCAGCCATAAAAAAGAATGAAATCTCCCTCTTTGCAATGATATGAATGGAGCTAGAGAGTATTATGCTAAGCAAAATAAGTCGAAGAAGGATAAATACCATATGATTTTATGTGGAATTTTAAAAACAAAACAAAGGGAAAAAGAGAGAGCAAAGAGACAAACCATGAAATACTAAACTATTGAGAACAAAAACTGATGGTCACCAGTGGGGAGGTAGGAGAGGGGTTAGTTGAAATAGGTGATGGGAATTAGAGAGTATACTTGTTGTGATGAGGACTGGGTTATGTATGGAAGTGTTGAATCACTGTGTTGTACGCCTGAAACTAAGATAACACTGTATGTTAACGAACTAGGACTTCAGTAAAAAATTTTTGTAAGAACACTACCACCAATTTAAAAAAAAAAACCTACCACCATATCATGGTGGTATGATGAAGAAATCACGATGAAGAATGAATGATGATGAATGATGATGAATTCATCAATTCATGATGATGAAGAAATCACAGTTTCTTAAAAGCACCAGTCTTAAAATGCTCTGACCATACATTCCCCACCAGAGAATGTTAGGTACATTATCCAGCTGAAAGTCATTCTAACTCCCTTCTCTGCCTACCCACTCATCCAATATCATCATGAAGCAAATGGACCAGTCCAGAGTTCTGCATGCCACCCAATAGCCCCACTAGATTAATCACCCTCCATGAAGTCTTTAAAGATTATACCACCAGGCCTCTCACATATGTAACTCACCCCTAATGGTGCACTTGTCACACTAGATTCTAAGGGTCTTTCTCCTCATCTGCTAATGGGCTCTCTGAGAACAGGAACTCAAAATGCCTAGCCCTTGGCACGTATTTAATGTTTGCCGAATGAATCAGTGAATGAATGATGAGTGAATGATAACAAATGAGTAAAGCATTACTTTTCAGACTAGACCAAAACAGGAGCCAAAGCCCAGAGAGCACATTTGACTATGATGTGGCCACTTGCCTAAGGCACCTTTCCATTCATAGAAGACTGGAGAGCTTCCCTGTTACCTACCTCTGTTATCACAACACACTGTTCCAAATAGTTTATATATGTGTGTTTTTCACATATCAACCTTTGACTCCTCCTCAAAAGGGACTAAGGCTTTGTGCACTACTTGTATCTCTGACAGCTGGATTGAAATCTAGAGCAAAGTAGGAGTTCATTACTTGCTGCTTCCATACATGAATTGATGAATGATTGAGTTTTGTTCTCTTATTCTATCAGAAGTCCAAACAGAAGAGCCAAGCTGACAGTCTTCTGCAAGAGCAACGATGAAGGACCCACACATTTTCTGTAGTTGACTTGGCCTGAGGTTCCCTGCCCCCCCCATCTCCCCTTTGGGAGGTCTAGAGCCACTAAACAGTGGCTTCTGAGAATTGAGGGAGAATCTTCGTTAGACTGACGAGTGGGGTAGCCATGGTGGATGTGGGCCAGGTAGCATACTGCAAACATACTTCATGTCCCATTGGCCACTCAGGGTTTCAGTCAACAAAGGAAACAACATTCTTCTTGCTGAGAAGAAAGACAAATTAAAGAGAAACAAAGCTTAAACTTGCAGCTAAGCTACGAGAATACTTTCTTCTTAAATAGGAAGCTGGAGCAATGGGCATGACCCCAGCCTTCAGAGAGCGCGGATGCCGTATCAGAGTAACCATCTGGAGGGTTCCCCATTCCAAGCTCTCCTGTCAGTCAGAGGAAGCCAGAGAGTGCAACCGGAAGCTGGGAGAGAATTATTCTCGGGGCTTTTGGAGAAATTTAACGTTATAATTATAGTATTGCTATTATTTAATCTCGAAGTTTAAAATTGTCTTAGGCCATTATTAGTCCCTCGAGAAACACAGACCTTCCTTTGCTAATAATAACCTAAGACATTTGGGGAATTAATTTGGAGTTGTGTTCTGTTCAGATTTTATCTGCATAAGATTCCCCAAGAAATTCATTAACCAGCAATTTTTTTTCTTATAGCAAAAGAGCAATTATATTTAAAAAAAAAAAAAAAAAAGGAAGTAAAACTCCTCCTAGACTTTTCTCTATAACCTAGGAAGCAAGTAACAACTTAAGTTGGTCTCAAAAGACCCTCGCTTATGACTAATTCAAATCCCTTATATCAAATATAAAGCCCTTAGAGCAGGTCTAAAACCCCAAACTATCCGAGTCCTCACACTTTGTCTACTACTACTACTACTGGAATTGAGAGACGTCTGTGCCCAAATCAATATAAACATGATTTGAGATTTGTAACACTATTCTTTGTGTTTATAGACACACACAACACACACGTACACACAATTTTCTGATCACCTTAGTAATATCTGTTTACTCTAAAGGGTTTTTTTTTTTTTATCTCTAATGGCACATGTAAACGTCTCTATGTCTGATATTAACATAGCTAAAATTCCAGCTTTTATGTGGTTGCTGTTTGCATGCTTTTCTCATCCTTTTGTCTTCTTTTTCTCATCCTTTTCTCATCCTTTTGTTTTCAATCTGTTTGTGTCTTTGAACCTAAAATGTGTCTCCTATAGAAAGAATGTAGTTGGGTTTTGGTTTTTTTTTTTTTTTTCCAATCTGGAAATCTCTGACTTTTGATTAGATTTTAACTCATATACTTTATTTTTTTTAATTAATTTTTATTAACATATAATGTATTATTTGCCCCAGGGTACATGTCTGTGAATCTTCGGGCTTACACATTTCACAGCACTTAACAGCACATACCCTCCCCAATGTCCACAACCCAGCCACCCTATCCCTACCCACCCCCCACACCCCCACCCCACCACCCTTAGTTCATTTCTTGAGTCTCATATACTTTAAATGTTGTTATTGATATAGTTGGATTTACCACTGCCATCTATTTGTTTTCTATACAGTTTCTGTCTTTTTTGTTCCTCTATTTCTTTCACTTTTCTTTTTGTCTGTTTTTTAATTGAAGTATAATCGACATACAATGTTATATCAGTTTCAGGTGTACAACATAATGACTTGACAGTTCTGTCCATTACTCAGCACCCACCATGATAAGTGTAGTCACCACACAGAGCTATTAAGATATTATTGACTATATTCCCTATGCTGTACTTTTCATCCTCATGATTTAGGTATTTTATAACTGGAAGTTTGTAATTCTCAGTCCCTTTCATCTGTTTCATACATACTCCCATCCATCTCTTCTCTGGCAACCATTAGTTTGTTGTCTGTATTTAAGAGTCTGGTTTTTTGTTTGTGTGGATTTCTAGATCCTACATTCATATGAAATGATGTATTTGTCTTTCTCTGTCTGACTTATTTCACTTAGCACAACACCCTCTAGATCTCCCCATGTTGTCACAAATGGCAAGATCTCATTCTTACGGCTGAGTAATTAATACATTCCATTGTATATTTATACCACCTCTTCTTTATTCATTCATCTGTTGATGGACACTGGGTTGCTTTCATAGCTTGGGTATTATAAATATGCCACAATAAACATTGGAGTGCATGTATATTTCCAATAAGCATTCTGTTTTCTTAGGTAAATACCCAGCAGTGGAATTACTGGAAAGGTTTTCTCTTCTAATATCAACTAATACTGGATCCTTTACCATTCTCTTCTAGGAGTTTTACAACTCACTGATCAGTTTGCATTTCCTCTAAACCAGTGACAAGGTCTCTTTAACCCTATAACTACAAAACCTGACACTGACTAATATTTCAAACCATTCACTATAGCCACAAACATAAAGAAAGAGGCAAGATCACCAGATATATTTAATCAGGATTTCTCATCAATGCTTTGGAAACATGCAAAACATTTACCCAACTGTCCATAAATACCAAGCGTCCTCTTCCAGGTCTACACCCCGGATCATGAGGCATCATCATAAATGAAATCTTGTTCATTTCTTGCCTAATATATTCTTCTTCTTTTCTGCTAGTTCTTTCATTCAATGCACACCAATTCTGGGTCTATTTTTGCTCCTCGAGGTATAAAAAATGAGTGAGACGCAGTGCTTGCTCTGCAGAACACAGTCAAAAAGGAGATAGAGACATGCAAATAAAAGCCTGCACTATGAAAAGAACAAATGCCATTATTGAGTATTTACCACAAGCTGGTTGGTCACACAGCCATAAACATGCTTCCTGCACCCTTTGCCACAGTCCTATGACGTTGACCCTGTGATGATTCCCATCTTAGAAATGAGGAGACCAAGGCTAGGAGAAACCAGATTTTATAACCAGGTGGTGGGAAGAGCATGTTACAGCAAGGAGGGAAGGGTCATCTGAGCCTGGGGTAAAGCAGGAAAGACTTCAAAGAGCAGGAAATCCGTTGAAGAATGAGGAGGAGGCTTCTGGGTCAACAACATTTGCCTGGCTGGGAATTTAAAACAAACAGGGTTGCAGGCCAAATTTCTAAAACAGCTTTTAGCGTCAATAATTGGAACTTCTTTTTGGTGTTTTCTCTTTTAGCCCTAACAAAGCCGCAAGATCACTAAACAACTAAATGGTATGAAATAAGATATACGTGGAAGATCCTCTTTTAACCTCTGTCCATCCCGCTGGACAGTCCCCTCTTCCTAAAATGTTACAATTAGGGATTCATTCTTTTGGTTAAGGCATCTTGTCTACTCCCTCGCAGTTCCCTATTAAATGTTCAGATGACACATATGCTGGTTACTATCCATTAACACTCCAGCATGAATCAGAATATCCACTCAATGCTAGTCCTGGAGTTTGACCACTAGTTACTATCCAGGTGACCCTGGGCAATTTCCTCAACTGTAAAATGGGGACAATAATGTACTGGGTAAGATTGTTGCAAGGACCAAAGGTAATACATGCAAAGCACTTAGTACAGTGCCTAGCCTTTGCAAGCGCTCAGTAAATGTCAGTAATCTTGTAATTAACAAGACCTAGAGGAGAGGGAGATTAGAGGGGGAAACACACAGATGAGAGAAGGCCAGTGAGAGCAGATCAGTGGGACACTGTCTCCCTGGAGCCGAGGGTCAGACACACAGACATAGGAGATAAGAAGGCTGAGATTGGGCAAGTGGAAACAGGAGGTTACCATCCCCAGAATGGTACTGGTTAAGGCTCACACGGTTCCATATTAGTTTCCCCACAAACTTTATCAGTCTCGTTCATCACTGTATCCCCAGCACCCAGTGCCTACTAGGGGCTCTGTGTTTACTGAAGGACTACATGAATGAATGAGGGATTGCCTTTTGTATTTCAAAATACACATCATATGCACAGAACACATTCCAAAATGTTCACGGTAGTCATATTGGGTTCATAAAATAACGATGACTTTTTGCCTTTGTACGTCCTACTCTTTTCGAATTTTCTGCACTGGTCCTTAGTTTTATAATTTGGAGGCGGAAAGGTTCAGGCAGTTCTTGGTTTTCTGGCCAACTGTTCTCATGTTTTCCTCATAAAGATGGGAATTTTATGACACCGCGTGTCTCAAATTCTAAGGTGCTTACGAGTTGCCAGGGAATCTGGTTAAAATTTGGGTGGAAATTCAGCAGGTCTGGGGCAGCACCTGAGGGTCCAGGTTTCCAACAAGCTCCAGGCAATGCTGACAGTGTTGGTCTGTGGACCACACTGTGAGAAGCCACGTTACCATCTAACATGGAACTAACCCAGCCCAAACATAGGTACAAAGAAAACAAAAGCAAGAGAAGAATATGTACCAGTGGGCAGACGGCGCCTTATCTTGAAGCCAACATGACTTCCGGGTGTTTATTGCTGAGATTGTGCCTGCTTGAGGATTCTATTCTGCTCACTCGGTCTATTCGGAGGCTGTATTGTTCAAAAGAAGGGATTCGGGTCTGTGAAAGCCCTGGGGATCCTCATATTTTCTCAACAAAAGGAAGGGCTCATTTTTTTTACTCTGTCTTCCATTAACCACCGCCACTGTGGCTGTCAGTTGCATTCTCTTTAGATTAATGTCTCCTAAATTAATTTTGTGTTCAATAAACCTCCATAAATGTTTGTTCAGCAGACCAAATTGGACCCTTCGATTTAACTAAGGGTAGAAGTACTGCCGCACAGCCCTCGTCCCCATTCACACGCTGTTGGCCCTGCTTTCATTAGTCACTGTCACCGCTGCTGTTCACCCGTCCTTACTCAGCTCCTCCGTATAATCAAATGTTGCTCCCATTGAAATATAATCCTCCCAGAGCATAGAGGGGCATTTTCTAAATTGGCTGAAGAGGATTACAAAGCACTGGAGAAGAAAATAAGTACAAGGAGAAGCAATCCTTAATTTAAGATTCTTTGACAGCAGCAAATCTTGACGTTCTTTTTTTTTTTTTTTTTTACCCTTCATTTTCTCATAGAATTTTTAATCCACTCACCTCCCACCCACCTCGTCCTGTTCCGTCCCCATGGTCTAGACCAACCCTGCTAAATCCTAACACTACAGACTTTGGAGTCGGTCCAGACTCCTCCTTTTACAGATGAGGACTCTGAAGCCCAGGGAGGTTGGATGACTTTCTCAAAGCCCTCCGGTCTGCCCCAGACATCAGGGCTCCTCCGGGACCCCAAGCTGTTCTTGCTTCGCTTAATTGTTTTGAGAGCGTGGGAGGGGACAAACCAGGTCGGTTGTTATTCTGCTCTCAGGGTAAGTCCTGGAAAACAGCTTCAAAAGTCAGATGGTGCTTTAATAATACTACTGACAACAACTACAGCAGTAGCCCTGGATTTTTTACTTTGTAATTATAGACATTTTCAAAACTACTCAAAAAGCAGAGACAGCGGTATGATGTGTCTCTGTGTGCCTATCATCCAGTTTCAGTGATCATCAACAACATGGGGCCAGTCATGCTTTATCTAGTCGCTATTTCTTCATCTTTGGTGAAGCAATTATTTTTAATACTTTGGATTCTTTTTTTCCAGGCTTTTCCCCATGTGTCCCCAAATGGTGTGCATTTGCTGTTATCTCCGGATTGATCAATTTTAGGTATCACTTAATGACATAGCTCTTTTCCCCAGCCCAGCATCCCATCCTCTGTTTCAATTTCTCCAAAGATTAGGTTCTCAGCCTCCTGCAGAAATGGAATAGGAATCTAATATCTAGCAGCTTCCTACACTGACTTCCAAGTAACTACTCCACAATCTTCAGTGATACATCGCACCCAGCATTGGAAAGTTCCTGTGACACCCCCGTATCTGAGCCTTTCCTATATTCTGCATGACAAAAGCAAGAACGCAAAGGATGTGCGCACACGCCCCTACACACACACACACACACACACACACACACACACACACACAGAACTTGCAACCAGTTTTAAGCTTCATCCTGTCAACTAAGCTGTAAACTTTTCTTCCCTCCTCTCTCTGACTTGGTGTTTTGTAATTCAAGGTTTCAAATGTTTCATAACTTTCAGGGCGCCTGGGTGGCTCAGCGAATTAAAGCCTCTGCCTTCAGCTTGGGTCATGATCTCAGGGTCTTGGGATCAAGCCCCACATCAGGCTCTCTGCTCAGCGGGGAGCCTGCCTCCCCCTCTCCCTCTGCCTCTGCCTCTCTGCCTACTTGTGATCTCTCTCTCTCTCTGTGTCAAATAAATAAAATCTTTTAGAAAAAAAAGTTTCATGGCTTTCTATTTCTCATTCTCCTTGTTGATTTTGGATCATTTTTGGAAAAGAAAAAAATCAAAGAAACATCTTTGTTGTAGCATGTTCCAGAATATCTACTGACTAAGATTTGAAATCAGCTCCGTCATTTATTAGCTATGACATTTTGAAAAAGAGACTTATCTTCTCTGAATCTCAGTTTTCTCAGCTTCCCCAATAATCTACCCTTCCTAGGGTAGATGGATTGAATGAACCTGATGCCTGCAAACCAGAGGAGTCTGTAATATCAAGGAAGGATAATGGTTACCACAAAAGGTAGTGCTAGGACATCCCCAGGAGGCTGGAGGGCAGAGTGGGTCCCAGGAATAACTTGGTACCCAGCTTGGCACTACCACAGATATTTGCCTACGTTTCTGATCAGCTCATTGTCCAAACACCAAGCAGGGGCTGGTGGGACAAGCAGAAGGGTCACTTTCCAATTCTTCGCAGTAACCATCCCTGTGATGGAGCATCCCACTACACTGAGGAAGAACCAAGGGGTCAAAATTCATGGTCATCCTCACAGCATTGAAACTCCGCATTCCACCTTAGTGTTTCATTGTTCTTTGTTTCCTAACAGATCAAAAGCCATCTGTATATCTATAAAAATTATGGTTTGATCCAGCAATCCCACCTCTAGGAATCCCTCCCAAAGATACACCGGTAAAAATAAGGAAAGATATGTGCATATGATGTTTTACTGCTGTGATATATATATCAGAAAACTGGGGAAAACGTAAATGCCCACCAATAGGAAAGTGAGTGAATAAAATATAATATATAATTTAAACACAGTGGAGTGCTATACACCTGTCAAAAGATGTACAGTATAAGGAAGTTGCCAGGATAAATAGTTAATTAAAAATTTTAATGTGGTATAGTTTGTATAGTTCCTAAAAAGTACATATGCATTTATGGAAGGATGAACCACACAACTTTCTAAATGGTTCCCTATAAATGGAGGAGAATAAAAGGAATAAAATCTAGGCTTCTCTGAATATAGCTAGTTTTGAGGATTTGATGTGGAACCATACAAATAATTTACATAATTTCAAAATGAATTAAATTTTTAAAGTACAATCCCTAAAATCAAAAGAACAAATGAACACAAATATATACTCCTTGGAAACATAATCCCAAGAAAAAATACTTTATGTGACTCTAAAGGAATTGCCTATACATCTCTAGTAGGCTATACCTTTAAAGATAGAAATAACTACAAAATTCTTGTTTTCAGTAACTACATTGTTGAGAGACGTATTGTCATTACTTTCCAACAGATTTTATTAGAAGTGTTTTAAAAAACAACAACAGGTAGTTATGGTGTCATTGAGCATCAGGTTTTTCCATGCAGGGGAAGGTGACACATTTGTTAGATCAGTAAGATTTACTCTGTAATCTTAAATTCGAATGGACAGTATCAATGTAAACTTCTAAGGTATTTTACTTTTTTATTTTTAAAGTGTTTATTTTTTTTAAAGGTTTACTTATTCATAGAGAGAGCATGCAGGGGAAAGAGGTAGAGGGAGAGAGAATCCCAAGCAGACTCCACTCTAAGCCTGGAGCCCAATGCAGGGCTTGATCTCACAACCTCAAGATCATGACCTGAGGCGCAACCAAGAGTTGACGCTTAACCGACTACACCACCCAGGCACCCCTTAACTGTTTATTTTGAAATAATTATAGATTCATAGGAAGTTGCAAAAATAGAGGTACTATGTACCCTTCCCTAATGGTTACTTGCTACATAATACGGTACAGTATCAAAACCGGGAAACTGACATTGGTACAATGTGTGAATACAATTCTATGTCATTTTACTACTTATATCAATTTTTGTAACCACCACTACAATCAAGGTACAGAGTTATTCTATCACCACAAAGATCTGCCTCATGCTAACCCTCCATAATCATACCCACTTCCTCCCACTCATCAACCTAACCCCTGGCAACCACTAATCTATTTCCACATCCATAATTTTGTCATTTTGAGAATGTTACATAAATGGAATCATAGAGTATGTTGCCCTTTGAGACTGGCTTTTCTCATTCAGCACAATGCCCCTGAGATCTATCCCAATAGTGTGTTTCAATGGTTTGTTCCTTTTTGTTGTATTCCAACATGTGGATGTACCACGGTTTGCTTAGTCTTTCACTCATTTAAAGATAACTCGGTTGCTTCCTATCTGGGACTATTATAAATAAAGCTGCTATAAGCATTCATGTTCTGGTTTTTGTATAGACGTAAGTTTCATTTCTCTGGGATAAAGGTCCAGCAGTGTGACACTGGGTCATTCCATAAGTGTATGTTTCATTTTTTTTTTTAAAGATTTTATTTATTTGACAGAGAGAAACACAGCGAGAGAGGGAACACAAGCAGAGGGAACAGCAGCGGGAGAAGCAGGCTTCCCACCAAGCAGGGAGCCCAATGCGGGGCTCGATCCCAGGACCCTGGGATCATGACCTGAGCCGAAGGCAGACGCTTAACGACTGAGCCACCCAGGCACCCCTGTATGTTTCATTTTTAAGACATTGTCAAACCATTTTCCAGAGTGGCAGGACCATTTTACATTCCCACTGGCAATTTGAGAGAACCACTTTCTCTGCATCTTTGCCAGTGTTTGGTATAGTATTATATATGTAATTGTATTAGCATATATAATATATTATATTTATATATATTAGTATATATAATATATCATATATATTAGCTATTCAAATAGTCATATAGTAATATCTCATCATGGCCTTAATTTGTACTTTCCTAATGACTAGTGGTATTCAACATGTTTTCATGTGCTTATTTGCCATCTGTATATCCATCTTAGTGAAATATCTCTTCGTGATTTTTGTCCATTTTCTAACTGGACGGTTGTTGAATTTTGAAAGTTCTATATACAGATGTGTCTTTTGTCATATATGTGGTTGGAAATATTTTCTCCATATAGCTTTTTTTTATCTTCTTTTTTTTAAATTTTATTTATTTATTTGACAGAGAGAGACAGAGATCACAAGTAAGCAGAGAGGTAGGCAGAGAGGGGGAAGCAGGCTCCCCGCTGAACAGAGAGCCCGATGTGGGGCTCGATCCAAAGACCCCGAGATCATGACCTGAGCCGAAGGCAGAGGCTTTAACCCACCGAGCCATCCAGGCACCCCGTTTTTTTTTTTTTTTTTTCATCTTCTTAACAAGGTTTTTCACAAAGTAAAAGTTTAAATTTTTGATAGAGTACAATTTATCTTTTTTTTCCTTTTTTGAATTTAGGTATTGTGTCTAAGAACTCATTACCTAGCTACAGGTCCCAAATGCTTGTGCTATGTATACGTCTTTTTTAATTTAAATTCAATTAGCCAACGTACAGTATATCATTAATTTTTGATGTAGTGTTCAATGATTCATAAGTTATGGATAACACGCAGTACTCATCAGATCTCTCTCTCTCTCTCCCTCTCTCTCTCTCTCTCTCTCACACACACAGACACACACACACACACACACACAGAACTTTCTGGAGGCATGATGTAGAGAAAGTGCACGCGTCTTCCACACACAGATCAGTGAGTTTTACACAGAACACACTTGTGAAGCCCAGATCAGCACACAGCCTGTTCCTGGTGCCTCCCTGGTCACTGTTCCCACCTGCTGTCCACACCCACCACAACAGTCCCACTGTGGCATCTTCAGAAGGCAGGGATTATTACTGGGGACACCGTGCAGCCATTACACGTGTTGACCCACTGACCCTCACCTCACCGAGAAGGTTCTGTCACTGACCCACTTACCGGTGAGGA
>CM053603.1:57213411-57232091 GCA_028646535.1 Procyon lotor
TTTTGCATGGGGAAACTGAGGCCAGGAGGGGGTGAAATGAATGACCCTGGTCCTCCCTCCTTCTAGTGGATTTTGCTCGTGGCTGGGGCAAATTTTCCTCAGTCAGCGCCCACGTCTGGACTGAGTGATCGGAGGCCACTTGACTCTCTCTTCAGACTCCGTGGTGGAACCTGGGACCTTGGCCGCACTTGTGCTGGTGACAGGGGTCACCAGGGACCCAGGGACACGGCCAGGTGCTGTAGGAGGAGGAGAGGACAATAAGAGGATGCGTGCAGCACAGGGTAAGCAGGGCAGAGAACTCTGTGCATTCAGAGCCCACTAGGAGGGACAGCCCACATTAGCACAGGCTGGTGGTATAATGGTGTCAAGGTGTCAGTTGGACAGCATTCCATTCTGGAACTCAGAGTCTTCTTCCAAGCTCATGTGGTGGCTGGTAGCAGAATTCACCTCCCCATAGGTATACAATTGAGGGCCCCTTGTCTTGTTGGCTGTTATCTAGGGACTGGAGGTCAACTTCAGGTCCTCACCACACAGCCTCTTCATGGGCCCTCCCACAATATAGCGATTGTTTTCATTTCAATTTTTCTTTCATGCTTTGAATTTCTTCTGTCAGGGAAGGCTCAGATTTCCTTCCTGGGAACAGATTCAATCCCAAGGATTTAATTGATTACCTTAGGCCCATCCACATAATCTCCCTTTTGATCAACTCAAAGTTGACTGAGTAGGGACCTTAATCACACCTGGAAAATCCCTTCTTTTTATTAACATAATGATGGAATTTATATCCCATTATATTTAAAAGTCTCACTCACACTCAAAGGGAGGGAATTATGAACAGCATGTACACTAGGGAGCCAGGAATATAGGGGCCATCTTAGAATTCTGCTTACCACATCAGGTGATATTATTGGCTTTGTTCCAGGGACCTACTAAATAAATAGGAACATATATGTGATGGTGAAACAGTGAGTACAGAAAGGCAATGATTATATATTTCTGGATGAATATTTCCAATCAAAATGGCAGAGAGAGTTCAAGTCGAAACCCACACACTACACTGAATACCTCTTGAGACTGTGTATATTTCTTTTCCTGATGAAAATACATTCAAACTCAAAAAGAGAGAAGGACAAGAAACTGCATGTAAATATGCAGTGGTGAGGGAAGCTAACACCTTTGGCTACCAGACCTTGGGTTATAGGCATATGGGATTGAATTCAGCTCTCTGGGGCACCATCTTGTTTGAGCCCTTAGCAGCATTTGAAACGGTTGACTCTGCCCTCTCAGTTCCATGACACATTTCCCTCAGCACAGGTGGCTCCAGTGCTTCCTGGTTCCCCCTTGGCCACCCTACACACTTCTCCTCAGTCTCCTTTGCATGTTCCTCTTTCCCCCATCCTCAGGTTGTGGCTCAAGGCTCTATCTTGCAACTTCTGTTCTTCTCAAGTGAGATATGCTTTCCTGGAATCCCCCAACACAACCCTTGGCTTCAGAGACCATTCCTGTGTTGAGAATTCTCAGTCTTCACCTCACTCCAGGTCTCTTTTCCTGAAAAGCAGATCCATATGTCCACCCACCTCCAAGACAGCACCACCTATGGGTCTCCCCGTCCTTCAAACTCAATGTGTTCTAATTAGAACTCGTCACCTTTCCTCTCCCCATCCCCACCACCCACCAAAAATTAAAAATGCTTCTCCTCCCATATTTCATATCTCAGTAAATGACACCATCATCCACCAAGATGTTTCAAGCAAACCTGGAATTCTCCCTTAATCTATCACTCCTTCTCACCTGCCCATGTACTCAATCATCCCCAACTATCAATTATCCCTCCATCCACCCACTTCTCTTCATTTCCATAGATACACCCATAATTCCAGTCATGATCTTCTCTTGCCTGTATCATGGAAATGATTTCCTAACTAATGTCTCTGCTTCTACTGTTATTTCCTTCCAACCCATGCTCCACTTCTCCATCTCTAGCCAGAGAGATTCTTGTAAAATGCAAATCTCATCATACTACTCCTCTACTAAAGGCCTCATTGGCTTCCCATTGCTCCTTATGGTAAATTCCATATGATGGCTTCAGAATTCTCCATTTCCTGGCCCCACTCTGGCTCTCAGTTCTGGCCCTGTCAATCCTCACTGCACCCTCTATAAAGCAGCCACACTGAACTTTAGGTCATTCTTCCCATACCCTACTCCCCCTTCCCTTTTTTAACTTCTACTCAATTGTCAGGTCTTGGCTTATACATCCTAGCCTCCAGGAGGCCTTTCCTGACTCCCTCGACAAGACTAGGGACCCCACCAAGTATACCATAGCATCTTGCACTTCCCCATCACAATATTTATCATACATTATTGTATGTGCTGAAAGCTCCTCGAACAAAGACACAGTGATGGCCATCATCTGGTCTTCCTCCCCCATGCTGCAAACTATGTCCTTCCAGAAACGGTAAGTGGTTAAGTGTCCCAGAGGCATTTCTTTGCTCTGAAAGATGTCACAAGTACTGAATTCCCAGGAATAGAGACACAGTCACTAGGACTCAAGCAAACAGAGAGGTTTTTCCCTGAATAAAATATGATTTTAATTTGCACAATATGCACATTTATAATAATAATAGCTGCGTGAGACATGCAATAATAAGTTCCTAATGCTAACCTGGGGCAAAATATCTAATACAAATTAAATTGGCTCTGTTCCTAGGAATTTTAGTATATTGCATTGTGGACTTTTAGCCAAAATTGTGCAGAGCATAACTGATTAATATTCTAATTAAAATCAGAATGGAACTATAGGAAATTGTTGGGTTTCCCCAGTAATGAATAAATAAATGCCTTCCTAATAAAAGTAGGCTCCCAATAGACATTAATTTGGACTTGGCTGTCTTCTGTGGGTACCACATACCTCACTTGAAGGTTGTGAGGTCTTAAAATGTTGATGTCTCCAGAATCTATCTCATGAATGCCCTCTTGATTACAGAATCATTTTTGGCTTCCTTGGAGGAGTTCTAACTGTATGTGCAAGCATTTTCTTCTCTTTATACCTCAAAATGAAGAAACTGTCCCACTCAAAATCTTGAAGGGGCAGCTCATTATATAATTTGATTTTGCCTTTGGCCACAGATGGTTGAAACAGATGTGGACACTTGTACCAAAATTGGTCAATCCAAAGGGCATGTGAACATATGGAACTGAGCCATAAAGCCAAGTGATCTTGGGGTGTGAGGGAACTGCTTGAGGGCAGTCATGATAGCTCACTGTGAGCCTCAGCAAATGAGTAGAAATCCAAGTCTCCATAGGCTGGCAGATGCTGCATTTGCTGTAGCAGAAGCAGGAAACCATGAGGATCCAGATGGCAGAGAGAAATGAGAGCGCATGAAATTTCCCAGAGTGCTTAAAATAAACCCTCCTTCTCTTACGCTGCTTTGAGCCACTTTCTCTCCTTGTTATCCAATGACTCGTAAGATAAAGGGCAGTAGTGGCACCAGTCACTTGATTTTCTTAACTTGTAGTTAACCAGTCACGTGATTCTTAACTTCACTCCTGGTGAAGAACTGTGTCAATGCCTTGGATGAGGACAGAGATAAGGTCCCAAGGAAAACTGTGGGGAGAGTGAAGCTGGATGTCCGAGCAGAAGAGCAGGGTGAAAGAATCAGGAGCCAAAAGAATTCTAATAACTGGAAATAGGTAAATCTAACAGGAAAAGGGTTAATATGACTGGAATGTAGAACCCACACCCGGACTGGAAAAATCAACTGGACAGTCCAGGATGAGTAGTGGAAGTGGAGAACAGATGTAACTGATGCCCACTGAAAGAGGGAGGTTGTGGACAAACATGTCTGACATGTCCGTGCTCTTGAATTCGAAGCTACTATATGTGCACACTATGTGCCAGCACTCTGTTAGGGGCTCTACATCCACACTTCAGAAATTTTACTATGGTCTTCCTAACATCTAATAAACATGGAAGGCTTCATTTTCAGCAAAGTGGTTGAGGAAAAAGAAGGGATTCAAAAGAGTCCAAATGCACCGGGTTCAGTAGTTGTCCCTTTTAACTTTTTCTGGTCTCTCTTTCACAGCCAGGGTGCTCATCAGTTCCTGCTTCTTCTGGAGCTTCCTCTTTATCCTTTCAACAGGTGCTTTAGTTTGGATTTCCATAAAGAAGGTCCTGACACAAAGGTTCTAATGCAAATAGCCCATTCAGGAGATGATCTGGGGAACGCCAGCTGGGTGGAGGAGTAAGGCAAGGAAAAGAAGACAGCCAACATGTTATCCAACAAGTTCCTACGGGGACAGCTGCAGCTCGGGCTTGATGGGACCTCCAGGAGCCAGTGTAGGACACAAATATCAGAGTTATCCTTACAAAGACATGAGAATTTGGGGTAATTATCCACCAGCTACTGTAGTGATTAGTTGACTGCTGCTTCCAGAACACCGATCTTTTGCTTTCCATACAGGCGGTGTGCTCCCAGGGCGGTATCTGCTGGGCAGAGATTCACAGATGTCACAGTAGCAGTCTTTGTCTTACGGAGGTAAATTCTGAGGGGACAGGATGGGACACTGATCACTACAAAACTCAAGTGTTCTTCGGGATTCATTATCCTCCATGTTGTGCTTTTTGGCTTTGTATATGGATCAAAAGATGGGCTGATTGTTTTATAGCAAGCAGAAGATGGCACAACCAGGAACCCACAAGAAAGGAAGAGCTAGACAGTGTTCTACAAGATTCCCACTGTCATGTTATGGGAGAAATTTGATAGAATCCTAAGGTGCATCTATTCACTAGACATGCACAAACGCCCCAGGGTCTGAGCGTCTAAAATCTCGCATTGCAAAAGCAAAAGCTAAGCAGACTGTTCATTTTTTATGTGAGCCAATGAGTCAACGGGGCCCTAAGATGCTGAATAAATTAACTGAAATCTAAATTCTTCCTATTTCTTTACAAAGTCCTTGACTTTGCTCTCTCTTGTACTTGAAATTGGAAATACATTGAGATTTTCAAAAATAAAGGTGGGGATAGTGATTTTTACCTAAGCTGGTAAAAAAGGAAATTTTGACTGGCATAAAATACATGTAAATATTACATTAAAATATTCCTAGTGTGTAGATTTTTTATTAAGTTTTTTAATTTAATTCCAGTATTGTTAACATATAGCGCTATATTAGTTTCAGGTATACAATATAGTGATTCAAAAATTTTTTTAAGATTGTTTCTTTAAATAAAAGAGAGAGAGAGGACATGAGCAGGGGGCAGGGGGAGAGGGAGAGGGAGAAGCAGATTCCCCACTAAGCAGGGAGGCCAACACAGAGCTCCATTCCAAGACCCTAAGATCATGACCTGAGCCGACATGAGCCGGCAAACACTTAACCACTTAACAGAATACTTAACTGACTGAGCCACCCAGGAACCCCATAGTGATTCAGCAATTCTATACATTACTCAAAGCTCATCATGATAAGTGTACCCTTAATCCCCATCACCTATTTCACCCCTCCTCTCATCCTCCTCCCCTCTGGCACCCACTGATTTGTTCTCTACGGTTAAGAGTCTGTTTCTTGGTTCGTCTCTTGCTCTCTTTTTTTCCCCCTTTGCTTGTTTGTTTTGTTTCTTAAATTCCACATATGAGGGAAATTATATGGTATTTGTCTTTCTCTGACTTATTTTGCTTAGCATTATACTCTCTAGCTCTATCTGCGTTGTTGAAAATGACAAGATTTCATTCTTTTTATGGCTGAATACTATTCCATTTTGTGTGTGGGGGTGTGTTATATATATCCACATCTTCCTTATCCATTCATCGATCAATGGACACTTGGGCTGCTTTCTTATTTGGCTATTACAAATCAGGATGCATGTATCCCTTTAAATTAGTATTTTTGTATTCTTTGGGTAAATATCCAGTAGTGTACTTGCTGAATGATAGGGTGTTTCCATTTTTAACTTTTTGAGGAATCTCCACAATGTTTTCCATAATGCCTGCACCAGTCTGAATTCCTACCAACAGTGTATGAGGGCTCCTTTTTCTCCATGTCTCACCAACATTTGCTGTTTCTTCTTTTTTTCATTTTAGCCATTCTGACAGGTAGAAGGTGATATCTTATTGTAGTTTAGATTTGTATTTCCCTCTAGTGTGTGGATTTTAAATCAGTTGGGGACATTAAAGATGAAGTAGCAATCAATTTTTTCAGAATATTTGTCTTCATGCCAAAAGAAATGCTCCATCTAAGTTTTTTTAACATGGAAGGAAAAATTCTTAGAAAACATCCCCTTCCCTGAAAATACTGCCTTTCTTCTTTTCTTTCATTCATATTTCTTATACCAGCCCATCTGGCAGCTTCCCTTCACCATAGATTAGCTCATAAACATAGGTCTCTTTCATGTTAACTTTCTGGAGTGAGAAGCAATGTGACAGCTTTCAATCTCTTCCTATCTAAATCTGAAACACCACTTCTTGCTTTACACACTTTTTCATATATGCTATTCCAGCACTCCATAAATGTGACTAACTCATTTTGTAGTTGTCTATATATCTTTCTCAAGTCTACATCATTGGCCTACACGTGATGGCTCCCAAGGAAAGTCTCCTAACTATCTTATCCATCTAGAACAGTGGCACGTGCCACCGGCATGGCGGCCATGTTGCACAGCCCCCGAGGACACCATTCACATAGAATACTGTAGAAATCCTGGAATTGTAAACTTACTGGTGCTGATCGCCATCAGCCCAAGATTATTGCTCAATGGTGACCTTGGCAATGAACTCACTTTCCCACAGCAATTATGACAAATTCACTCACCACAAGGGAGGAATATGGTTTTGCAGGTGAGGTAAATCTAAAAAGAAACTCAGAACTAGATGGGAATTAAGAGATCAACTAGGGCACCCCTTTCACTTGACCCCAAGCTGTCCAAATTGATAATGGTCAAAACAGCTTGGAAATGTTGAGCTGGTTCCAGAATATCCCACAATACGTCTTCGGCCATGTCACACCCTTCATCCCTTCCACCTCTACCTTCTCCTCCACTTCCACCCCATCACACACCTTACTCATAGAGAAATCTAGATCAAAGGTATCAAACTCAAATGGCTAAAAGTCTAAGCAGAGGATATAAATTAATAAAGTGGACCAAATAGGCATTGTGGCCACCTAAGGAGGGGTCCCACTACTTGAGAGAAGAGCCATTACTCAGCCAATAGTACCATACAATTGATGTTCATCAAGAGAAACCCAAAGCCTAGATTTTTGTGTGAAATTTCCTGGATTTTAAGTGTAATAAATTAACTTGGGTTGTTGGTAAGCAGTATATACCAAACAAGCCAGACCTGGCCCACAGTTTGCAGTATCTGCCTTTGCTGATGGACCCCATGAAGGTATCAACATCTCTTCATCACCTACAGCTAAGTGATCTGTTATGCACCAGTGTCTCCAAGCCTTCGTTTCCTCAACCATGAAATGAGAGACTGATCCCCATGCAGGGTTTTGTAAGAACTAAGCTTATATAGGTAAAGAACATAGCACACACGGCTGGTCCAGTTAATTCTCAATAAGAGATGGCTGTTTACTTCCTTTTGCAGCAGAGACATATATATCTGGGTATTGGCAGAATTCACCACAGAGTTCCACATTCTTTTCCCTACTATTAGGGGAAAATGCCCACTACTGAAGGCAGGGGGCTGGGGTGGTCTTTAATCATTCATCTTTACAGGCTTTTTACAAACCAAAAAATTTGGTTTTGCATGCTTTCTAGCCTAAGGACAGTAGGAAAAAATAAATAATAAACAATAAAAGAGAATATGCACTTACATGTGGCATTTAAATAGAAGCCATATAATTATAAATATGAAGGTAGGGTGCTCACTTCCTGACACTTTTGCTGAAGATCACACTATATCATACGTGCTTGGATCCAATTTACCAAGTCCTACCAGGAGGCCAAGGTCAGAAGTCAGCCGGTAACTAAGAATACACCGATGTCAAAAAAAAAAAAGAATACACCGATGTCTTCTATCAAAAAGTGAGTGGGCCACTGCCTTCAAAAGGACTGAGCTGGGGGGTGCCTGGGGGCTCAGTAGGTTAAGCGTCCAACTCTTGGTTGCAGCTCAAGTCATGATCTCAGGGTCGTGAGATAGGGCTCTGCACTATTCAGCAGGGAGTCTGCTTGTCCCTCTCCCCCTGCCCCTCCCCCCAATGTCTCTCTCTCAAATAAATAAATGAATAAAATCTTCAAAAAAAAAAAAAACTGAGCTGGGCTGCCTTTAACTGTTGACACCATAATAGCAGGAAGTGGGCCCAGGGCTTAGGGTCAGGGCAGAGGCCACTGGAACTGGGTAAGTCCCTGGAGCAGCTGGCTAGTTCCTTCCCTTTCTACCCTCCTCCCCATAGTGATGTGGGATGTCCAATGGCCATAAGATGTTTGAGCTCGGACGCAATGCCCGAATTACTAGTGGGACATCCTGTGTTTCTCTCACATTCCGATTTGGTGATGATTTTTACACCAGGATCATAATAGGTAGAAAATATGCAAAACTAACGTAAAGGCAGTACAGATTATGGAGCAAAGGTATTACAGAGTCAGACAACTTGGGACATCTCAGTTCCTGCGAGGCTAGGATATCCTCTAATTTAAAATTTAAAAAGCAACATAGAGAGTCGGTGACACCTATATGTTAGCCCCTTATACTAGGTCCTCACCCAATTAAGTACTGGTTATTGAATAAAGCCAACTCTTAGCAGAGAAAATAATAACCCATGAAGTAAAGACAATAGTAGAACGAAAACTGGTACTTTCCAAAAGCATGGATTCACTTCTTCATTCTATTTCTTACTAACAGGCTTTCTCCATTGGCTCATTCATTCATTCGCTCATTCAATATTTTTTGAGCACCTCCTGTGCTTAAAGCACATTTAAAAGTCAAATTCTGAGTTAAGAAACAAAACAGATGAACATAGGGGAGGGGAAAGAAAAATAAAATAAGATGAAAATTGAGGGGCACCTGGGTGGCTCAGTCGTTAAGCGTCTGCCTTAGGCCCAGGTCATGATGCCAGGGTCCTGGGATCAAGCCCCGCATCGGGCTCCTTGCTCAGCAGGAAGCCTGCTTCTCCCGCTACCATTCCCTCTGCTTGTGTTCCCTCTCTCGCTGTGTTTCTTTCTGTCGAATAAATAAAATCTTTAAAAAAAAAAAAAGATGAAAATTGAGAGGGGGTTAAATGATAAGAGACACTGAACTCCAGGAAACAAACTGAGGGTTGCTGGTGGGGAGGTTGGAGTGAGAGGGGGTAACTGCATGATGGGCATTAAGGAGGGCATGATGTAATGAGCACTGGGTGTTATATGCAACTGATGAATCACTAGGTTCTACCTATAAAACTAATAAAAAAATTTTTAAGTTAAATTTTGAAGATAAAGAGATGATCTTCATTTAGAACCTAAGGTTATATCTACTCTGTGAAAACCACATGGCCCTCAAAACATAACTGCACCAGATCATCCACTGTGGGGACCAATATATAAGGACCCACCATCTAAGTGAGCATGTGTTAAAAACTATTTTGCCCATGGGGCGCCTGGGTGGCTCAGTCTGTTAAATGTCTCACTCTTGATCTCAGCTCAGGTCTTGATCTCATGGTCATGAGTTCAAGCCCCGTGTTGGGCTCCACATTGGGTGTGGATCTTACTTAATAAAAAATAAAAATAAGGGGCCGTTGGTTGCTTAGTGGGTTAAGCGTCTGCCTTCACTCAAGTCATGATCCCAGTCCTGGGATGGAGCCCCAAGTTGGGCTCCCTGCTCAGCAGAGGGTCTGTTTCTCACTCTCCCTCTGCAGCTCCCCCTGCTTATGCTCTCTCGCTCTTGCTCTTTTTCAAATAAACAAATAAAATCTTTTTTAAAGATGGGGTACTGGGTGTGGTGTATAATCAGTGAATCTTGGAACACTGAAAAAAAAATAAAATTAAATTTAAAAAAAAGAAAAATACTTAAAAAATTTTTTAAACTTTTGTCCTCAATTTTCCTCTGTGCTGCAATGACAGCATGAATCTCGCTTGGTTTGGCCAAATTGAAAAGCAGCTTAAAAGATGGAAGGGAGGGACACCCGGTTGGCTCAATGGGTTAAGCCTCTGCCTTCAGCTCAGGTCATGATCTCAGGGTCCTGGGATTCAAGCCCCACATCGGGCTCTCTGCTCAGTGGGAAGCCTACTTCCTCCTCTCTCTCTACCTGTCTCCCTGCCTCCTTGTGATCTCTCTTTCTCTGTCAAATAAATAAAATCTTAGGAAAATAAAAAAAAAATTTTAAATAAAAATAAAAGACGGAAGGAACATTTCCTTATGAATTTATCATTCTTTTGGATTATAAATTTATTTCATGTTGGCGCTGATGACTCTCAAACCAAAAGCCTTCACTTGAAATATACCAGTACTGTCCTGGATCAGTCTGTTATCAACGAGTTGATCAGAGGGGTAGATGTGACAAGAACCAGGAATTTTCTGGTGGCCTATAAACATCATTTAACCACAATTTGCATGAAGAGAATTCTAAGACCAGGTATAATACCAAATGAGAGAGCAAACCATGCTTGCTGACTCATCCAGATCATTTAGCACATACTGAGTACTTTGTGTCATTTATTGTACACAATGTTTTAGCTAATCTAGAATCCTCACAACAAATCTGCTAGTATTTTTCCCATTTTACTGCTGAAGAAATTCAGGTCTTTTCAAGGAATTAAACACCCACCCAAGGTCACAAAGTTAAGCAAAGATGGAGGCAGAAATCAAATCCAAATAATCTGAGTACAGAGCCCCAGCTCTGAACCACATCTTCTTTCCTGTGGCTCTGTCATATACATCACTTCCCTTGGGTGTCACCACCAACCTATGGAAGCCAGAGAGCCTCTGTTCTGCATCTGACAGATGATGGACTACAGCTCTGAACTCACAGCTCTAGCTGCAAGAGTACAGAGCACAGATACGCCCCCTACAGCTGACAGAGACCTGAAGAATCCGGAAGAACCATAGCTCCTACCTTGGCAGGTTCCAAGATACCACAGCAAGGCTGGGCTCTGGTCACCTTCTCTCGGCTCAGTGGCTGGTGACTGGAAACTCTAGAGAAATGAAGGCTCAAGTGCCAGCCTGGAGGTACCCTGGGCCCTCCCAGAAACCAGATTCAAAGGGGAGGAGCAAATATCCATGCAAGTTGTAAATGCATTTACCTCTTGATCCAATGATCTTACTTCTGGAAATGTGTTCCACTGATATTCCTGCACTCAAGAAAAGATCATTCTTTGCTGGACTCTGTGGCAGAGTGGAAGCAACTCAAGCATCCATTAAGAGGGAACTGGTTAAATTAATTATGGTAAAGCATTTTAATGGCATACTACAGAGTTGAATATACATACACAGATTTGGGAACATCTTCTCTACCCTGCCACCCCACTGGCTCCAACTTGGAGCATCCTGTCTGCACTGTTCAGTGTAGACCAAGCTGCTGTGATAAATAGATCGAAACATGTAATATGGTAAAAGTGTATTTCTTGCTCATGTACCAATGAGAGGGTTCGATTCTGCAAGCCACTCCCCTCCGCATGTTCATTCAGACATTAGGAACCTTCCATCTAGTGTCCACCCCTAGTGTTCCCTAAGGCCTCAGCGTCATATATGTCAAACTGACAGCAGGAGAACAGGTGCAGGAGGGCATACATGCTCGCATGTTCCTTTTGTTAAAGTGACACACGTCACTTCCTCTCATATTCTATTGGTGAGAACAAGTCTCGTGAATCCTCTGAGGTACAAGGCAGGCCGGGAATACAGTCTCTAGTGGAGCAACCTCTTTCCACCCCAACATTTACTGTGGAAGGGGAGGGTAGACAGTTACCTACCTCTGATAGCATCACTATCCCCACTACTGAAAGAATTCTGGGAGGATTACCGGGCATCCTTCATCCAGCAAACCTTTCCATGGAACCCTCTTGTCAATTCCTGCTGATATATAGGATACTTTGATGTGGTTTGTGGTTTGTGGAGATGAAGATTAGCTCCGGTTGGAACAATGAAGAGAGGGCCACAGGAACTGGGTGAAGACCTCACCCACGCTGAGCCTTCATATGACCCAATATAGGAATCAGAATCACCATCTTTTTCCAACACCAATCTCTGGTTCTGTCATCAATGTTCTCTTGTTCCCTTGTAGACTTTCTTAAATTTTTTTTAAGATTTTATTTATTTATTTGACACAGAGAGAGAGATCACAAGTAGGCAGAGGCAGGTAGAGAGAGAGAAGGAAGCAGGCTCCCCGCTGAGCAGAGAGCCTGATGCGGGGCTCGATCCCAGGACCCCGAGGTCATGACCTGAGCCAAAGGCAAAGGCTTTAACCCACTGAGCCACCCAGGTGCCCCCCTTGTAGACTTTCTCTCTGCTATCACCTATGGCAAGAGGGCCTTTCAATGACCAATTGTGTGTTTTCTTCTTGACCCACCTGACTCCAATTCTAGTATTCATTTCCAAAGGCATGACTTCTTTATCCCCCCAGGTTGTCTGAGTATTCCACGCACCCCAGGGTGATCCCTCCCAGATCACCCTCCCAACCTTGTGTGCCCAATGCTTCACATGTGCTTCTACTTGTGTGCACACACATGCACATACATGTATGCCTATGTGTGCACACGTGTGCACACTGCGGCTATGACGTAGCTGTTACCGTGCCCAGCGCCAAGGAAGCACCAGCAGGATGGTACAAGGCATAAACTGCCCAGAGCCCTGTAAGAAGGAAGAGAGAAACATACAGGGGCGCCTGGGTGGCTCAGTCGTTAAGCGTCTGCCTTCGGCCCAGGTCAGATCCCAGGGGCCTGGGATCGAGCCCCGCATCGGGCTCTCTGCTCCGCAGGAAGCCTGCTTCTTCCGCTACCATTCCCTCTGCTTGTGTTCCCTCTCTCGCTGTGTTTCTCTCTGTCGAATAAATAAAATCTTAAAAAAAAAAAAAAAAAGAAACATATGGACAAGCATCCAAGAGGCAACAATTAGGGATAGATTTTGAGCTGAAATACCTCTGCCAAGGACCTAGAGCAACGCAGATGAGATCTAGCCCACAGAATTTAGCAGGTGGAAGCAACAGATGCAGATTTTGAAGGCTTCTGCATTAAACTAGAGCAAACAAAAGCAAAATTCAACCAGACCATGTAAGTCCAGGAATTACTTTTTCACCACCAAGGGCCTGTTTTAATTATTTATATACATCACATGGGCTCATGTTTGCAAAGATTTTTCCTCCCAGAGAAATTACATTTATTAGACAGCAAGGTCTTCATTTCCCCTGTGTCTTATTAAGCAAAGACATGTGCAACTACCAAGCAGGGTTTCTGATCATTCATTTGTTCATTCAACAAACATTTACTGAACCTTTAGCATGTGCCAGGCACTGGGGAGATGGTGAAGAAGGCAGCGGACCAGGTCCCCGGCCTCCTGTTCTTACTGCAGATCATCAAAAGATCATAAATACATAAGTACAAAATAGAAAGGAGAATAAAGGAAGCCATGAGAAACGTGAGGTGAGATTTGCATGAGGCGGGGCTTCCAGAAAGGCATCTCTGCCTCAGGGACACCTGAGCAGGGACCAGATTCTCAGGACCTGTGACCGCCCTAAATTGAGTAATCCCCTCTAAAGAGATGAAAACACTGAGCTTAAAAAGGAAGCTGATAGGGGCGCCAGACTGGCTCAGTTGTTAAGCGTCTGCCTTCCGCTCAGGTCGTGATCCCAGGGTCCTGGGATCGAACCCCGCATCGAGCTCTCTGCTCTGCAGGAAGCCTGCTTCTCCCACTACCATTCCCTCTGCTTGTGTTCCCTCTCTCGCTGTGTTTCTCTCTGTCAAATAAATAAAATCTTTAAAAAAAAAAAAAAAGGAAGCTGATAATGTCTCCGTGTCTTCTGTGTGCCAGATACAGGGCTGAGCTCTTTCTCGGCACTGTTTCTTCTCCTCCCCGGTCCAGAGGCTCCAGGTGGGTGATCTTCTCCCCGATTTTTACAGATTAAGAACCAAGGCTTCAAAAGTTTCAGTAGCCTCATTGTACCTCTTGGTTAGTAAAAGGCAGCTCAGAGAATCAGACCTGGATCCAAAGTCCTAAGAAGCCAGGACCAGAAGACAGGGATACCAGGGGGGGACCCCGTTTCCGCACTGTAAGGAAAGCAAGGGGCACCTGCTTCTGCTGTGAAAGAAGGAAGGAGGCACTTAGGTGACACTCAGATGCTTATACACCTAGAGCGAGCCTGCAAGAAACCATAACGCACAGGCCCCTTCATCCCTTGGCCAGGCTGGGCACACAGGTAGCCCATGGGAGCAGCCCCGCAGATGAGAGCATTGTCCTTTTGTACAGATCTCTAAAAATGAAATCTGGGCTTTACCAGAATTTGACCTCTCAAACTGAGTCCTTTGCAGGTCCCATCATCATTCCTGGCAGGACTCCCAAACTCCCATAAAAAGGAGTGTGTGACCTATTTTAAAATTCCTCCAGGGAAAGAGTCAGCATGTTGCCTTGGCAACTGATGTGAACCCTCCTAGGAGTCCTGCTTGGCGCTTCCTTCGGGTCTAGCGTACTTCCGCCCTGATGCGATTCAAAGCTTGTGCTGGCCTCCCAGGGTCTGAAGACACCATACCCTTCACTGTCCCTTGCTGCACGAGGGTTTAGGGGACAGAGAAAGGGAATCAGAAGAGGAAGCGGCATGGGAAGAGGGGACAGGATCTTCTTACCCAGAGATGGAGGCTTGGCTTACGAGGCCTGAGCAGTCTCTAGTCTCAAGGACCTCGTTCCATCAGAGTTGCTGACATATCCCTCTGCCTTCTCTTCCACTGACTGCTCTGACCTCCCCATCCTGAGCTTTAAGAAGCCTGCCTCTCCACCAGCCCTGCACAAGCCCCCACAACCCTGACCGACCCAGTCTCCCATCAGAGTTTGCACTGTGGACTTGGGTCTTTAGCTTTGCTCACACATACATCCCGTCCCCCTTTCCCAAAGCCAAAGTTCCTGGGCTAAAGAGCCCACGTCTGCGTTTGCTTTTCAGCCACCACATCAGTGAGCTGTGATACTCGTTTCTACCGGCTTCAGAGAGAGTTACAGACTCTTTGCCCTCTCAGCATATTGTGGAGCCCGTACCGACTTCCCCTTCGGCCACCCTCTCTACGGGTGAGATGACCCGCACCAGTAGACTCCCAGAGCTCAGTGGGACCACCACAAAGTGAAATCCTTCTGCTCTTGGCCCTGATTGGAAGGTGGGAAGCAGAGCCTTAAAGAAAGGAGGGAGGGATCCGCACAAATGCTTTCCAGGACTATTTTGACTACAAATGACAAAGCCCAAGTCAAACTGAGCTTTTGGCCTAGCCAAAAAAAAAAAAAAGAGAGAGAGAGAGAGAAACGTACAGACTCATTTAACTCAAAATCAAGCTGGATCCAAGGGCTCTAACAATGGGGTCTCCGTCCCTTAAATTTATTCTGTTTTGACTTCATTCCCAGCAGGCTTCTGCCCACATGGTGACAAAGACGGCCACCAACAGAACCAGGAATCTGCCCCATCGGGGTGGAACCCCAGCAGGAAAAAAATGCCACCTTTCCCAGAGCTGCCACCGAGTGCCGGGACTGAGTCTCCTGGGTCAAGTGTCCAGCCCTGAACCGTTCCCCCTGGCAGGGCCCGAGTCGTGTGTCTGCTTCCCAGAGCTGGGTGGGGTGTCCCCCACACACCCTGTGACCTGGAATAGGGGAGAGGTGATAGCCCCGTGCAAAGTCAAAGTGCTGTTAGCAGAAGCAGAGGACGCGGAGGCTGGGCTGACCAGCACAACAGATGTCCATGGCCATCTTCACTTCCTCTTCCTTGTTCAGAGTAAGAAGATGTGGTATTGCAAGACCTCCCCCTTGAGAAACATCTTTAGCTCTGAAGGATTGGGCAGGGACCGAGAAGAACCAAACGGGGGAGGCAAAAGTGAGTCCCCTAAAATTGGCGCTGACCCTAAGTTTACAGAGAGAGGAGTGAAGGGGGGTCTTATTTGTTCATTTTTCTCATTGAAATGCCCAGCTCTGTTCCACCTTGAGGCCTTTCTCATTGGCTGCTCATTGCCAGCGGGACTTTGCAGACATTAGAACGGTTTCCTTAATTATATGTCTGTATTTAAAAAAAAATAAATAGTGGTGCTTATCACTCTGCCTGCACATGGGGACCTGGATGAGCCCAGTGACGCAAAGCAGTTTCTAAGCAACTTGTGGAGTTGGTGCCTAATGCAAAAGCCACGAGATTTGGAGGAAAAATAAAATAAAGCCCATGGACACTCAATGTGGAGCCAATTGTGATTGGTTCATAAAGGCTGCACGGGGTCCTTTGAGAGGTTAATTCCATCTCAGGCTGACAGAAAGGGGCTTGTTTCCGGAGAGCCAGGATCTGTCTGGTGTGAGACGCTAGATAAGTGGGCTTCTGGAGGATTCCAATAAGCACTCTGTCCCAGGGAGCCCCGGTGCTGATAATGCGTGATAGCAGAATTGTTGAAAGAGGCTCTGGCCAGTGCAAGCAAACCCAGGGAAGAAGGTGGGGCTGGGGAGAGGGCAGGGCAGGGTTTTCTTAGGGCCCTCACGCCCACCCCCTTGCCCTCAGCCAATGAGGCCCTACTGCCAGAGAGGCGGGGAGGCCTTCTAACGGAGGACGAGGGATTCACGGCCACAGAACCTTACAGCACACAGACAGAGGGAACCACGCCCAGCGAAGATGTGAGGTCAGCATTTGCATCTGGCTACAACATTCACATCTGCATGACCCGGGGAGAATCATTGAACCGCTCTTTGCGTAAGTTTTCCTGCTTTTTAAGTGGAAATACTAACAGGATCATCCTGAGGATTAAGTGATTTGTGGAACACAGAGCTTGCCCTCTGCCATAAAGTGTTCATACCAGGCGACAGCACTAAGATTCTGGAGATTCTATTGGTCATTTCTGCAAGAGACTATATCCAGTAGCTCTTTTTTTAAGATTGCATTCTCTATAAGTAACTTTAGGTTCTCAGCAAAACCGAGGGGAAGGCACAGAGTTCCCCCACACACCCTGCCCCGACGCGTGCATACTCTTCCATTATCAACATCCCTCCCTCCCCAGTGGTGCATTTGTCACACTGATGACCCTACATCAATCATCATAACCACCCAATGTCCCTATTTTGCTTTAGGGTTCACCCTTGGTGGTGCGCATTCTATGCATCTTTATCTGTTAACTTTTGCCATGTAATGAATCACCCAAAACTGAGTGACTTCAAGCAATAAGTTATCTAGCTCATGATGCTGTGAGTTGACAATTTGAGCTGGGCTCAGATGGATGGCTCTTCTGGCCTCAACTCAATCATGTCTCTGCAGTCGGCTGCAGATCTAGGAACTCACTGACAAGGAGAGAATAGCCTCAGCCAAGATGGCTTGTCTCCACTGCACGTGACCTCCATCCTCCATTTTGCTAGCCCGACAAAGGGGACAGTAATCTCTACTGTAGGGAACATCAACCTGCTTTTGAAATCAAAGTACCACAAGTTCTATACTATCTTGGTCAGTTCCAGCCCACCCACGTATCCAAGAGCAATCCAGTATGAGTGGTGGGAGATCCTCAGTAAACCCCTGTGCTCCCACTTTCCACCTACAGTCATGGCCCTTCTTTGCTAACACCTGTCCCTAGCCAAGCTGGTATTAACAACACATACCCAGCCGGAAATTAGAACCATTTCTCTTCAAGCTTGGTCCTCTTTGATTCATATGACATCATCTCACTTCCGCAAATCCATTGCTAGATGACAGATTTAAGAATATATTAATAGGAAATGACTGAAATCTTTATTCTGAAACAAAAATCTCACAGTGCAATATGAGTTCAGTTGCTATGAGAGAAATTTACACCATCTGATCATCTAAAATCCTATTCTTGATCCTGCCATCAACTCAACAAAAAACACTAATTGAGTCACTTTATCTCTCTGTGCCTTTTCTTCCTTGTCTCCCTGCCCTGTTCCCTGTATCTTATGGAGGAAGGCTACCAGCTCACCACCACTTCCCTAAGAGTTCCAGCTCCCAGGCCAGAGGATTGAAAGTGCTGGTGAACATGCCAAGAGAATCGTTAGACTGTTTGGCTAATTCTAAGGGTGAGATTCCATAAAGGTCCAAAGTTAGTACTCAGCACTGAGTAGCAAGTGATGGAGTAGTGTGTCTAGCTGGTCATTCCTGTGTCATTTTCTGTGTGTGTTAATATCTCCCTCCTAAATGACGTGGCTTCTAGGGAAAATAGTATGGAAGGTCCCCCCAAAATGGAATAGAACTACCCTATGATTAGCAATCCTATTTCTGTGTATTTGCCCAAAAGAATTAAAATCCAGATCTTGAGAAAATGTTTGCACTCCTATGTTCACTGCAACATTATTTACAATAGCCAAGAGGTAGAAACAACCTAAGTGTCTATCAGTGGAGGAACAGATAAGAAAAATGTGCTATATACATACAATGGAATATTACTCAGCCATAAACAAGAAGGAAATCTCACCATATGCTACAACATGGATGAACCTCAAAGACATAATGCTAAGTGAAATAACCCAGTTATAGAAGGACGTGTACCTTGTTTTCATGTTTCCAATTCTATGATGTATCTAAAGTAGTCGAAGTCATAGAAACAGAAAGTAGAA
>CM053603.1:57232591-57248850 GCA_028646535.1 Procyon lotor
GGTGGTTGCCAGGGCTAGGGAGATGGAAATGTAGAGGTCCAGTTATGCAAGACAAAAAAGTTTTAGGGTTCTTTTGTACAACATTGTACTGAAGATTATCAATACTGTACTGAAAATTTTGTGAAGAGGATATACCTCATGTTATATGTTTTTTACTGCAATAAAAAAGGTGACAACAATAACTATCTCCTACCTTCCCATTGTTGGGTGGTAAAGATATTTCATGTGAAAATGGTTTGGGAACAGGTCAAGTACTATGCAAATATAAGGGATTATTACTTTGATTATTATGGTACCCCACACCGCTTTTTTTTTTTCTATTTCAGAATGCAAGATTATCTTCTAATTAAGTCTAAATTGGAGGGAGAGTTTACACTTCACACCAGACCCTCCAGTAGTCTTCTAGTGCCAAACACCAGACAGGAGAGCAACACAAGTGATCACAAGCAGGCAAGACTCCTTAACCACAGACAGAGAAGAGCTGATGGGCAGAGTTGAGAAAACACTGCATTGTAGAGATGTCTTCAGTTTGCATATGATATCCAAAGGCAGAACTGTGCCCTCCAGCCATGAAACTGAAGATATTTTTCACACCCTGGCCAGAGATGTTTCAAAGGGGGAGCCAGAGATACAAGAATTTAAAAACAAACAAACAAACAAAAAACTAAACTAAACTAAAAAAAAAACCTCCACAGCATCTCTAGCTTAAGAGGAAAAAAATTCATCTCCAGAAGCTAGCACAGTGCCCAATACATAGTATTCACCAGCCAAGGTACGCAGAAAATATTGGTTGGATGGAGAATGGATGGTTGGGTGGGTGGACAGAAGAAAAGGAGTAAAAATGAATGAACCAGCATAAAAAATGCTCCCAAGTTGGCCTTCTATCCTTACGAAGAGCTGTCTGCCCACCAAAATGATCAGAAACTGCTATTTCAACTAGTACCAAGGCAAGCTTTCATCATGAACAGTTTTTCATGACCAATGTTAGCCACGATGCCATTGTTAGCTTGAAGGATGACTTCGTAAAAATTACAAAATAATAATCCCCTCTTGGAGAGTGATTAGGAAAAGGCATCTACTTCGGGCTGGTGCAGCCAGAGTCCACACCTTGGAGTCCAGTGCCTTGGAGTCATTCCCTCTTGTAGGTACTTCTGTGCAATGCACAAAACGAACATCTGGACTAAGTGGCTTTGATTAGTTGTATGATGAAGTAAAAGCGAATAACTTGGAGGGAGACAGACTATGGCTCAGTGGTTTGCCACAATCCCATCTCCAGCCCCCTTTTGGGCTGGAATCAGGGTTTGACAGCCATTGGCCCTAGGTGAGCACACACAGAGATGTTCGGGCAAAAAGCCAGAGAAAAGAAATCCTGTGTAATCTTCACCCAGGTCAAGATAAACAATAGTTTCAAAGAGACTTTTCTCTTGCCCCTTCCCGGTCAACAGCCCCAATCCCAGCTCCCTTGGCAACCACTGTTAAGAACTCTATCACTGAGGCGCCTGGGTGGCTCAGTGGATTAAAGCCTCTGCCTTCGGCTCAGGTCATGATCTCAGGGTCCTGGGATTCAGCCCCGCATGGGGCTCTCTGCTCAGTGGGGAGCCTGCTTCCCCCTCTCTCTCTGCCTGTCTCTCTACCTACTTGTGATCTCTCTCTCTCTCTGGAAAATGAATAAATAAAATCTTGGAAAAAAAAAAGAACTCTATCACTATATATCAGTTTTGTCTGTCCTCTCATAAAAACAGAATTGTACAGTATGTTTTCTTTTGTGTCCAGCTTCTTTAATTCAACATAATGTATTTGAAATTAGTCCATTATGGTGAGGGGCATTAGCTCGTTCCTTTCATTTTGAGGAATATATTCAATGGCCAAACCACATATGAAAAAGAAGATACCCAAGTGGCCAAGTCACATACAAAAGGTGTTCAAAGTTATTAGTCATCAAGGTAATACAAATTAAGCCCATAGTGAGATACCTCTACACCTTCACAGGACTAGGTAGAGACAAAGACTGACAATATCAAAAGCTGGTGAGTACATGTAGAATATGGAACTCTTGGGGGCACCTGGGTGGCTCAGTGGGTTAAGCCTCTGCCTTCAGCTCAGGTCATGATCTCAGGGTCCTGGGATTGAGCCCCGCATTGGGCTCTCTGCTCAGCGGGGAGCCTGCTTCTCCCTCTCTCTCTGCCTGCCTCTCTACCTACTTGTGATCTCTCTCTCTCTGTCAAATAAATAAATAAAATCTTAAAAAAAAAGAATCTGGAACTCTTGGACACCACTGGTAGGAGTATACACTGGTATAATCACCATGGAAAGGTATTTGGGTTTCTAATAAACATACACGTCTTCTACGACCCAGCAATTCTATGCCTTATAAGAATGTTCCTGTGGCTTTGTTTATAAAAGTCCTGAGAGTTTTAGTTTCTCAACAACTGAGAGGTCCATCACCAAGAGAAAGGCTAGATTTGGTATGTCCACGTAATGGAATGTCACTCTTCTCTCTCTGGGACTTTGGTTTATGGGAAGAATAATGTTTTACCACATACAGAATCATTAGAGGAATAATGTGGAAAGTGGCTTACAAATATAGGATTTATACCTTTTGGTTTTGTCAAGAAAACTCTTTGTAAGAAAAAGACAAAGAAAAAGTAAGTGAAAAAAAGACACAAACCAACATGCTGTCGGCTGCCAACTCCAAAACCTACTTAACTATCTGATCTCCCTGGATCTGGCCGCCATTTTTCAGACCTGCAAGCAAGAAATAGTCATGAAATGAAACCACTTTTGCCAAAATAAAAACAAGGTAACCAGAAGGGTTATTCTTAGAGCCTTAACCTCTAAGAAACAGCCAAATTTCCTGCACATGTTTAATCTGCTTAGCTTCGAAATCTCAAAGCACCCGCTTCTGCATCCTTTCCATCATACTAATTTTGTTTTATTATTAAATGCTTCATCTTTTATTCTGTTTTAATCAGCAAATCACCTCAAAACTCTGGAAACAAGCAGGAAAATAATCACACGCATACACACGTGCACTCAGGTACAGATATGCACATACGTCGCCTTCCCCACCTATGGGTATGTGGAGGTCTTCATGGTTTCCACGTCTACACGCGATAAGCGTAATATAAAGCAAGGAGTGACTTGATAGCCAACAAGCCAGAACATATACATCTGCGTGAGGTTCCCCAAAGTGGAGAGTTTCTACCCTGATCCCCACGATGCTGTTCTTCCTCAAAATATTTTTGGAGCTTTGGAAGCTGTGTTATATAAAGAACTGTGAAAATAACAGAGCCTACTGAGCTAGGAGGAGAAAAGCCTACCCTTAAATATTTGAAGAGTCACTGGGCAAAAGAAGGAATACGTGTTTTATAGCCATTGTACATGGGAGGAAACGGGTCCCATCGTGTGTCCACGGTCACACAGCCAAGCAAGGCTTGATGTGAGCTCAGGCAGTCCGCCCCTGACATGCTCTACCACTGACCTCTGAGAACAGGATGGGACAGACTAATGATGAAAAACGATATCGCACCCCACATGCTCTGGTGGAAGAGTACTGGGGTACAGCGGCTGCTTCGGTGGAGAGTACTCAATCAGCCCCAAGGACTGGGTGCCACGAAGGACTCCACAGAAGAGCGGCCGTTGACAAGGAAGGGATTTAAAAAAGCTGATTCGATTTTTTGCAGACTGGTGGGTTCTTATGTTCTCACTTTTTCCAAGGTTGGATCAGAAAAACCCAGGTAGGACTAGTAATATCCCACACCTCATCACTGTCCTAAGGCTTGCCTGGTTCTCAGTGAGCGTTTGAACTCTCTCCTGCAGACAGGGATCTTGAGACGGCTTTGGAAAATGGGGCCACTGCAGGGATATAATTCACCCGCCAATGCCT
The DNA here is from genome assembly GCA_028646535.1 of Procyon lotor. NCBI lineage: Eukaryota > Metazoa > Chordata > Mammalia > Carnivora > Procyonidae > Procyon > Procyon lotor. The sequence continues at coordinate 57,236,478 of CM053603.1, forward strand.
TCTCCCCTCTGCCTCCCAGACTCCAGAAGTTCATCATCAGACCTTTTTTAGCAGTCAGGTGATGGTCCAAGGAGTGTGTGTGCACGCATGCATGTGTGTGTGCATGGCGTGTGTGTGTGTGTGTGTGTGTGTGTGCGCGCGTGCGCACGCGCGTATGTTGAAAGGGAGGTGGGGAGGGGCTGCCTCTCCCCCAGCCCCAGAGCATCCTCCCTCTGAACATGTGAGGCTGAAGCTGCCTGGCCCTTTGATCAGGACCCCATGCTGTGCCTTGTTCAGGGAATTTTTAAATTCTCTTTCATTTTATTGAGCGGCTTCACTCCCCAACTCTCATCCCTGAGTCAGGTCTCAGGATTATTGGGTCCTTCTCTTCATTGATTTGTTTTCCTGACCTTTGTAGTAGATACTGAAATATATGGATGGAACAAGAAAGGGAGGAGGAAAGGGAGGGGGAGGGAGCCCCAGTAGCCTCTGGAAGGGAGGGCATGGTGAGGATCTTGGGTCTGGCCACATTTTACAGAAAAGAGACAAGTCAGATTGCAGTTGCTGGTGCCCCAGAAGAGGAAGCCCCCAGTTTATGGGGGCCAACCACTGAAGACCAGGCTGAGGTCACAACTCTACTCCCCCACGAGCACCAGAGACACATGCTGGACCTCTGTATCTCTATGCATTTCCTTTCTGTTGAAAAAACTCTTGTGTCAACTCCGTCTTTCCTTCTTTTGGAGGATACCCAGTCCATTCAAGGCTCTGCACCAGGAACGCACGCGTGCTCTTCTTTCCCTCTGACTCTACGTCCCGGTTTTGTGTTAAACCCCATGTCCTCAGACAAGCCACATTGCTACAGGTTCCATCATCAACACTGAGAAGGAAGAAATGAATATTTTTGGAGTACCCGCCGCCCATCATTGTAAGAGGTGTTTTATTGATATTATAGGTTACCGGGCCAGACTTCTCCTGCTGTTCCAGATATGAAGCTGGGACCCCCAGTGGAGCCACCAATGGGAAGGCGGTGCTGGATCTAAGACAGGTGGTTCCTCCCCATGGGTATGAGCCAAGGCCAAGTGAAAGTTTTAAGGGGTCAGCAGTAAAGATCTGGGATTCTTGAAAGAGGGGGAGACTGGCCCCTCAACCCCAGGGAGGCACTGTGTCCACCGAACAGGAGACATGCCTGAAGAGGAGGCACAGGGCAGAAGGGGACAGCCCAGAGCAGCCCATACCTCAGTGTTTGGTGTGGCTGATGGTCTAAGTTCCCTAAAAAGTCAAGCATCCTAGTGGTTGGACTTGACTTATCTTTCTTATACTCCACTCCAGTGGGCTGCCCACCAGGCACAGGGAGGCAGGAGGAGGAGGAGACCGTGTAGTAGACTCCACAGTGAAAGTTAAGTAGGGGGGTAGGAGAGGTCAGCCTCCATCAGGGAGTTACCACAGGACCCTTCAAAGACACAGACATGCACTGTGTTAAGAAAGCCTCGTCTTTGGACTCATGTCACAGAGAGTATCAACAACCAGTCGGTGTTGGCCCAAGAAATACCAACAGCCTCCAAAGGAACCACCAGAGATGGGCTCAATTATGCAAAGAGAGGTTTGTCCTTTTTTTCAATTTTTCTTTTCTTTTTTTTCTTTTTTTTTTTTTTTTTTTTTATGGAAAGAGCAAGAGGGAGAGAGAGCGTGCACGCAGAGGGAGGATAGGGAGAAGCAGACTCCCCACTGAGCAGGGAGCCCAATGCGGGGCTTGATCCCAGGACCATGAGATCATGACCTGACCTGAAGGCTGACACTTAACCAACTGAGCCACCCAGTCGCCCCAAGAGAGGCTTGTCCTTTTCTATTTCCTTCTACCCGAGGGGCCAATCTGGAAGAACTAGGCTCTGAAGGAGTGGATGCTCCAAACTACCTAAAGGGAAGGAGGTAATGTTGATGAGATTTAAGTGGAGTTTGAGAGTTAGCAGGTTCTGCAAACACCCCTACCCATATTGCCTCATCTTTACCTTTGGGTTCATATAGGCCTGATTTCCAACTGCCAGAGTTGCATCTCTTGACCTACAAGCCTTTCTCTGACCACCAAAGCCCTTGCTGCCCACAAACAAGCTAGAAGCAGCCCTCATCCACTCCCAGGTAGGATTTGGCATATAAATACCCGAGCTCCTTCATTTGTGTAAAATAACTCTGAGTCACCTGTTCTACACGGTATTAGTTATCGATTGCTGTATAACAACTTATCCCAAAACATAGCAGCTGGAGATCCCAACAGATAAATAGTACCTCACCATTGGTCAGGAATTCAGAAGAAGCCCGAATAGGCGATTCTGGCTTGAGGGAGCTAGTGATTTTGCAGTCAAGATGTCAGCCGGGGCTGCAATCAGTTGAAGGCCCAACTGAGGCTGAATGATCTATTTCCATGCCAGCTCACTGCCATTGCTGGCTGCCGGCAGGCCTCAGTGCACCACCACCTAACACTTCAAGATCTGCAGCTGGCTTTCCCCGGGGCTCTAATCCAAGAGAGTGAGAGATCAAGGTGAGAACAGAAAAATCCTTTGCAACGGGGCCTCAAATACCGTGTTAATTATCGATGTCTGCATAACAAATTACCCCCCAAGATTAGCAGCTTTAAAATATGTATTAACTCACAATGTCTACTGGTCAAGAATCTGGGGGGCGCTTGGGTGGCTCAGTCGTTAAGTGTCTGCCTTCAGCTCAGGTCATGATCCCGGGGTCCTGGGATCGAGCCCCGCATCGGGTTCCCCGCTCGGCGGGAAGCCTGCTTCTCCCGCTTCTATCCCCTCTGCTTGTGTTCCCTCTCTCACTGTGTTTCTCTCTGTCAAATAAATAAAATCTTAAAAAAAAAAAAAAAAAAGAATCTGTGCTCGGCTTTGCTGGGTGCCTCTTCAGGCCCCTGAATCAAAATTCTGCACCAGGCTCCTCCCTGTGTGGGCCTCTCCATAGGGTAACTCGCAACATGGCGATTGGTTTCTTCGCAGAGCTAGTGAAGGAGAGAGCCAGAAAACGCAAGCAAGACAAAAGCCAGAGTGTTTTTGTCACTTAATCTCAGGCATGACATCCATAACCCTTGTCACTCTATGGTTAGAATTGGAGCACTTCGTATATGGTTATAAATGGCCTACATTCTAGGGAGGGGGTTGTACAAGGTCACGAATATCAGCAGGTAGGGACAATTGGGTCCATCTCGGAGGCTAACCTACCATGGTAGAGGATCACTTCTGCCATATTCTACTGGATACACAAGCCACACACATAGTTCAGTGTGGGAAGGCATTACACAAAGGCATGAATACGTGGAGGTGAGGATCACCAGGGCAGACTTGAAGGCTGACCCCTACAAAAATGTCTCCAGAGTTCCCCAGTGAGATTATGCATTTGTTGATAATGCACTTTCAAAATTTTTCCTTCCTTCCCCTGGTGCACCTCCCCACTCCCCTACTGGTCTTTCCTGGCCTCATCTTCCAAATAAACCACTTGCATATAAATGTTTATTTCAGGGTCTACTTCTGGTACAGCCCAAACTAAGACAAAGAGTGACACATTACATTAGACTTATAGGGGCGCTGGATGGCTCAGTTGGTTAAGCATCTGTCTTCAGCGCAGATCATACTGTGGTCCTGGGATTGAGCCCTGTGTCGGGCTCCCTGTTCAAGGGGAATCTGCTTCTCCCTCTCCCTCTGCCTTCCACTCCCCCTGCTTGTGCTTGCTCTCTCTGTCAAATAAATACTTTTTTTTAAAAATTAGACTTATATAAAAATGTGTGTGTGTGTGTGTGTGTGTTAGGAGTTGATGCAAAATTTATTTCTTGCTATGGGACACAGCAAAAATTTTGAAAGCCATTGTAGTAAGCACTACAGGATTTCAGAGACAATGGTTTCATTTAGCCCTGATGAAATCTAGAAGGACTAGACCTTAAGAGGATTCAAAGGGGGTAGAGAGAAGACAAAGAAATATGAAAAATTGGAAAATGCACTGTGCATCCAGAAACAGTGACATGTAAAACTAGAGCTGTTACTTCCTGAGTTCATTCCTCACTTGTCTGTTGGAGTTTGTTTCTATCTGCTCATCACCTTACTTCAATGGGGGCCTTTTGTCAAGATGCCCATATCCGGTCTGAGCTCCAGCCAAGCCTCATGCCTAGCAAATATTCCATACTTCCATGAGGGAGAATTGCTCTGTAACCAAATTGTAGAGATGAAATGCAAAAAACTTCATAGCATCAGGGGGAGGGGGGAGGAAGGAGAGTCCCAAGGGTAAGCTAAGTCACTTGAAACAACTGTACATTTTCATACATTTTTCAAAACTCACTTTGAGACTGACTTTAGATAGATAGGTACCAAATGACTCTTGACCTCTAAGTACCCAAAAAATGCCCAGGAGAAATCAAGGCCTTCCAAAGCACTCAGTTGTGGGCTTATCAAGGGCTGGCTAGAGGAGCTTAAGTCCAAATTAATTACCCATATATCTCTAGTTCAGAAGTTGGGCCACAGACAAACTCATCAGCATGCATCAGCAGCACCAGTCCCACGGTGAGAAGAAAAGGAAGCAGGATAATGAGGACAGTAGATAAAAGGAGGAGGATCTTAATTGTATCTTAATTGAGTCACACACACTCTCCCTCATGCAGATCCCAGCCCTCGAGTCAGAAAGAGAGTGGCCTCTATGCTCGGGTACTTCCTGTGTCCCAGCCATGACTGGTGTCCAAGGTCAACATACTGTGGCATTCCATTAGAAAACAAGTGTATCCATCAACTGTTGATGCAATAATATTATATAAGAAACCACCCCAAGTCTTAGGAATAATCACTCATGTCACCCATATATCTGCAGGTCTGTGGCTCTGTAGGTTAGCTAGAAGTTGGCTGATTCAGGCTGGGATTGGCCAAGCAGCTCTGCCTCAAGCTTTGGGATATAGCTCATCTTGGCCCTCACTGAGGCTTGGCTCATATCTGCTCCACAAGTGTTGGTTTCTGGGCTCAGAGGTCTAGAAGGTCTTCTCTGATGTACAAGGGGAAAAGCAGAAAATCCAAGGCCTCTTAAGACCTGAGCTTGGAATTGGCAACCCCTCACCACCATCCACATATCACTGGCCCAAGGATGTCACATGGCATAGCCCAAAGTAAGGACTGAGGGCCACACTCCACCCACAGTGAGGTCATGACAAGGATGAGGACATAGGACAGAGTGAAGGAACCAACGATTCCATCTACCAAAGCCCAGGTCTGCTTCCAAACTCAAACTGAAGCCACAATAATTGATAGAGACTCTAGAATTCTAATCCCTTCGTTGCATTTCTGATAATTGGGGAGTATGAAGATGTGAATGACATGCTCACACACCCGGCCACCACAAAAACTGGAGGACAGTGATGGAGTATACCACCCACTTCGTTTGAGCTCTGGGAGTAGTCGGTGTAGACCGTTGCACTCATGGGCCTACATTGTCACCACTGGTTTTTACTTGCTGTCCAAAGAGGTGCGGTGTTTCCTCTGACATTGGAATATGAGGGTAATTGCAGGTTATGTGGTCATTCCCAGGAAGAGAAGAAGAAGGTCTTTCTTCAAAGACAGATGTGCTGCTCTACATCATCATCTTATTCCTTTTACATTGGCTCTGCCCTATGTGGCTGGCTGGCAAGGCTATTTCTGAGAAGGGAAAAAAAAAGTCCCCATTTCTTTTCTGAAGGTGGAGTCCAAAGTAATTCAGCTTTTTTGAGCTGGACTGACAAAAACAGAAAACTGTCCCAGACTGTTCCAACCTGCAGAGCTTGGAGTCAGTTGTGACAAAATGCATTCTTGGGCCTCGTGAGTCATTCTTCGGAAAGGGTGCGGGGTCACAGCACCCAAACCTGCAGCTTGACCCTGCACAGAGGTGCTGACTCAAGGCTCAAGGAGAGGGTGAGGGCTAAATTCCACTCTGACTCCTCCTTGCCAAGCCAAGCACCCAGACTAGGGATTGCATAATCCCAACGGAAGGGGCAACTTTGATAATTAATCTGCCCACAAAGGGCACATTTTGGTAATCCACAAAAAGACAACTTAGCACCGAAGGAGAAATTATCTCCTCGGCAGTCAGATGTTTGGTTCTCCCAGATTGCCCAGGAGCTACCCAAAGCATGGAGCCTGGCACAATGTGTTACTTTGGATTACTCTTTCTACTCTTCACTGCTCCCACCACCGCATCTGCAGCCACGTCCTTTGCCATGTGACTCTGCACTGCCCCGCCCCTGAAAGAGGCAGGAAGTACATCTCCATCCCACCCATGGTGGGCTTGACCACGTGACCTGCTTTGCCCAGTAGAATGTGAGTGGACATGAAGTGAGTAGAGACTTTAAAGGCACTTGCTTCATCTAGCTTGGCCTTTCAAGTCTCTGCCATCTGCCATAAGAAGGGCACACTCCCAGCAGCTTCTGGTACCAGAGGGAGGAGTCCCATGGTGACCCGCAGTCTGAAACAGCCACATTCACTGCCCCACAGATCAATAAGCAAAAACAATAGATGAGTGCTGTTTGTTACGCAGTGAAACCTGACCAATACACATCTTAAACAGGTCATGAAACAGGACAACCTCTCCTCTCAAAGTAAGAAGCCTAGGTTATCCAGGTAACAGAAAGCATCTGGGGGTGACCAGAAAATGTGAAAGCCCAACAGACATCCCACAAGAGGAGCAAGCAGAGATGCACCTGCTGGTGGAATGGAAATTTGAGGATACCCGATGAGACTAAATGGGAATGATGCCTAGCCAGATTTTGGAGCTGAGCTTCCAGGACTTTCTGGGGCAAGCCTGAGGCTTCTGTTGTGAGTGAGGAGGGGCTGTGGGGAGTTCTGAGTGTGCCCAGGTTCTGTGATGTCCATTTAGGTGTCCCCAACCCAAATGCCACCCACTGGAGCAAAGGTCACCATGCTGCGCAGGGTTGACTGCTCTAGTACCCACACCATGCTTTCCTCAGGGAGAGCTGTGCCACGATCCAAGTCCAACCCTCTAAGAAGGGCAGACATTTTGTCTGCAGGTGCTTTTCTACTGAGTCAGCCAGTTTTTAATGAGGGCTGTACACCAGACAGTGCTGCCACCTCGCCCCTCTTATTAAACCTTGATCGCAGTTCTATCCAGCTGCAGCTGATTTGGCTTTTGCCGATGCAGATGCATTTCTCACCCCTCGTCGTAATAAACTGAAGAACAGACAGGTTTGCTGGCATGTGGGAAGAGATTTTGCAAAGGAGAAAGGAAGGGAATTCCTCTACTATACTGCTTCCAGCCCAAAACAAATACCAAAGGCATATGTTTCATTCTCAGAGGTTAGTTAGGAATATGAGCCCGTGTGCAACGTGGGTCGTGCTTTGATAGAAAGAGACACAAGATGGCCACCCTCTGTGTGGCCTCCTTTCCAGGTGTGATGGCGCCAGACTCTAGGAGGACAATGACATCTGGGTTCACCCCATTTAAATCTGGTTAGAACAGTATCCAAAAGAGCTATCTTTGCTAAGAACATTTTGAATAAGAAAATACTCTGTTAAGAAAAAGTCGACCAAGGGACACCTGGGTGGCTCAGTTAGTTAAGATACAACTTTTTTTTTTTCTTTTTTTTAAAGATTTCATTTATTTATTTGACAGAGAGAGAGAAAGATCACAAGTAGGCAGAGAGGCAGGCAGAGAGAGAGGGGGAAGCAGGCTCCCTGCTGAACAGAGAGCCCGATGTGGGGCTCGATCCCAGGACCCCGAGATCATGACCTGAGCTGAAGGCAGAGGCTTTAACCCACTGATCCAACTCTTGACTTCAGCTCAGGTCATGGTGCTGAGATCGAATCCCATGTCAGGCTCTGCACTGGGTGTGGAGCCTGCTTGGGATTTCCTCTCACCCTCGCCCTCTGTCTCTGCCCACCCCCTCCGACCCCATACATGCACGTATGCTCATATCCTCTCTCTCTCAAAAAAAAAAAAAAAAAAAAAGAATAAGCCGACCAACACCATGTAAAGAAAACCAAGGTTTAATGAAACGATGCATGTTGAAAACCTATCATGGGGGCTTTCCCATGAATCATTGTTAATCCCTCAACAACTCTTTAGGTCAAGGGTCATCATTCCTGGTTCAACACATGCAGGCAGGAAGGTCAGAGAGATGACATGATTAACCCACAGTCACCCAGCAACTAAGCGATAGGACCTGAATTCAAACCCAATGCTGGTCAGACTCCAGAATTTATATTCTTTCCACCCATACTCTTACCAGACTGATGGAAGTTAATCTTCATATTTTATACGAGGCAGATATAAAATCTCAGTCTATAAACACTGTTGTTTAATAAATGTAACTTTCTTTAGTTTTCTATTATTATTCAACTTAATTTCTCTTTCGAGCTCATTCCACCAGGGGGTCCGTAACTTAAACTCAAGCAGTTGCTTGCCCCTGCCCTTCCCAGGTTTGTGCAGGAGGCCCTCGGGATGCTCCACGCCATGTCCCCCTGGGCAGTCGTGGCGGACGGGTCCACACAGGGCCATACACACTGCCAGTACCTAAGCATATGTCACCACACCCCTCTTCTCTGCTGCTCAGTGGGGAAGCTATGGGCAAAGCCTCTTTGCCCTGTTAAAAAGAAACCACAGACCCAAAATGGCGTCACTTAGGCCAAATCACCAAACTGGGGTTTAATACCTAATCTAATTGCAGTTCCAACCTCCCCTAGAAATGTGTTAACCACTCAGTCAGGAATTTTCCGGTCAGGACCGATGAGGTACTCTGTCACATGGGCCCTCTCCATCCCCCAAAGGAAGATGAGGCAATCTGCAGGATAAGATCCCTTGTCCTTCCCCCTAAGGGAAAGTGACCTTGCTGGAAACAATCTTTTTCCTTTGCTAACAACTTTCTCGCCCCACCCTCTTTTGTATAGAAACCCTCCATTTTGTACAATGTCTTAGAGCTCCCCTCTTGTTGTCATATGGGATGCTGCCCAATTCATGGATCAATTAATAAAGCCAGTTAGAGCTGCACATTGACTTGGTTGAATTTGGTTTTTTAGTAGTCCTCTAGGAATACGATTTTGAGGCTTGTTCTTCAGAGAGCACCCCTGAGAAACTGAGCCCTAGGGGCGCCTGGGTGGCTCAGTGGGTTAAAGCCTCTGCCTTCAGCTCAGGTCATGATCTCAGGGTCCTGGGATCGAGCCCCGCATTGGGCTCTCTGCTGAGCAAGGAGCCTGCTTCCCACTCTCTCTCTGCCTGCCTCTCTGCCTACTTGTGATCTCTCTCTCTCTTTCTCTGTCAAATAAACAAATAAAATATTTTTTTAAATAAATAAATAAAAAGAAACCAAGCCCTAAGTACCTCCTGCAATAACCTGATCATTAATGCCCTCTTTATTGGCTTCTCCTCCTTCCCTGACTCACTCTTTCCACCCACTCACTTCTGCTTCCCGGGATCTCCTCCCAAATAAGTTACTTACTCATGAATCCTTGTCTCAGGCTCTGCTTTCAGGGAACTCAAACTAACATGCTGTAAGTCCGAGGTCCTGGGAACTTCCACAGGGCCAAGGCCTAGCAAGGGCAGAGCGGGATGGAACAACTCATCAGTAGGTCACCTGCCCCTTAGGTTTCAGCTAAGCCAACCCCATTTTATGATCCCCAGTCACCAGGCTGCATAAATCGCTGCTGAGTTGTCCCTTGTTCCCATCCTCTGGCTGCCTCAGGCCCTGTATCTCTCATCCCTATTTCTATGTCATACCATGGGGGGGTGACAGAATCCTTCCACCAAGCTGTCATCACATCCCCCCCAAGCCATTCCCACCTCCTCAGGGCTCTCTACCCAAGAAACAGAACACAGAACCCACTCTTGGGTCTCATCTGCCTGCTTCCCTGATGCTCCCCTGAGACACCAGAACTGCAGTCCCTCCCTCTAGGAACATCAGACCCTGTGCTTTCATCTCTTTCCTTCTGGCTCTTGTCTTCCCCCAAGACTGGGGGAAACCCTTTCTCCTCAACACTCTGCTCTCCCTTGTGCTGTGTCCCCTGAGCGTTCTGTCTATGCCGCAGTCCCCTCCATCCCCTGAGGGTTCTGGGAAATTCTCTCGGGATGGTGTCCTAGTTCCTTGAAAGATGGGGAGTGGGGGGAACCACAGTGATAAAAAGGAAGGAAGTGAAAATATAAACTTCAGTTTACATCTTTTTCAATATCATCCTTCCACACGTATGAGACACATTACAAATAATCCATAGTACGGCGCCGTCCTGGTATGGAATCCCAGTATTTCCTCTCCTCTCCCTCGGCTCCCGTCCTTCTATTTTTGCTGCAGAGGACACTGCAATGGGAGCATATTTTGGCTCCTGAGGCAGCTGTCCCCATGCCCTTCCTGCCCAGTGGAGTACACAGCTCATCCCTACACACGTTCTCTCTTTTCAGGCTTGTGTCCAGACCAAGAAGAAAGCAATTCCATCAGTTCTCAGGAGAAACGGAGGCACAGTCCCCAGTGGAGCTGGTTTTCAAATTCACAGACTCACTGACTACTTGAGGCCTTTGCTTGTCTTGGAAAGTAGGCTCCCTGGTCAAGAGGAAACGTTGCCTCTGCCTCCTCGAGGGCCCTGATCTTGCAGCCCAGTTAGAGCTGGTGGGTGGCTTGCGGCTTCTGCTTTTAAGTACAGCTCAAACTCTCCTCCTCTCAGGACCTTTCCCTCATTCTGGTTTTGGGGATGAGAAAGATCACCACTTGGATGGAACACTACAAGATGAGCTCTTATGATGTAATTGCCAGCCTCGATTTGGAGACCGGGGTGGGGGAAGCTGTGGCCCACACTGTAATAGCAGAGGCCCCAGGGCTACTGCACCTGCCAGTACAGCCCCCAGGGCCCCAAGGAACACTTCAGCGCCCTCTGATGAGGGGATGTCCCCACCAACCCGGCTCTCTCTCTCTCACTCTCCTCTGAAGGCTACGCAGGGCTGAAAAATCTCAGACTAACTCAGCTTCCATGCTCATTCCCATCTATCCTGTCTATGACCAGATCCCTGGAACCCGGCCCCTTTGCTCCAGGTGATGCTCTTTCTGCCCACCCGGCGTGACAACCCTTTGAAGTAAAGAGCTTCAGACGGCCCAGACTGGAAAGATGGAAGCACTGGCCAATCCCAGAGATGAAAGTGTTATGTTGAGCTAAAGCCCTCTTCTTGGGGACATCGCCACCCCTCCCCCTCTCCGTGCCAGTAGGCCTCCCCTCCACTCACTGTCCTCTTAGTTCTTCCCTCCCCCCCAGGGAGGACCAGATACTTGGTCAGAACCAGGACTGTAAACTGGATGACACTGCCACTGAGACCAACCAAGGTCTCGGGCTCCATTGGCTCCTCTTGATTCTCCCACTAGTAACCTCTCGTGCTGTCATGCCCAATCCCAAGTGACCTGGAGAATAAGAAAATTTGCCTCTAGCACTTGGGCACCGCAATTTACATTCAGGGACGTGAAGAAGTCCCAGAAATCATGGGCTGAATGGTGTCTTCCCCCAGTGATGCATCCACTTGAAATCTGGGACCGTGAACCTTATTTGAAATAAAGGATCTTTGCAGATGTAACTAAATCAGAGATCTCAAGATGAGATCATCCAGGATTACCCAGATGAGTCCTAAGTCTAATAGCAAGTTTCCTTAGAAGAGTCAGAAGAGGAGGAGACACAGATGCAGAAAAGAAAGACCTGTGAAGACACCGAGGTGAAGGCCATGTGGAAAGGGAAGCAGACACTGGATGGATGTGGCCACAAATCTAGGAACTCTGGAAGCCACTGGAAGCTGGAAGATTCCAGAAAGGGTTCTCCCTGAGAGCCTTCAGAGGGAGTGTGGCCTCACACATACCTTATCATACATGTAAGTGTTAAGAAAGTCCAGTTTAGTTTAGGGAGATTGGGTGGCTCAGTTGGTTAAGCAACTGCCTTCGGCTCAGGTCATGATCCCAGGGTCCTGGGATCGAGTCCTACATCGGACTCCCTGCTCAGCGGGGAGTCTGCTTCTCCCTCTGCCCCTCTCCCCTTTCATGCTCTCTCTAAGGTGCTCTCTCTCTCTTTCAAATAAATAAATAAAATCTTTAAAAAAAAAAAAAAAAGAAAGTCCAGTTTAGGGGCACCTGGGTGGCTCAGTCGATTAAGTGTCTGTCTTTGGTTCAGGGGGTGATACCAAGGTCCTGAGATAGAGCCCCAAATGGCATCCAGCTCCCTGCTCTGCAAGGAGCCTGCTTCTCCCTCACCTTCTGCCACGCCCCTTGTTTGTGCTCTCTCTCCCTTTCTCAAATACATAAATAAACTCGAAAGAAAGAAAGAAAGGAAGGAAGGAAGGAAGGAAGGAAAGAAGGAAGGAAGGAAGGAAGGAAGGAAGGAAGGAAGGAAGGAAGGAAGGAAGGAAGGAAGGAAGGAAGGAA
>CM053603.1:57249350-57286204 GCA_028646535.1 Procyon lotor
GGGATATTGCAGGCAACTGATGAATCACTAAATTCTATCAATGAAACTAATAATACACTATATATTAATTAAATTGAATTTAAATTAAAAAAATTTTTTAAAGAATCTTTCTGACTCTAAAATCCAGGCTATTTTTGAAAAATAAACAAGGTGGTCTGGCTACTACAGGATCAAAAGGTTTGCTTCTCTCCCAATGAAAAGGATTTGCCTGGGAATCATTTTGCTCCCGTTCTTGTTGGCATCTTAGTGCCATTTGGATCGGTCTGAATTTGACGTTGGTACTTGTAGAGAATAACATGAGCGACTTCAGGGACCGGGGCTCCGATTTGGTAATCTCAGGCAGGTTCTGAAGGGTGCAAATCGCCTTCTTCCCCACAGGGTCAGCTGTTATTCAAGAACAGCAGACATTCACGTGCAGAGCTCTGACGCCCTTTGTGACGTTTAATCATCAAAGCGATCCTGAGAGGTAGGTTCTACCGACCCCCTCTCCCAGATGAGGAAAGTAAAGTTCCAAAAGCTTGAATGATTCAACTCACTCAAGGTCACCGACCCATAGGAGCAGAACTGGGAACAGAATCTGTGTTTGCAACACCACATCAATGTCAATTGCACTTTCAGAGTATAGAGATTAGTCTGGAAACCTTGGCCTCCAGTTGGGTAGCAACCCACTTGGTACCCCAGCTTCATCCCCTTTCCCTTTCTACTGCCCCACTGCCCAACATGGGGATCTCTTTGCCTGAGATCGGCTTTCTCTGGACTCTACAACCTGCCCACCCAGTGAGGCAGAACAGAAATGCAGGGGAATTTAACACACCACCTCCCGCAAACAATTAGTCGGTGGCGTATAAATACACCAGCTCATCCCCAATCTCCCACAGGTGCGCCCTGTGGTCACCTCCCAGATAGGCTACCCACACTGAAACCCCGGAATTAGGGTCTGCCTTGGGCTAGACAAGCTCCCCTACGGTCAAGACAGGCCACCCTATGGTCTAAAGTAGGGCTCACATAAAATCAGCTGTCTCCCTTTTCCCAGGGGTTGTTGCAGATTTGGGAGGCAGAAGTCTTAAAGCCTGAGGAAAGAAAGGTGCCTAATTAGGATCAGACACCAGCTTTATCCAAAACCCATAAAACATGCTACATCCCATACAAAATGTACCACACAGCCATTTTAAAAAATGAGGAAGATCTCAATATGTTGATATGAAACCGTAGCCAAGATATATTGCATCGTGAAGAAAGCAAGCGACAGAACGGTGTGTTTAGGATGCCACCATTTGTGGATTTTAAAGGGGTTTATACACATATATCTCTGGGAAGATACATACAAAAACAAAAATGTAGGAGTCCCTGCGCAGGAAGCCTGGGGACTAGGGACTGTTCCTCCTTTTCATTGTTTGAACCAGCCTCATTGTATCCCTATGTTACTTTTAAAAGGGGGGGAAAGGTAAAGAAAACACATTCTTCAATTAAACAAAAAGGATCATGAGAAATAATCTATGTATGTCATATTTACCCGAGGAACTTGTAGAAACTGGCAGCTCAAACTGGTCAGGGGATTCTAGAAACTGCATTTCTAATCAGTTCCCAGGTGATTCTCATGGCCGCGGACTGTGCCCTGGGAAAACCCGGCACAAAATGCTAGCGCATCACGGGCTGCAGTGCGGGCTACCAAGCCTCTGAGGAACTGCTGGGTTGGAGACAGGTAGTGCGGGGGGCACCTGGGTGCCGCCGAGGGCTGTCCCTCGGAGGACAGCACCTCTGCTCGCCATGACATGACACTTGGTAATAAAGAGCGGTACAAGCCACTGCCTTTCCCTGGCTCATCTCTCAGGTCTGTGACGATCATCGCCCTGGATGGCATACTTGGCAGCGGGTCACTTTGCTTCCTCCTCTCCCTTTGTACAGGATGCCCCCCTAACCCGAATGCTGAGCAAAATTAGATGCAGTTTAATTTAAAAGGGAAGGGGAAGATGGAAATCACAAGCTGCATGAGAATAAACTTGAACCCACTAAGACCTTCGCGGTGATCTGCAAAAAACTCGAACAGAGATTGATAAAGAAGGCAATGGCAAATGATCTCCAAAACTATTTAAAATTAACTGGATATGGGGCACCTGGGTGGCTCAGTCGGTTAAGCATCTGCCTTGGGCTCAGGTCATGATCCCAGGATCCTGGATCGAGCTCCACATCGGGCTCCCTGCACGGCAGAGAGTCTGCTTCTCCCTCTCCCTCTCTGCTCCCCCAACTCATTCTCTCCCTCTCATATAAATAAATAAAAATCTTTTTTTAAATAAATAATAACATTAACTAGATATCCTGAAACCACTATGACACTGTATGTTAACTCACTAGAATTTAAATAAAAACTTGAAACAAAAATAAATAGATAGATAGATAACTAAATGGGGGGGGTGGGCATCAGTGGCTCAGTCAGTTAAGCATCCAGCTCCCACTTTCAGCTTGAGTCCTGATCTCAGGATTGTAAGATCCAGCCTTGTAAGGGTTCCGTGCTCAGCGACCAGGCAGCTTGAGATGCTCTGCCCCTCCCCCCTTGCTCGTGTGTGCTCTCTTTCTCTCTCTAAAATAAATAAATCTAGGAAGGAAGGAAGGAAGGGAGAGAAGGAAGGAAGAGAGAAAGAAAGGAAGGAAAGAAGGGAGGGAGGGAGGGAGGGAGGGGAGGGAGGATTTACAACTACCTGGATATCTGGTCATAAAGTGAGAGTCACCATTTGCCCAGACTTGAGGTGATAGTGGAATTTTAATGAATCCTGGGGACTCACAAAATCCCAGTGGCCACTGGGGAGCGAAGAAGGCCCCATGAAAGGGTGGCTGTGGTACAGCCTGTGACCCATCATGTGGTCCTAGACTTGAGGAGCAGGCAGAGAAGAAGAGTGGTGGAATTGACTGTCTACAGGCCAGTCTGGAATTTGCACTCACACGAGCCCAGATCCCTGGGCCGGCCTCCTTCTCAGGTGTGGTAAAGTGCTTCACACACTGTAGCAGGCACCAACTGTGGGACACCCAGGAGGCAAAGGCACAGGAGCCCTGCCCCGCCCCAGCCTCCTGCCTCTGCCACCACCTGCACCCCCCCCCACTTCCCTACCTCCCCCCAAGTCCTGGAAGGACAGGGCTGGAGGATGGGGGAGTCAAATAAAAGATACATGCTGGGAGTCAGTGATCCAGCTTGGAGCGGGGACCCTGCCGGACCCCAGGCCCACAGCTAAAAGGAGAGCAAAAGCCAACTTTGCCTCAGCGTGATAATGAGCCAACCTCATTATAAGATTAGCTGCCAGGATGAACAACACTCTCTTAATAATGCACGTATTGCTATGACAACCACCCACTTTGGTACCTAAAGATAACTTCACTGTGTGGCCGGGATTTCCTTGTTGGAAAAGAAATGCTGTTTACTCTGAGCTGCGCCATTCTGCTCGTCCCTCGGGCCTCTAGCTTTGCGCAGGGTGTGTGCCTGCACGGGTGCGCAAGCCGGCCACATGCATGTGTGCACGTGAGGGTGCGGCCGGGGTAGGCAAGGAGCCCCGGCCCGTGGCGGTCCTGCTCGCAAGGATATCGTCCGGGGCTCAAGGTTGGTAACATTTCCGTCGGGCCCAGGCACCCAAGCGTGTTGACATAATTATTCGGGAAGACAGGCTTGGCCAGGATTAATACTGCGATTAATTATGGTGGGAGCCTCAACAAGCAAGTGCATGCTCGGGAGGGTCGGGGAGGGACGTGACAGCCTGGCTCGCCAGCTCGCCGGCAGGACGGCCGACGAGGGTGTTGAGTGGGGAGCCGCCTGGGCCTGACTGTAATGAGAAATGAGCACAGTGCTGAAAAATTGATGGCGCCCGCAGATTGCACAGGCTGGCACACAGCGGGGGCCCTGCAGCCGGCGCGCACAGCGCGCTATGCTAATGTGGGCGCCAGGCCCGGGGAAAGGGAGCAAGAAAAGCCTGCACAAAGGAGAGAAATGCAAATGACAGGCTCGGAGATCAGTGCCGAGAATCCCGGATTAACTGCTGGAGCTGGTGCGCGCCTGAGTTTAACCCCTTCCGGACTGTGCCGGGGCTGCTGGAATTCCCGTCTGGATCCGGGTCCAGGCCCAGGTGGGGATGCCGGAAAACGGAGTTGGGCAAAACCAGTAAGCTGGAGGAAAGAAGCTGGTTCCTCCAGGGTGGTGACAAAAGATCGGGGAGGGGAGGTGGGGGCGTGCGGATGGTTAAGGAAGTGATATCTAGGGTAGAAAATGCAGGGGCCCAGCTAACTGCTTCCTGGTTGCTGGTGGCCCTACAGGCAGCCCAAAGAGCTTTTACGAGGGCAGAGAGAAAGGGGGGCGGAGAAGGCTGGGGGGTAAGAAAGCACCTGTTCAGCATCCTGACCTGGGCTGTGGATACAGGGCTGGTTACATCATTTACAGGATTTTGTATCAGATGTCCCTATCACCTCTCTACACTCAGCTATGTTCCAATCAAACCTGAAAGGAGGAAGAAAAGAAAATGAGGCAGGAGCCCCTGAACAGAAACCTGGTTCGAAGCTTCACAGACTGGCCCTCTCTGAAAAAGAACAACCGTGGAAGTGTTTCATGAATAGTGGGGAGCCCAGAACACAAGCCAGCGTCTTGGTGCCTTGGGGGCCCTGCCCACTCCTGGCCCACGCTGTCTGGGAATGTCACTGTGGCTTGTGCTTAAGGAGAGGAGAATGTGCTAAAACACAGATGCACTTGTCCCCAGTCGTCCTTCCTGGGGAAGCGTGGCCGGGTAAGAGGCTAGCGGAAACTCCACGGGGAGTCCCACCAGGCATATGACGCGGCGAATTTAGACCAGCAGAAGTAGGAAAAAGGATCCAAAATTCCAGCAATAGAATTCCGTGTAAAGACGGGCAGATTCGGACAGATGCTGGTGATGCAGGTTTACACAGACAAAAGGGCCAAACAAATACATATGTTACAAGAGAGAAAACAGAATCAGAGATTCCATTTATGTAATAAAATTGAAGTTATTCACCTATCTTTATATTCATTTTCACAGTCTGCTCAAAACAAGACAACAGGCCCCAAATAAAACCCCTTATGCTAAACCTCCTGGCACCAAAGCAAGACGTAATTACTGTTTGGGTCTCCCGGAAATGGAATCTTAATTCAGTCCATCAGGAATCACCTGATCAGCACCAGTCCTGCCTTTTGCCTGATAGACCCCTGCTTTCCCCTACAGGACCGTGACCTTGCAACAATTTACTTGCCTTTTTACCTAGTATAACTTCCCTGTTACTACTCCCTTTTGCCTAGAAAAGTCTTTCATTTTGTCCAGCTCCTTGGAGCTCCTTTCCTTCTGCTAGACGGGATACTGCCGATTCATGAATCATTGAATAAAGCCCATAAGATCTTTAAATTTTACCCAGTTGAGTTTTGTTGTATAACAAATCCAAACGTCTATATACCCAGCCATTAACAGTAGTTCTCGCCATGGGATGGGGGGTTTGAACTTTCTCTTCCGTGTTTGATTTTTTTTTTTTTTTACGGTATTCAAGTATTAGGGGAAATGCATATATATATATAGTCATTTCGAAAGAAAAAAATGGCAAGGTACTGGGAGTCATGTGAATCATGGCACTGCCTTTCTGGTGGCCTAGTTCCCTAAGATAAGAAGGCATTGTGCCTCCTGACCTATGCAGAGGAGAGGAAGTTCTTGTACAGTCTTCCCCAAGGTCTCCCCTACTTTATCACGGCACCGCTAGAAGAATCATTTCTTGTGAGCACAGGGCTTTCCCCTCTACCTCCATACAAAGCATGCCACTTGATCCCCATTATTAATCCGTGTACACATGAAGGCATAGACCGGCAGGTCTGGGGGAGGTTGCAGAGATAGCCCTTGTTGGGGGCAAGCCAGGTGTGGTAGGGTCATGTCTCAACCGCCTGTTCCAGGCCCACACTGGGCAGGACACTTGTAAACAGGACTTCTGCTCAGCTCCAACTTGTCATCTTCCTGATGGGGAGACGTTGTGAGCCGTTAGGACTCGCCTCCAGAAACTGTCCGGGGAGCCTATGGAAACGGCGCTCACTGGGGGAATGAGGCCACACCATCTGTGCCGCATTGCCATGGCTCCTGCACCCCCTTCCCCCCAGAATCCAAAACAGCTGGGGAGCACCCACACCTGTGTTGAGAAAGGAATGAAATCTCCAGCCAAGGAGAGTCGGTAGGTGTAGATATGCACACACACGCCTCAGGAAAGGAGGCCATTGCAGGGGGGCGGGAGTGGGGGTGGCGTTTTGTTTTTTTCCCCCTGGGACAAACAAAACAAGGCAGATTTCTCTGCTAGAGTTCCTTTGAACCAGAAATTACAATCTTTGCTCCAAGAGACAAGAGGATTACAAAACATCTTAAATGTCCTCCTTTTCTCCTTTTACTGCAAAGCTCCAATGAACCCCAAACCCAAGGGTATTCACTGTCACACAACAGATTAAGCAAATAGGACTGGAGAGTCATTTGGGATCTTTTTCCTTTACACAAGCCCCCCTGTGAGGGCAGGGTTTGTGGGGGGAGCTGGGAAGAGGTCGCCTTTGCTAAGGCCGGGCACAGCTTCACTAGGCACAGCAATTATCCTAAAAACATCTGGAGCATGAAATTTTAAAACGCCAGAATTACAGTGGATCGAGTTGGTGCCTAGCATATTCTCCGCACAGTGCCACAGGAGAGGCCGGGGAGCTTTCCCAGGAGGTAAGATTTATCCTCTTTCGCTACCTGTCCTGAAACAAAGTCTCGGGATTTGAATCCATTTGGTGCAGGACTCCACTGGCCCTCTGATTCCCAAGAATCAGAGAAATCCAGAAATCACAACAGATTGCTTATGCATCAGCCCTACAGAAAGGCAACCCGACTTTTGCTTTTTGTTTCACAAATGTATTCAACTGACATTAAAAAGAGAGCGGGAAGAACCAAGCCATCCTCTGCCTTTTAGGAGCAATAGTTTACACCTAGTTAATGAGTTTAAAAAAAAAATCTTCTTTATACAGGAATGCCAGCTAATAGTTGTGGAAGGGAAGAAGAAATTGGAAAATCTACCAGTTTGCAGCCCGGAATGAAGTGGCTTTAGGAAAGGATTCTTCAGACATCAGTAGAGTTAAAGCCAATCGGAATTAGAGTAGACTAGTCATTTTTAGTTCCGTGGAAGGGAGAAAAATTTGCTCCCATCTGTCCTTTCTTAGGAATCCAGAAGGATGTGAGCCCCCCTCAAAATAAGGAAGTAGACAGGTTCTCCAGAAGACAGTAGAGCCCACCGACAGGGTGAGGGGAAGAAGGCAGGGAGAAACCTGCACCCCAGCCCAAGAGGAATAGGACAGAAGCCTCGTAGGCACTGGGGCAAGATTTGGGAGATCTTATACGTTCCATGAGAACTTGAAGTGAAGGAGGCAATGAGGCCAAACAATGGAAAAGTAAAAGGAAAGTCCTTTTGTAACTCTGAGGAAAATAAAAACAAACCCGTGCAGGAAAGGTACCATCATCCCGTCATCCCTGGCGCGCTGGTGGGTTCTACAGTGAACAATGTTTATGTAGTCATGACAATGCAATCCCTGTTAATGACTTTCTCTGTTTAAAACTGACCTAGAGGGGCACCTGGGTGGCTCAGTTGGTTAAGGGTCTGCTTTTGACTCTGGTCATGACCCTGGGGTCCTTAGATCAAGCCCCACATTGGGGGAGTCTTGAAGAAGAAGTCTGCTTCTCCCTCTCTCTCTACTCCTCCTCCCTACTTGGGCACATGCGCTCTCTCCCGCTCTCTCTCTCTCGCGCTCTCTCTCTCTCTCTGTCTCAAAAACCAAAAAAACAAAACAAAAAAAAAACTTACCTAGAATCCAACAAGGAGACTTCAGGATCAAAGAACTTAGTATAAACCTCTTCTACCTTGACAACATGGGCATTTGAGTACAGACGAGTGGTAAGAGGTAGGAGATCTCTAGGAATGTAAAGCTTATTCTACAACATTAAGAAGCAAGAAGTTGCTATTATTGACCTAATAAGAAATCAAGTCCAAGCAGATCTCTCCAAAAGTGACAAATGAAACCCAGAGAAAAAATAAAGAGTGATAGTATTATACTGGGCCATTGGGGAGAGATGGAGAAGTGGTAGAGGGGAACTAAGTCTTCATCTGTCATGCCAGGAGGTCAATAATTAATCAGTCTATAAACTGCAGCAAAATATACTTAAAAATATAGAGGTAACTTTCAGAAGAAAGAGCTAAATGTGCTTGTAAGGGCTGCCTCCAAAGAGTGGGGCCCAGGCTGGGAAGGATGAAGCAAGAAACAGTTGTTTCTCTTTATAAACCCTTTTGTACAATTTATTTTTTAACTAAGAACGTGTGCCACCTGGATTAAAAAACCTATCTTTAGAATATGGTTACAAGTAACGCACGGAACCATTAATTGGGGGATGACTGTCATCCTGTGTATGTGTATTATCTTTTTTTTTTTTTTTTTAGAAACAGGAAGGTTCCACCGAGATTGTATTATCTTGATTTAAAAATGTCGACATAGAATTAACAGAATTGCAACTCAACACCTAACATGGGAGTGACCGACACCCGTAAGTATGGAGTCTCCCGCTCTCGGGTAGGTGTTTCTCCTAAATTATGCATGTCTTCTTTCATGTCTCTCACCAAGAATGTTGTTGTCTATATATTGTTTCTACATATTTCTTGCTGACTAAGACTTTTACATTTGTATTCCCGTTTTAGATAGGATTTTTAAAGAAAGATGTATAGGTGATTATTACTAACATAGAAAAATCATTGATTTTGCTATTTTAAAATATGACCCTCCTACTGTAATCTTGCATTACTGTAAATAGGTTTTCAGTTGGACCTCTTGGGGGTTTTTTAGGGACTGATAATATCATCGATGAGTAATGATTGCCCAGATTTAATTCTGCTTATTCCTTTGCTCTGTTTACCCTATTTTTTAAGTCGTCAAATGGCAGTGACAATGCTAAGCATCCTTATCCCCTTCCTGACGTTGGTGGAAGTTCACCTCCCATTCCCTACAAGAAAGGTTTTGAGCTAACGGTTATCACAAGGTAACAATGCCCACTGGTCAAGATGATGGGCTTTTATTTTTTTTTTTTAATTTTTTATTTATTTCTTTGACAGAGAGAGAGAGAGATCACAAGCAGGCAGAGAGGCAGGCAGAGAGAGAGGGGGAAGCAGGCTCCCTGCTGAGCAGAAAGCCCGATGCGGGGCTCCATCCCAGGACCCTGGGATCATGACCTGAGCTGAAGGCAGAGGCTTTAACCCACTGAGCCACCCAGGCACCCCGATGATGGGCTTTTAGATCAGACTGCCTGGTCCTGGGTCAGATCTGGATCCTCCATTTTCCTAGCAGCATGACCTTGACCAGTTACTTACCCTCTACACCTCAGTTCCCTTGTCTGTAAGATGGGATAACAGTGCCTGCTTTACTGGGTAGTTGTGCTCACTAAATGAGATTGTAGGTGCAAAACACCTGTCCGATGCAGGGCACATCCAGTGGACGTTACTTTCAAGAATCTAATGTATAACACTCGTTCCGTATCATCTTGTTAGATTTGGCCTTTTATTAGCCCCTTGAGGCTACTTTGGACCTCACTCTGCCATTAATTTTCATGGCTTCCATTAGTTCAGGAGAGCCTTCCTGATTCCCTGGGGTTCGAGTAAAACTTTGAGGTGCTGTGTGCATTCCACATGAGGAATCATAAGTGTCACCATAGATCCCTGGTGAGGATATTCTCCTCTGTCTTCTTTGTATCTTATTAAGAAGGGAAACATCATGGGGCACCTGGGTGGCTCAGTGGGTTAAAGCCTCTACCTTCGGCTCAGGTCATGATCTCAGGGTCCTGGGATCGAGCCCCGCATCGGGCTCTCTGCTCAGCAGGGAACCTGTTTCCCCCTCTCTCTCTGCCTGCCTCTCTGCCTACTTGTGATCTCTCTCTCTGTCAAATAAATAAAATCTAAAGAAAAAAAAAAGGAGGGAAAAATCAGATAGCCGTGGGGTGAGGTCACAGCTCTAGCTCTCGATGTGTGGTCTTGGGCAAAGTCTTAACTTCTCTTGGCTTCTAGCTCCTCATCTCCCAGTGGAATGAGAATGTCCGCCTCTGGGAGCTATTTCGAACATGAGAGGAGTGAGCAAAAGCACACACCTACCCTGGTATTTCTTTCCACTTCTTCTCCCAGGGCCCCTTGTCCAAAATCAGAGGTAGTGAGTGACCTGGACAGCGGGAGGAAACCAAGCTCCCTGGGATTAAACCCCGCTCCACTTTAGGCAGATATAATTCAGCCTTTCCAGGCTCAACTTTGGTGGGAGTCAGAGGCTCCCAAACCTGATACCGCAGCCGAGCCACCTCACAAGAGATGCTCTCACCTCTGAAAAAGCAATCCCTTCGCCAGTCCCTTCACCATCAACAGCTCTGAAATCCTCAGCTGAGGGACTTGCTGTGCGACCCAGGGATACAGCTTCCTCCCCTGCAGAGATCAATCTTCCCTCAGCCAGAACCTGTTCAAAGCCCTCAGACCTTCCAGAAAGGCGCCTACAGCTCTGTGCAAAGTGTTTTTATTAATATTTGGACAAGACAAAGGAATGCATTACCATAGAGCCACAACTGCAAGGAGCAAAGACATTCAATTCGCTCTGAGTCACCCCAAGCAAATGCCACGAAAACACAGACAAAAGCCCCCCTGCTGACCGTCCGGGTTGCTAGAATACCAATTATCAGCATCTGTGGACTCGTCCACTTGGTACACGCGTGCGGCTTTGCTCTGTCCTGGGGCCAAACCATCCCCACCCAGGACAGAGGAGCGCAGAGGTTCCGATCAGCAGCCCTGCGCCAGCCTCAGATCTGCATTTTCAGGAAAGCCCGCCTTGGGGCTTTTCCTGACTGGCATCTGGAGCCATGAGACCCCTGTCCAGTGGACAATGCCCTTTATTTGGATCATCCTCCTACCTTCCCCGTCTGTCTGAAAGGCCCCAACCACTCACTCAAACCAGAGACCCGATAACAGCCTCAGATCCCTCTATGCATCGCTCACCAAGGCCTGTCCGTTGGATTTCCTAAACCACACCCAGACGTGTTCATTTCAGTTTCCCTCCCTCCCCGGCACTTGCTGATTTACTACCACAGCCTCCTTCTTGTCTTGGTGCTCTAGTCTCTCCCTCACCAATACACTGGTCTCCATGCCACCACAAAGCGCTTGCCCTCCAGGTGAGTTCCAAATCTATGATATTCAAGACCCTGTATGATCAGGGCGCCTGGGTGGCTCAGTGGGTTAAGCCTCTGCCTTCGGCTCGGGTCATGATCCCAGAGTCCTGGGATCTAGCCCAGCACGGGGCTTTCTGCTCAGCAGGGAGCCTGCTTCTCTCTCTCTACCTGCCTCTCTGCTTACTTGTGATCTCTCTCTCTGTGTCAAATAAATAAATAAAATCTATATTAAAAAAAAAAAAAAGACCCTGTATGATCTGCCCTCAGCCACCTCTCCTTGCCCTCCTGGGCCCAGGGCCACACCCCACCAGGCTGAACACGGTCCCCTTCTATGGCACTCATCATCTCCTCCCTCACTGTCCCCGCTGCCTCTAACCACCTCCTCCTGGTTCCCTCCTGATGAAGTTTTTGAATACAGGTGAGGCTCGATGGGGTAGAGTCCGGAGCCAATGACCAAGAAAGAATTCTTGAGAAATCTTTGGTGCAAAATGTTGGTTCATTAAAGCAC
The DNA here is from genome assembly GCA_028646535.1 of Procyon lotor. Taxonomy (NCBI): domain Eukaryota; kingdom Metazoa; phylum Chordata; class Mammalia; order Carnivora; family Procyonidae; genus Procyon; species Procyon lotor. The sequence goes on from CM053603.1 coordinate 57,261,075, forward strand.
GGGGACAGGACCTGTGGGCAGAAAGAGCAGCGGCGCTGGGGATGTGAGGGGTTGCTGACTATATACTATGGGTTTGGGAGAGGTAAGGAAAAACGAAGGCTTCGTATGCTAAAGAGAAGATACCAGAGGCCTTGCCATTGTCAGGTTAAGATTGTTTTTCCCCTCTAGCAAGGTATTAACATTAACATAGTTGCAAGATTCTTGGAAGAATGTTACACATGTCCCACCTAGGAGTAGGGAGTAGGGGGAGGTCGCAGCTGTCAGTTTCTTTGTCCTCAGTTTGCCTTCTGTTCCCCCACTCCCATTCACCCTCAAATTCCGCTCAAGTGTCATATCTGGGGACAGTTTTCTTTGTCCTAACCACACTAAGAGCCAGAGCCACTGTGATGATATCCACCTTCCTCTCTGATGCCCATCATCCTCCGGACCATGGTCCAGGAGCGTGAGGTGACATATTTCCAGAGAGTTTCAGCCAGATAGAAACATACTCAGTTCCTGCAAGGAACATTCCAATGGCTGTAGTCCCTTTGCCAATTAAAGGGCTGGGAAGGACTCTACGGGAATGTCATGGGACCCCAAAGGTGAGAGAAGCCTGAGAAAACCCGGGCATCTCAGGAGGCAATGGTTGAGGACATGAACTAAAAGTGTATTCAGATCGCGGTGATGACATTCACAAGCTCTGCTACTGGGCATGTTACTTAATTTCAACTGTTTCATCTGAAAAATAGGGGTAATTAGTCCTACCTCATGGGCTGGTTGTAAAGATTAAGAGATAATGCAGGAAAAGAACTTTGCACAGTGCCTGGGACACCAGCAGCAGTAGTTGATAACCTAAGTAACAGGAGAGGATGGTGGTGGCAGTAATGGTATTTAGTAGCAATAATTATTCCATGCACATCAAGTCCCCCTAAGACCTTCCAAGTCATCCGGTGCCTTGTTCTGCCCTGGAGGGGCTGATGGAATTTAGAACGTCTGTGACTCAGAGTTTGGAGCTTATTGCATCTAACGGTTGAAACTTCAGCTCTTTGCACATAGATATTAATCTCCACTGAAATATTGGAGAGCTTTAATTAAGGCGATCGGGCTGATTAATGATTCCCTCTGGGCGAGTGCCGAGGCACCCAGAAGTGGAGCAAGGGCTTTCTCAAACACAGGCAGAGCAATCTATCCAGCAATTTGCAGACGATGCCAGCTCTTCCCAGGCTGTTGGCTCTCAAGGCTGCACCCCCATCCAGGGTGCCCGTGGCTACTTTTGCAGTCATAAACACACCCGCCTATCAAGAGGAATGACTGGGTCACCGAGCCTTGGCGATTTCTTTATTCTAACTCTTAACTCTTCCTCTGCAAGAACTGAGTAAATAGGACTAGAAGCAGCCGCAGGGCTTTGGGGTAAGAAACTCCAAATTCTCACTCCGTTCCACTGTAAATTTGAATTAGATAAACCCCCAGAACTCAGGGTTCGACTCCCCCTGAACCCTGTGGAAAGTAGACCTTCCCCAGACCTAAAATGCCCTCGGCAATAATCTCCTCACCTTCCAGAAGGGAGAAAGAGCAAAATGTATGTTTATTCGGGAACAGCACCTCGGGCCAGGCCTTCTGCTGGGTATTGGGACGCCCAAGACTGGGTGAGGGCTTTGGAGTCAGGATTTGAATCAATGAGTTCAGGATTAAATAAACTAATTCATGTGCTTAGGTCAGTGTTTCTCACATTGTAATGTGCATACAAATGATCTGGGGATCTTGTTAAAATGCAGATTCTGACCGAGCAGGTCTGGGGTGGGGCCCCAGGCAGCGTCTGGTTTACGAACTCTTGGATTATGCCAGTGGTGCTGGTCCAAGGAGCACACTTTGAGTAGTGGACGGCTTAGAAGGTTGCCTCACTTAGCAAATGTTGGATGTGGTAGCTATAATTGTATGTGCTCAATCACCGTTTGAGGAGCAGAACTGAGCAGAAATTTGTACAGCCTAATGATAGCGTATTCAGTATTATCATATCTCTCATTGTATTTAATCTCCATAATCTGGCAAGGCAGAAATCCCTGTCCCCATTTACAAGTAAGGCATCTTAGGTGTCTTTCATCTCTCCTGGAAAATTCTCCACAATTACTTCTGGGACCGTTGTCTCTCCCTTTCTTTCAAACAAATTAGGACTCAAACTAGACTGTGTATAACTTCATACTCGACACCTTTCTGTACCACATTCTTTGTGATTTCTTCGTGTTTTTTCCAGTTCACTAATTCTTGTTTCCTCAGTCTTGAATCTGCTGTTGAACACACCCACTGAGTTTTAAATTACCATTGTTAATTGCCATTGGTTTGTAAATTTCCATTGTTAGGCTTTCATTTCATTTCCAGAAGTACAAATTGGTTCTTTTTCAGTTCCTTCTGGCCATTTTTACTCTTACTCCTTTTTTCATATTTTCAATTCCTTTTTTTTCAATGCCTTCTTTTATTTCTTTAAAAACAGTAGGAATATTTATTTTATATTCTGTATCCGATAATTCTCATCTTTGAGAATTTACTGAGACTTTTGTCAAGTATGTCATGATATTGTGATTCTTAAGAAATGTGTTTGCTTTCATCCCTTCCTGGCATGGATGGAGTTCTACAACCCTTGGAATTTCCCAGGTGATAAGAGCAAGAAAGGTGTCTTTGTTACTCCTAACAAACTTCTTCCAACCACACCTGAGTTTACTAAATTAAGGAAATGAGTTTTAGAAAGCCCCTAAGGAAAAATAAGAAAAAGAAAGAAAGAGAGAGAGGGGGAGGGAGGGAGGAAGGAAGAAATGGAAGGAAGGAAGGAATGAACGAACGAAGGAAAGAACCCCTAAGGATGAAGATCGGTTGCCAGAGGAACCACCAGGTGACTAAGGGCCTGGAACATCGGACCCTCTCACCAGGTGACTAAGGGCCTGGAACATCAGACCCTCTCACCTTCCCCAGCCTCTGGGGAATGGGGAAGGGCTGGAGACTGAACCAATCAATCCCCAATGCCCAATACGTAATCTAGCATGCCTACGTAATGAAGCCTCTGTAGAAAACCCTCTCGGAAAGGGTAGGAGGGCTTCTGAGTTGGGGAGTACTCGGAGGTACCTGGGGAATGGTGTGGATGTGGAAGGAAACTCCATGCCCTTTCCCCACACCTTGCCCTATGCATCTTTTCCATCTGGCTGTTGCTGAGTTCTATCCTTTTAAAATGACCCGCAAGGGGTGCCTGGGTGGCTCAGTGAGTTAAAACCTCTGCCTTCGGCTCAGGTCATGATCTCAGGGTCCTGGGATCAAGCCCCACATCGGGCTCTCTGCTCAGCGGGAGCCTGCTTCCCCCCCTCTCTCTCTCTGCCTGCCTCTCTGCCTACTTGTGATCTCTTTCTCTTTCTGTAAAATAAATAAATAATCTTTAAAAATAGATAAATAAAATGAACTGGTGATCCAGTAAGTAAGTTGTTTTCCTAAGTTCTGTGGGTCACCCCAACAAAGGATGAGCCCGAGAAGGGGGTTATAGGAAACTCCAATTTATAGTTGGTTGATCAGAAACACAAGGGACAACTAGGACTTGCGGTTGACATCTGACATATGATGGGAGTGGGGAGGCAGTCTTACGGGGCGGATTCCTCCACCTATGGGCTCCAATCTCCAGGTAGATAGTGTCAGACTTGAGTTGAATTGCAGGACCCCCAGCTGGCCTCAGAGAAATGCTTGGTGCGCAGAGTAGCCTCACAACTTTGGTGACCGGAAATGAAGTCCTGAGGGCACAAAGAGTAATGAGAAACAGAAGAGTTTTTCCTACACAGGTGTTCCTACTGACTTTTTCAAGGCGCCTTGTCTTCTTTTAAGTTGTACATTTTTATTGTGAGTCCAGAATCATAGGAATTCCATCAGAGGGAATTATTCAAGCCTGGAGAGGATGTCCATTTGTTTCTTCGGGTGTTGGAAGCTCGACTCTCTCGGGCCCATCTTTTTTTTTTTTTTAAAAGATTTTTATTTATTTGACAGAGAGAAACACAGCGAGAGAGGGAACATGAGCAGGGGGAATGGTAGCGGGAGAAGCAGGCTCCCTGCTGAGCAGAGAGCCCGATGCGGGGCTCCATCCCAGGACTCTGGGATCATGACCTGAGCAGAAGGCAGACGCTTAACGACTGAGCCACCCAGGCGCCCGTCTCTTGGGCCCATCTTAAAAATTCTCAGCTTGTTAATTTCAAACCTTGCAAATAACCGAATTCGGGCACTGGCCCCACCCAGGAGCCCGCCCAGGTCCACAGATTCAGCGGGTTCTTTCCACCTGTACCCAGGATCAAGCCTAAGCTGGGACAAGCAAGTTTCCTTGCATTATTCCTTTGCAAGGAGGGTTTTTCCCGGTTTATGTTTTTACTGAGAGCGTAGACCTTTGTGGATCATAGCTTCACACGGAGTGGAAAGAAGACCCCAACTCTCACCAGCCCCAGTGTCTTGCTCCCACTCATGTCTGTGGTAGCAGGTGCCTCCAGCAACATCAGTGCCCACTCGCATACCTTCGTTCCCTCTCCCACTTCACCCCGAGTCTCTAATGACATCCTTCATTTTCTTGCAAGGTCATCTTGCATATAAAATTATGTTTCTTATGTTTTATCGAGCATTGTTAGTAGTTTGTAATAGAAGGGTTTTAGATTTTCTGATCTCTCCTTTTGCCAGCACAGACATCTCTTTTACAAAACTCACAGTGCTCAGTGAAAATGATGAAATGTGACACACACAACACAGCAGGCAAACTACCAAAAGTCTTTGCCTTTTTAAAAAGGGAATAAGAGGTTGGATATTATCCATGTTAAGGTATCTTGGAGATAATATTGCTCTGGGGCCTTTACCAGTAAACACTTAGAGGAAAATGGCATCTCAGGAAAGGTTCATAAAGCACATTCCTGGGAGAATTTTCTTCTTGGAAGAGTGATAAGAACTTGCATCTACCTGTCAGGGGGTAGTTTCTGTATATTCCACCTGAGATGAATAAAAACACTCCTTGAAGATCAATGTAATGATAATGGTTCCCACAGCTTAAAGTTGCATAAAGGGCATTGTTTAAAAAGTACTTCTATTATACTTATTTTGTGCCCCTTTGGACATATGTCCCAGAAGGACCCCCGGGTTACGAAGCTATGTAGGAGGGAGTACTGGGGCACCTCCTCTGGGTTCAGAAGCCCCCACACCAAAAACAATGCAACGAAGCCTTTTTGAAGAAGGCTTTGAACAAGCCACCTGGAACCCAAAAACCTCTGCTTTTTTTCTTCCCTGAATTTAACTTCATCACATATGCTGAGATCTATGGGGAGACTGGCACTCTTCCAAGGGTCACTGGTGTTCACCCTACTCAGAGTTCTCATAGTCTTGGCCATCTCGTACAGTTTGCCATAGATTCAACCCAAGGTCCATTGGAGTTCATGTCCAGCATCCTTCCATTCCCATTAACAGCCCATCCCCCAGGCTCTTACCGCAGAGGTGGGTTGTTGGGAGACACAGTCCAACAAGGAATACTGTGAAACTCTCAGTTGCCCCACAATCCTACCACCCGACACAGGACTTCTCAAACTGATAAGGAAAAACTGTACTCTAAGCTGGCTGACCAAACCAGCAAGGGAACTCCAGGCCCTGTCTCAAAGCCCTTCCGGGTTCTTCTTTCCTACCCTGTATCCCACGGGCACCAAAATACCGAGTATGCGGAAGTAGGAGGGTATAAATTACCCTCCCTGCTTGTGCTTGGGGCTCAGACCTCCAGAGAATGGACTCTTCCAGGTTTCGAAACAAAACAGTAGGCTCTCTGCAGCCTCAGGACACCATTGGTGCAGGGACAGTGGCCTTGTTGGATGAAACTCAAGCGCTCAGCAGACTGGTCCTAGGAACGTGGCCATCACTGGCCCCCACTGTTGCTTTTTTTTTTTTTAAGTTTTCTTTTATTTTGGTAATCTCTATACTCCATGTGCGTCTTGAACTTACAACCCTTAGATCAACAGTTGCTTGTTCCCCCAACTGAGCCAGCCAGGGTGATGAGGGAACAGAAGCCAAGCTGAGGACAAGGCAGAAGCTGACCCCCTGCAACCTCCCCCTCCCCCAACTCCTGGGTGGGAATGTGTGACATTCTTCCAGGAATCTCCCATCTTACTTAAATACCTTGCTGGAGGGGAAAAACAACCTTAACCTGACAATGGCAAGGCCTTAAGGCTTCGGTATTTTGTACTGATTTTGTAGGTCCTCTTTAGCATATGGAAGTTCTATTGAAACCTCCCTTTTCCTTACCTCCCCCAACCCCATCTGATATAACCTGTGACTCCTCACAACCCCGGGGCAGCAGCCTTTCTGCCCACGGGTCCTGTCCCTGTGCTTTAATAAACCACCATTTTGCACCAAAGACGTCTCAAGAATCTTTTCTTGGTCATCGGCCCTGGACTCCACCCCACTGAATCTCGCGTATATTCTAAAACTTCATCAAGGGCACTTCCCCCCGCCCCCCTCTGTTGTTCTTTTTGAGCAGGGCAAACATAGAAGGGCAGGTCTGGGTTGGATGGGTTTTTCTAGGTGCCATGCTATACACCCTACATAGCATGGGACCTCTGTTCTTTCAGTTCTCTGATTCTTGATCCCAAAGGTGAGGAATATTCATTTCTCTTTCCTTACCTAAAAATCTTTAGTTCCTCCCCATCTTGCTCAATATAAAACCTTAGGAGATTTTGGCCTTTTCCCTGATAGCCTGACATGACCCAGAACATTCCAAGGCATGGTTATAAATAATCACCTACCATTTCAGTGTTGATGGTCAGTTCTTACTCACCTTCAAACCATCACAATTCTAAGTTCAACCAGGAAGCAAATACTACAAAAAGATCAGGCATATACAAAAAGTCAGAAAAACAATATCACTTAACACATATAAGGAAACTAAGGCACAAGGCATGTCAGGAACTTATTCCATGTCACGGAGCCAGGACACAAGTCCAGGCCAACTGCACCCAAATCTGCTCACTTTGCCAGTATGCCATGTTGTTCTCACACTGGGTAGCTCACTTCTTCAACATCACTCCATTTTATGAGGAAACATGACCCCGATATAAACTTCACGAGTAGCTTGGAAAAGCCAAGATTTTCCCATGATGCCATAGTTGGAATTAGCACCAAGCTTATCCAAACAACAGAGAGATTAAAGAAGAACAGAAACAACAGAGACGGAGAGACAGAGCAGAGACTCTTGGTGATGACTGTCTTTTTTTTTTTTTTTTAAGATTTATTTATTTTAGACAGAGAGAGTCGGGGGAGGAGTAGAGGGAGAGAATCGCAAGCAGACTCTGTGCCGAGTGTGAAGCCCAATGTGGGGCTCGATCCCACAAACCATGAGACCATGACCTGAGCCTAAACCAAGAGTTGGATGCTCAGCCTGACTAAGCCACCCATGTGCCCCTGATTACTGTCTTTGCTTCATTTTCCTGTATGGGTTTGTCACTTTACAGACCTCCTTTTAATCTGAATTAGGGGACACACACACACACACACACACACACACACACACGCACACACGCACACACACGCACACACACACACAGAGAAATATACATGCACATGCCTGAATAATCTAAGAGAAATGTGTCCTAGGAAGGCCAGAGAAGTCTCTGTAGACAGAAACAGCATCTTCAGGGCTGCTCTGTCCTGAGGGGAGCACAGGAGAGAGCAAGACAGCCAGGCAGGACTCTGTCCAGAGAAGCCCATGGCCCAGATAAGCAGAGGTCAGATAAACAAGGCTTCCCTGTGATCAGCTGCCTCTCCTGAGCAGGGTGGCCAGGGGGGTCAAAGAACAAAATACATACCTGTCCCCAGGGCAGGTTCGGTTGCTCCAATCATCCAGGCAATGGTTTATCAAGAATCTGGCCCTTTCAGTAGACTGAGCCACGGACCCGGAGCCAAGAATTCAGCTCTCAGCCCCCCTCTGCTACTGACTCACTCACCACCCCTCACGGAGGGTAGAGATGTCTGCCCATCGGCTTTGCTCAGTGCCACAGCCTCAATAAAAAGTGAAGCAACAAGAACAACTAGCATTTATGAAGACTGAATGTGTGCCATATTCTTCACATACATGATCTTGACCTGCCCACAACTCTGAGGTAGTTATGACTGTCATCTTACACGTATGGAAACTATGTGAAGAAAGCTGAGAAGACCCAGCTCCAATCACATGGCTGGCGAGCAGCAGCACTTGGACTTGGACTTGGACCTGAACCCAGGTGCGCCTGGCTCAAGCAGCCCTATGCCACGGTGGCTCGCTGTTGCTCTCACCTTCCTCACGTCAGTTTCTTTTCCCAAAGAAGAGCAGTGGCTCCGTTGGGAGACTGTCATTATCACTTTTTTCCTCCTTCTCTCTCCTACCTCCCTCCACCGCTCACTGGGATTTTAATGGTGGCTCTGGGGAGTAAGACCCAAATTTGGAGAGTCAAGCCCAGCAGTCTCATTGACCCCTTGTGGGTTTTGGAGACTAGATGTGATTATTTATTTTTAAGACGATGCCCCTGTTCTCTGCAGAAGCACAGACTGAAGAGAAATCCTAAGAAGATTTTCAGAATGTGTGTTCGTTACGTGTTTTGTCATTTCCGCGGCATGCAGAATTTATGAGCATTTAAGAAATCAGCCCCCACTGCAGAGTTCCTTCAGTTCTTCCAGCTGCCTGTTCCTCGTGATGCAAAGGTGTCTCTGCCAAATCAAAGGATATGTAGAACAAGCACTCCATGGAATATTTGCAAAATAATGTGATAGGAGCCGAGCGTCCTAGCCTCAGCTGCGGTGAAAACACTAGAGTCTAGAGAGCCTGACACACCAGCAGGCTGACGTCCCCTCTCACTTCCTCTCCTTTTCCAAGTCTGGCTGCTGAGATCTTTCTCACACGCTCTCAGGGATCCTCAAGGGTGGGTCAAGACCTGTGTGTCGGCGAAGCCGTTTGTGCAAAACTCAACATCCTCAGACACAAGGAGCCTTCCACTACGGAGTCCCAAACTGATAGTAAATTCTGGTAGATTAAATGAGACAAAATGGCCCAAATATTCTAATGTCTACACCATCCCCATCATTGGGTCTGGCCTGAACCAAACCCAACCCAGAGCCCAGAACAATTCCTGAGAATAAATGGTGCTGGAGGAAGGTCTAAAGGTTTGGGGAGCATGACCACAGCCACTCTCTGAAGGTTGTGGCAGGGCGAGAAGACTCCTTTTCACCCTGGTCCTTCTTCCCCTTCACCATCTCTTTCAACTCACCATTGCAGGAGAACAGCCTAATGGTTACAGGACCCTTGTCTGGAGCTGAGACCCTGCGTTGGCAGTTAATACCAGAAATCTCCATGGTGCAACCCAGAAGGAATTGAACCCTAAGAATAGAGCTTTAATTGACAAGAAATAAAGTCAGCACTTTGGTTTTGTAGCAAAGTCATCTTTTTGTATCACATTGAAAGAAATTAATTCTCACGGTGGTGAGATGTATTTAATTTTAAATTAGTTTAGATGAAAACAAGCAACAACCCAGGTTGGAAACTCTTCCCCTGCCAACATTCTGTATTTCTCTCCAGAGAAAGAGAACCAACAGAATGTGTGTGTGTGTGTGTGTGTGTGTGTGTGTGTGTGCGTGTGTGCCTCTGTGTGTGTGTGTGTGTGTGTCTAGACAGAGAGACAGCTTTGACGGAATTGGTTCACATGACTTTGGAGGCTTGGCAAGTCCAGAATCTGCAGGGTAGGCCAGCAGGCTGGAGACCCAGGGAAGAGTTGCAACTTGAGTCTATATGTAGCTTCCTGGCAGAATTCCCTTTCTCCTGGGGAGCGCAGTCTTTTTTCTATTAAGGCCAACATTACTACTTACTTTTCTCATCCCCCACCACATCCCTTGTGCAGAACCAGAGTACGTTCCCGTCTTTGATAGAGCTAAAGGACTTGGGTAGAAGAAAAAGTCCTTTCCGATACTGAGCAAATGCCTGAGACCAGAATTCTGGGAATGTGTTGGGGGGTGGGGGTCATAACTGGGGCATTAGAAAGGTCCAGAACAACAACAGGACATACGGGTTCAGTAAGACCCAGGTCCCAACGTAAACCTGACAGTGAGGGCTCATGGCATGAGCAGTGGCTCGACAAGAAGCTTGCCATCCAATGCATACTATGTTTTACATATGTGGGATCACACTTCTCAGATGGCTCTATAACCACAGAACCAAGAACGATCTAGATCAGTTGACAGCTAACCAAACCCCCAGCCGTGTGCATGAGCCCAGCTGACACCAGCAGAGCCTCTTAGCCACCCACCACACACGCAATTGCAATCAACGCTCAATGTCCTATGCCACTGCAGTTTTGTGACTATTATGCAGCATTTTTGTGGCCATAGTGAACTGATACACCAACTTTCCAAGTCAGGAAATGGGCTGGCAAATTCAAATGTTGACTGGGAGAGTCAGCTAATACAACCCTGCAAAGAGGTAAAATGGAGTCTACATTAAACTGGAAAATACATGCCCATCTGAACGGGATAGTGGGTACTCAGCTCAACTCGTCATGCCACGGGGAAATGTTGATTTGGTACTTCCGAGTTAGGGTTTCCAGGGAGACGAAGATGCAGGAGTTCCTATGACATAGACTGTTTTATATGTTTTCAGTACATTTTATTTTCCTCAGAAAGCTGGACAGCAGTAACCAAAATGCAAGTTAAAACTCAACTGAGATATCATTTCTCTCTCTATCCAAAAGATTAGGAAAAACTGAGAAGTTCAACAATATGCTTTGTTGGTGGAGCTTTGGCAAAACAGGCACTTTCATACATCACTAGAGGGAATGCAAAACGGTGTGTATAACCCCTATGGAGAGAATTTGGAGATATTTAGTAGAATTACATATTCATTTACCCTGTGAACCAATAATCATACTGCTTGGAATTTATCCCAAACATATATTGCCAAAACTACAAAAAAGACATATGCACAAGGTCACTAATTGCAGTGCCAATCATAATAGCAAAGGCAGAAAACAACCAAAATGCCACAGTCAGGGACTGGCCAAAAAAATTATGATACATCCATATGATAGAGTACTGTATAACTATAATAAGGAATGCGGAATATCTCTATCGTCCACTGTGAAGTAAGTTCCAACTTACATTGGTAAAATGATTAAAAAAAAAAAAAACTAAGGTGCAGAAAAATGTGTATCACATTCTACTATTTCTGTAGGAAAGGAGGAGATATATAGATATATTTTTATACAGATCAATTGGATTTTTCAATGGAAAATAAGCCACACAAACATTTTAAAGAGTTGTTTATAGGGGAAAGGAAGGTACAGAGTAGGAAAGACAGAAAGAGAGGCTAGGGTTATTTGAACATATTTTTGTGTTTAGATATTTCTTTAATGCCATGTAATTTTTCTTTAAAATATTAATCCCCAAATATGAAAAAATAAAAAGAATTAAGTGAAACTGTGTGTCCATTTTGGTGGCAAAACAACATAGAAGCTATAGTAATTTGACTGCATACTTTTAGTGGCATATATCCTAAGTACAAAAAGAATTATAAAAAAAAAAACAACACTGGGGCGCCTGGGTGGCTCAGTCATTAAGCGTCTGCCTTCGGCTCAGGCCATGATCCCAGGGTCCTGGGATCGAGCCCCACATCGGGCTCTCTTCGCAGTAGGGAGCCTGCTTCTCCTCCTGCTACCATTCCCTCTGCTTGTGTTCCCTCTCTAGCTGTGTTTCTCTCTGTCGAATAAATAAAATCTTTAAAAAAAAAAAAAAAAACAGGAAGTAACTGTTTCAGTAATAATATTGCTGGTAGGAGTGTGTAGGTTTGGAATTCTAAGACTGATAGATGTAATGTGGGATAAAACCAATTCTATCATCCAAGCTGTTTTGGAGAACAAAGACTTTGGGTGTGGGAAGAAGGAAATGCAGATGTTGGAGAAGTTTAAGTAAAAATCATGTAATCCTGAAACTGAAAAGGAAGCATTGGTTCAAATTCATAATGTATTTTATGATGATGATAGCTAGCTAGCTAGATGCTAGAGAGATAGATAGATAATAGATAGATAGATAGATAGATAGATAGATAGATAGATAGATAGATAGATAATAGGTAGATAATAGATGATAAGTAGATAGATGATACATGCATAGGTAGGTACATACATACATACATACATACATACATAAACTACCCATATTTTCCAGTTCTTTCCCCAAGACCCAAGACACTGGAAAAAATGCCAAGGCCAATAGCAATGAGTTTCCTTAGTGCTCAAATTGGGGTCTCTCGACACCAGTTCTTACCAAAATGAACCAAATGTGCTTGGAGGAACAGTTAATTCCAAGTCTGGTACAGGAAATAAATGAGAAGCCTAAAACATCTAACTGTATCAGAAAACAAGAAAATTATCAAAGACTGATGGGGTTATCCCAACTAGCAAAGGTTCCCTATGGCCAAAGGTGGGGGAATCTAAGTATCAATAATAATAATCTTTGAAAATAATCATAAAATGGAACAGCTGGGTGGCTCAGTGGGTTAAACCCTCTGCCTTTGGCTCAGGTCACAATCTCAGGGTCCTGGGATCGAGCCTCGCATGGGGCTCTCTGCTCAGCAGGGAGCCTGCTTTCCTCTCTCTCTCTGCTTGCCTCTCTGCCTACTTGGGATCCCTCTCCTCTTTGTCAAATAAATAAATAAAATCTTAAAAAATAAAACTAAAAAAATTAAAATAATCATTTCATATGCAATAATATGCATTTCATATGCAATAATCATTGCAATAAATTAAAATGTATCAACTATGTTTAAATTCATGGGTTCATAATTTTTTAATAAGATAATTGGAAAAATGCAAACATTGACTAGATGTTCAATAATACTAAAGAATCTAGGAGTAATCATGGTAATGGGGATTATGTTTTTAAAAGAACATAAGGAATAGCTCAGAGGACCACAGAGGAAAGGAGAGGAAACTGAATGGGAAGAAATCAGAGAGGGAGACAAACCACGAGAGACTCTGGACTCTGGGAACCAAACTGAGGGTTACAGAGAGGAGGGTGTGGGGGTTGGGGTAACAAGCTAATGGGTATTAAGGAGGGTACGTGATGTGATGGGCACTGGGCGTTATACGCAACTAATGAATCATTGAACACTACATCAAAAACTAAGGATGTACTATATGCTGGCTAAATGAACATAATAATAAAAAAATAAATTAAAAAAAGAGTCCTCATATTTTAGAGGTATATATCATCATCCTAATTATCCACGGATTCTATATCTGCAGATCCCCCTACTCACTAAAATTTATTTGTAGCTCCAAATATCAGCGATCTCAGCTTTTTTGTGGTCAATCACAGACATGGGCGGAGCAGCAAAAATCTGAATCACTTGACATACACCTTCCCAGCTCAGGTTGGGCAATGGATGCCCTGCCTTCTTATTTTAGTCCTCATATCGTAAACAAATACTCTTTCTGTGGTCCATTTAATGTTGTGTTTTTGTGATACGTTTTTGGTAATTTCACTATTTAAAATGGTTAAATTAACTGCTGAGATGCAAGCTAGTATTCCCAAGGGCAAAGCGCCATCTGGAGAAAACACACCTGTTAGATAAGTCTCATTGAGGCTCAAGGTATAGTGCTCTTGGCCACGAGTTCAATGTCAATGAGTCAATAATATATATTAAATAAAGCGCCTTTAAACAAAAACACGTGTAAAACAAGGTTATGTATTTATTGGTTGAAGAAAAGGTGCCAGAGGCTTGCAGGAACCTCACCCTTCATGTCCACTAGGATTAATACTCATTCGGTATTCGCAGAGACTATATAAAACATAACAGATAACAAGAATCGACCTAGTAAAATAGTAGCAGATTATATAGGACAAGAATACTGTGCAATCAGAATAAAATATGTCTCCTGGACTGGATTAGGTTTCACGGACCCAGTTCTTCATCTCTGGTCTATTTCCTTCCCCTTCACGTTTCCCTTTCAATCATTCCCCAATTGACGGACGTTTGAGTGGTTTCCACTGTTTCCACTGTTAGGATCAGTGCTGCAGCAAACGTCTGCACAGGTGCAGAAGTTTCTCTTGAGAAGACGCGAAGAAGTATAATTGCTGAATCACAGGCTATGCACATTTTACATTTTAATAGACGCTGCCAAATAGCCTTCAAAGTGGCTGTACCAATTAATACTCCCACCAACCGTGTGTGCAAGTCTGGGTTTCCCACACTCTTGCCAACACTTAATTCCACAAGTATTTTTGGAATCTGGATCCTGTGCGAGGCACTAATGAGGTTATGGGGGGTAGAGAGGAAGCAAAGCAGAATACAATCTGCAGAAGACATCGTGTCACAGCCCCAAAGACAAACTGTTCATCCTGTCCCGAGAGTCGCAGAACAGCACGATGGAAACAAAAGGCAAGCAAAGAATATTTTTTAAGATTTTATTTATTTATTTCACAGAGACACAGTGAGAGAGGAAACACAAGCAGAGGGAGTGGGAGAGAGAGACAAGGCAAGGAGGCCAGGCAGGGAGCCCGATGCGGGGCTCCATCCCAGGACCCTGGGATCGTGACCTGAGCTGAAGACAATGGCTTAAGGACGGAGCCACCCAGGTGCCCCAAGCAAAGAACTTTCAAATCTCAACCAGTGGCTTGCTTATCTTATTTTTTTTTTTAAGATTTCATTTATTTATGTGATAGAGAGGAGAGAGATCACAAGTAGGCAGAGAGTCAGGCAGAGAGAGAACAGGAAGCAGGCTCCCCGCTGAGCAGAGAGCCTGATGCGGGGCTCCATCCCAGGACCCTGAGACCATGACCTGAGCTGAAGGCGGAGGCTTTAACCCACTGAGCCACCCAGGCGCCCCTAGCTTGCTCATCTTAACCAATAATCCACAAAAATTACTTAATTAGCTTTGGAGTGCTAATTTGTGCTAAAATATGACAGGTGGGTCTAGGTCCAGCCCAAGACCGTATCAAGGGCAAATCCTGTTGGCTTCATTTTACAAATAAATTACATTTTTTCCTTATCCATATAAGGATAAGGATACAGATATATATTTGGCTGTGTGCATTCAAAAAATAAATAAGTAAGTAACCCTTAAAGTGTGCATGCTATTTAACCAAGCAATTATTTTCTACATATAACTTAGGGAAATTAACCTGAAAATTTACAAAAATGTAAGTGCAGGAATCTCCATTCACAGCATTGTTTAATATCCCCACAAAATGGAAAACTACCCAACTGTTCAAAAATAAGGAATGAAATCGTTAAATATTTTAAGGATAAAATGTTTGATAATGTGAACAATTTAGGAACTCTTACGTGACCATCAGAAATGATTTATTTGTCGTCATGGAAAGACATTTGGAAAGCAGTATTGTTAAAAAAAAAAAAAAGCCACCAGCATGCGCACATTTTGTTCATTCACTCACCAGGTACACGCCGTGCACCTACTGGGTGCCAAGCACTATGCAGACAAAGTCATAACAACTGCAGATGGAGTCCCTGCTCTCTGAGCCAAGCTGTCTTTTGCTTCTCTTGCCTGTTTCGTGGACTGCAGAGACAGGTTTCTCTAGCCTGGATCTGAGAAAGCTACTAATCGTTTGCTATTAAGCTCCTTGTGATTTCACAAGCACTGATGGATTACTTCTAATTCTCACACCACGTAGGACAATGCCCCACTTGGTTAAAGTGTCTGCTTTATAATATCATCGTATGTAGACCAGTGGGGAGAAGAGTCTATCTTAGCCACGGAACCAACAGAGCAGAGTTCCTCTTCCCAACACCATTCTCTGAGGGAAGGTTCTAGAACGGTGGAAATACTGTAGCTCAGGGATGTCAAGGTGCTGACTCCGGGTCCCCGTCTTGCTTTTCCAGCACCCAACTTAACATCTTCCAGCTTCAGTGCACCCACCATAGGATGAGCACCACAGGTTTGATGTGGAGTGAGTCACGACCATAGAGATGATGCCTGGTGTACCGTAGCCACCTCCAGGTATTAGTTCCCTTCCCATACTCGAGTCTCTTGTCAAAGATTGGTTTCTTTACAGGAGTCGTTAGTGTGAAAAGCAGAAGGATGCAGTACTTCAGCTGGGATGTTCATTTTCTTCTTTTTTAAAAAAGATTTCTTTATGGACACGCATGGTGGCTCAGTCGATTAATCATCCGCCTTCGGCTCAGGTCAGGATCCCAGGGTCTTGGGATGGAGCCCCCAGTGGGCTCCTTGCTCAGCAGGGAGCCAGCTTCTCCCTCTGCCTGCCACTCGCCCTGCTTGTGCACACTCTCTCTCTCACTCTCTCTCTGACAAATAAATAAATAAAATCTTTTTTAAAAAAGATTTTTATTTATTTATTAGAGAGAGAGATCACAAGCAGGCAGAGAGACAGGCGGGGGGGGTGGGAAACAGGCTCCCTGCGGAGCAGAGAGCCTGATGTGGGGCTCGATCCCAGGACCCCAAGATCATGACCCAAGCTGAAGGCAGAGGCTTAACCCACTGAGCCACCCAGGTGCCCCAATAAAAATCTTTTTTAAAATGTATTTATTTATGTAAGTCATCTCTATGTCCTACATGGGGTTCGAACTCACAACCCCAAGATCAAGAGTCACACTACTCCACTGACTGAGCCAGCTAAGCCCCCTGTTCCTTTTCTTTTTATTTCACGGCTTTGAGGGAGAGGGGTCTGGCTTACCCAGAGTCTCTGGAAATGTTCACCAATACGACCTGATGGTTAGCAGTTGATCAGATTCTAGAGGTACTGAGAAACTGAGGCTCCTCCTTTCTGCAAATAGACAGATACCAGCACACATGCATGGGCAAAGGTCTGCCCTATCTGCTTCTAAAACTCAAAGCCCTTGTCCATGCTTTGGATCTCTCCAGTAGAGGCATTGGAGTGGGTGGGAGAAGTAGAACAGAGTGTACAGAAGAGAAACTGAGGGAAACCACAGGCACATGACTCAGGATTGGTCAATCAGACCCCTCCATCCACTTGACCTCAGTGATGGCCCAGAGGTTGGCAGGCCAGTGGTTGGCAATTCTATGACATTGTTGGAACTATTCACAAAGATAAGTTCTTTCTGCTCAAGTGGTATATATTTTTTGATTTATTTAAATTCTAGGTAGTTAACATACCGCCCAATATTGGTTTCAGGAGTAGAATTCAGTGATTCGTCACTTACATACAATACCCAGTGTTCAGCACAAGTCCCCTCTTTAATACCCATCATCCATCTAGCCCATTCCCCACCTACTTCTCTCCATCAGTTCTGTTTGTTCTCCATAGTTAAGAGTCTGTTAGGGCACCTGGGTGGTTCAGTTGGTTAAGTGTCTGATTTCAGCTCTGGTCATGATCCCAGGGTCCTGGAATCGAGCCCTACATAAGGCTCCCTGCTCAATGGGGAGCCTGCTTCTTCTCCCTCTCCCCAAGCTCATACTCTCTCTCTCTCTCTCTCTCTCAAGCAAGTAAATAAAATATTTTAAAAACAAAAAGGGGCGCCTGGGTGGCTCAGTGGGTTAAAGCCTCTGCCTTCAGCTCAGGTCATGATCTCAGGGTCCTGGGATCGAGCCCCACATTGGGCTCTCTGCTCAGCAGGGAGCCTGCTTCCTCCTCTCTCTCTGCCTGCCTCTCTGCCTACTTGTGATCTCTCTCTCTCTGTCAAATAAATAAATAAAATCTTTAAACAACAACAACAAACAAACAAACAAACAAAAAACCAGGGCGCCTGGGTGGCTCAGTTGGTTAAGAGTCTGCCTTCAGCTCAGGTCAAGATCCGGGAGTCCTGGCATCAAGCCCAGGATTGGGCTCCCTGCTCAGTGAGGAGCCTGCTTCTCCTTCTCCCTCTGCTCCTCCCCCTGCTTTTGCCCTCTGCCTCCCTCTCTGTCTCTCTCAAAAAATAAATAAAAATCTTTTTTTAAAAAGTCTGTTTTATGGTTTGACAGCTCTTCTTCTCTGTTGGTCTGTTTCGTTTCTTACATTCCACATAGGAGCGAAAATATATGGTGTTTGTCTTGCTCTGTCTTAACCTCCCTTAGCATAATACTCTCTAGGTCCATCCGCATCATTGCGAATAGCAAGATTCCATTGTTCTGGATGGCTGAGTAATATTCCACTATGTATATACACCGCAACTTCTTTATCCATTCATCAGTTGATGGACATTTTGGCTCTTCCCATAGTTTAGCTATTGTTTATAATGCTGCAGTAAACATCAGGGTGCATGTACCCCTTTGAATCTGTATTTTTGTACCCTTTGGGTAAATACTTGTAGGGCAATTTTGGATCATAAGGCAGTTCTATTTTTTTTTTCCTTAAGATTTATTTAATTATTTTGGGGGGCGGGGGCAGACGGAGAGGAAAAAGAAGCGGACTCCCCACTGAGCACAGAGCCCAACAGGGGCCAAAACCAAGAGTCAGATGCCTAACCAACTACACCCCCCAGGCACCCCGGAGTAATTCTATTTTTAACTTTTTGAGGAGCTCCAAACTGTTCTCCAGAGTGGCTTCACCAGTTTGCATTTCTACCAACAGTCTGCTCAGGTAGTCTAGTTGGGAGAACGTAAGCCTGGGTGTGTTGGGAGCCACTGTGCTGACAAATTCTGCCTGGGGAGAAAGCCCGGCCAACTGACAGGAAGAGAAAGATGGAGTCCTAATGATATGGAATGAGTGCACTGGGTCCAGCCTTACCTGAAAGCAAATCTATGCCTGGACTCCAGTTATATGAGGCTAAATCAACATTCACAGGCCCCCTCTCTCCTTCCTCTTTCATTTGAGGTTACCGCTAAAGAAGACCCTGAAATAAGGGTTCGTGTGCAATCAAGTTTATGTGAGAAGCAATCCCAGAAAAAACCAGCAGGGGAATAGGGAAGTAAGACCCAGAAGAGAAGGTACATTATCGAGCAGATAACAGCTAAAGGCTAACTTGGGCTGAGTCCTACTCAGGAATTCTAGGACATTCTTTTTTAAGTATTTTATTTTATTTTTAAAGATTTTATTTATTTGTTTTTTTATTTGACAGAGAGAGAGAGAGAGAGAATGAGAGCACAAGATGGGGGAGTGGCAGAAGGAGAGAGAGAAGCAGGCTCCCCATTGAGCAGGGAGCCTGACATGGGGCTCGATCCCAGGACCCCGGGATCATGACCTGAGACAAAAGCAAATGCTCAATGGACTGAGCCATCCAGGCGCCCCAGGAGCTCCAGGGTACTTTGTGGAGCACACATTTCAGAACCATCCTGCCAAGGGGCAAAGGGAGCAGGGGTTTTGACTCACCCCTCCTGCCAGCCCTGTGTCAGATTATTCCCACAGGGCGTTGATAACCTTTCACTTCCAGCCCATGTGAGAAATGTACAAGGCAGATCCCCAGGCAGCCACAGGGTAGGGGAGACTGGCAATCTGCAAAGTCTTTGCAGATTGTGCGCTGCACCCAAGGCCAATGAGGGGGATACAATGCTCTTGTGTCTTTTTTTTTTTCACTGCAGGGTTTGCTGGGGTCAGGGACAGGTGAAGCTCGACTTCCTGCCATTTGCAAAGAAAAATATCCTATTATATGTGACCCCTCCACCCAGGTCAGAGGAATCCTAGAAGGTGGGGTGAAGTAGCCCCGGATGCCTTCCTTTACTTAACCCCATCCCAAAGGTGACACCACCCTGGTTACAGAAGAGAAACTTACCAATGGTAACATTGGCGAACCTGCCCCCACACTGGCACGGCCAGCGTGTCCACTGAGACACTTCGGAGTGGTAGAAGGGGTCAACCCTGTACGCTTCCAGAGTCGGCAGGCCCTCTGGGAAATGGTACCATGTCCCATGGGTCTCTGCGGCATCAGATGTCCTACAACCCAGGCCCATCCCCCTCCCCCAGCTCGGGTGACCTCCCACAGTCCCCACGATGGGCCACCAGCAGGCCCAGCAGCCCTTTGGCAGCTGCCCAGAGCAGCTGTCACGAGGTCCTTTCTCCAACATGCTTCCCACCCAGAGAGCCAGGGAAACCCCGGCCCCCAGCAGCCCCCGTGGCAAAGTTTGAAGGGTAGGAGCCAGCAACCCAAGCTGTCGTCATACCAGGTCTCTCCCCCAGCACAGAGGGATGCCTGAGATGGAGGGAGGAAAAGGCAGCATGTGTGTCTTCTCCTATCAGTTTGCTTCACGGTGATAAATACCTTTTGTTTCTATTGTGAACGAGATCTTTCTTTTCCATTATTTTTTCTAAGTGGTTACTGTTGGCAATAGGAAAGCTATTGATTTTGGTACATTTATTTTGTGACTGGCTGCCTTACTGAACTCTCATTATTTCTAATAGTTTTTCAGTTCAATTCTCCCAAAGGAGAAAAAAAAAATGCAGACAATGTGACAAAATTGACAAAAACGTGCGAAATCGGCCACCATTCTATTTGTTCTGAGACACGTAAAAAATCAAGGTAGAAGCAAAATCCCACTAGTGCTATACTAGAGTCACGTGTGCCCTCCCCACGTCCCCCACCATTCCAGTGCCCCTTTACCTCACCACCCCTGGGGAAAGGCCGCACTCCCCTGTGTGGTGACGACAGTCTTTGAAGATCAGACTCAGAAAAGTCCTTTGTTGGGGCTAATGATCAAACCCCACGACTGCCTGGGCTGTCAGCAAGGGGCAAGTGTCCTGGCCGTGGGGAGAGGCCCAGGACAGGGCTGGCTCTCTCGGACGGGCCCCAGGCTGGGGTCCCTCGCTCCAGGCCCCTGCCTGGCTTCTATTCAGCCTGCCTGCAAGCAGCCCTCAGCCCTAACTGAGCGACTACTATATGCCAGGTCTGGGAATGTCCACGGACACAAGGTTTAGTCACTTCCTCAGCTCTTCCAACTACAGAACATCCTGGCAGATGCTCCCATTTCATTTTACCGCATTGCCCCAGGTACTCTTGGATGGACATTTTACGACGCACTCAGGTTTGCCTGTCTGCGGCGTATCGACACAGCCAATGCCTTGCCAAGGTGGCCGGCCTGCTGTCCCTTTCACAGGGGCTGTGTGGCCCTCCACTGGCTTCTGTGTGATCTCGCTTCTGGAGGGCTGCCCTCAGGCGACCAGAGCCACTTGCCCATACCAGCAGAGACTGGAAATGCCTGGGAGTTAGCATTGCCCCAAGGCGGCCCTTAGCCAGTGCCTGACATCCCTGAGTCTCGGGCTCCTGGTGCTGCCCGGTGCGGCTGGGAGGAAGCCAGCCCTGGAGAGCTGCTCCCGGTCTCTGCCTTGCCCCTTGTGGGCATCCTGCCTCCCTGACCAGTCCCCCGTGGAGCATGTCCCAGTGCCCCCCACGCACAAAGTCCTCACTTCAGGGTTTGTTCTGGGGAATCCGACCCAAGACCCAGAGTGAGCATCCGTCCCCCCATTTCCTCATCTGTCAGGTTGGCCTAATTAGGAAGTCTCCCGAGAAAACGAGTAGGATTTTGTGATGGACTGAATTGTGACACAATTGCCCCAAAAACGCAATTCCTATGCTGAATCCCCGACCCCCAAATGTGACTCTGAGACAGGGCCTCTAAGGAGGTCATCAGGGCTAAATGAGGTCATACGAGTGGAGCCCTGATCCAGTGGATCGTGTCCTTAGAAAATGAGAAGGCAGAGAACTCACACACACCGAGGACAGGCTGGGTGAGGATCCCAAGGTGACAGCCGCCCACAAGCCAGGTGAGGAGTCCTCAGAGGAAATCTGACGTTGCCAGCATCTTGATCGCAGACTTCCAGCCTCTGGAGCTGGAAGAAAATAAATATCTGCTGTTTTATCTGTTGTTTAAACTACCCAGTCTGTGGTATTTGGTTATGGCAGCCCAAGCCGACGAAGAGATTCCTTCGGTGCCGTCTGGCTGGGAGCCCCTCATTCATGTGACCCGTCACCACGAAGCAAAATTACAACGGCTCTGGGAACAGCGCTGCCTCCCTCCAAGGAAAATGAAATGCAACTGAAGCCGTAGACCGGAGGCTGGCACATTTCTCCCATAAAGAGCAGGAGAGTAAATATCTTGGGTCTCAGAACTGCTCACTCCTGCGTGGCAGCACGAAAGCAGCCACAGACGGTTTGCAAATAGTGGGTGTGGCTGCCTGCCAATAAAACTTTATTTAGAAAAAGCAGACCACTGAGGGCCAATGGCCAGCTGACGGCCACCAGGGGCTCTTTGAGCTGGGAGTCCAGCAGACCTTGGTTCCAACCCCAGGTTGTAAAGACGAGGACAAAGGCAGAGAGGGGAAGGGACTTGCCCGAGGTCCCACAGGGAGTGAGTGGCAGGCAGACCACGAAGAGATACCCCGCTCCCTGGATCCTTGCTGTTGTTCAGAATGGAAGCTTACATGGGTGGGCTGAATCCCAAAGGCTGAAGGTGCCCCAGGAGGAGAAGGGAAGTGTGCATGTCGCCAGAAAGCCAGAAGCAGAGGCAGCCAACAGCCCTCCCGCCCACGGATGGGCCTCGGAGCTGGCCCAGCGAGGTGTGGGGTCTCTGGACCACCACGAGGCCGCGAGGGTGACGCTAAGCCAGGAGTTCCTGTTCCTTCAAAGGAAGAGAGAGGAAAGGCTGGCACCTCCCACTGTCAAGACCAGGGTGGAAGGCCGAGAGAAACGTCCCACTGGCTGAGCCCTGCAGAGCCATAGGCGAGAAGAGACTGGTTCACACCGCCGTGACTAGAAGGCTCACCTGCACAGGTGTGACTCGCTTCATCCACTCCCAGACCTTGGCTTTAGGCAGGAAGCGCTGGAGACCCCGGCAGCACAAGTTCCGACCCATCACTTTACATTTCACAGAGATAGCATCGGATTTGTGGCCTCAAGTAGGGCCAGGGGCCCTGGGGTTAAAGAGACTTGGCAGTTATCAGGATCTGTGGCCTCCTCTCTCTCACTCTCTCTCTGTCTCTGTCTCCCCCTCTCTCTCCCCTTCATTGCCACCGACCACTGGGCTCAGATGAGAGCATCTCAACAGATGCAGGAAAGGGAGCAGCTGGCTCACAGCAATGACCTTCCCAGAGCCCCGAGACTCCCTGCAGAGCCCCAGCGGTTCCTTAGGGCCCGCTCAGCAGCCTCTGACCTTAAAATCCCCAAGTCAAAGCCTCAAGTTGTAAAGAAAGAAATTTTCCGATTTGGAAAGAGAAGGAAAAGGGGGCATTTGGGGACTTGCAGAGGACTGATCCTATTCGGGATTCTGTTTGACCATCTCAACACCAAAGAAAAGTGAACCGAACGTACCAGCAGCACCCTAGAAGCAGATTTTTTTAAGAATCTTCCTATCAATAAGATTTCCATCTTCAATCATCTCAAATTAAATAAAACCTAAGCAGCAGGAGTTATTGTAGATATGCGTGAGGTAAAGAAAGAAGGGGGAGGTGGGAAGAGCTTTGTATCACGTGACTTTTATGCAGCAGAAACTTAATGAGAAACACACCACATTTCCAGAACCCTCTTTCTAGTCAGAGCTCCCGCTGAGATAAAAGGTCACAAGAAGAGAAGGAGGGAGAGCGGGTGGCGGAGCAGGGAGGCACTTTTACTGGAAAGATGGGCCCAAATTTCATACAAGCTGCTATCAGGCCGGAGAGTCTAGACCGATGATTTTCTTTGAATGCCAGATGTGAAGCGCTTTCATAAAGGAATCTCAGACATCACCCATTTAAAAACAAATCGACCCAAGCTGCATTCACTGATGCAAAGGAGAACTTTCTCTCCCAGGCTGCAGGGAAAGCCAGCTGGCCCGCCTGGGAGAGGCCCAGCCTCGGTTTCGTGTCCCGTTGCTGCCCCCTGCAGGCCCTGAGCTGCAGGGCGCCCGGATGCCAGCAGCGGCTGGGTCTTTGGGCTCTGCATCTCCTCCAGCTGGTGGGTGAGGCTCTCTGTCCCTCTGGCCCAGGGTGGTCCTCTGTGCCATGCCAGGTCACAGCTGGAAGGTCTGAGCTGGCCTGGGGCAGCGTTACCCGTATCGTCTCGTTCAGTCTTTAGCCCGCAAGGTGGAGTCATGGACCCTTTCTACAGGTGAAAAATCACAGGTCCCAAGAAGCCCAGCGCCTTGCACAATAAATGCAATTGGTTGATTCAGGGCCCTGTGTGCAATGGCCACCAACGCCAGGATTTCCATCTTAGGGAAGATGAAATGGTATTTCCAGACCAGACCAGAAAGGAGGAAGCCTTGCCTGTGAGCCCACAGGGCCAAGCAGGATGTCTTCACTTCCCTGTGACCAGGACGGTACACCTGCTGAGAGGTTGGAGGGAGGCTCTGTAAGTCCCATCCCCCACCCCGGGCTCAGAGCTTTGTACAGCAAGGAGCATTCTGGCCACTCTCTGGCCACTGGAACCTCCTGCCAGCCCTGCTGTAGCTGCCTTGGGCTACAACCCCCGTTAAAGAGGGACTGGGTCTGTAAAAATCCCTCTGCGGTGACCAGAGACTTCCCACTTGGCAGTAGGTACAAATCACAATGCCAGACGCTTGGGATCAGTGACCTTTAGAAGGGGCCGGGCATGGCAAGGAGCCCCCAAGTGATTCATGTTTAATCTGGTGTAGAAGGACCTCTGCCCCCGCTGCTCAGGGCAGCCCAGCCCTTCTCTGCACCCTCTGGCCTGACTGTTCCCAGCTGGCTGTCGCAGGGATCAGACCAGCGGGGACCAGACCGGCACGCTGGAGAGCGTTGGGTTCTCTGCGGGCGCTGTTGACTTAGGACTCTGTAGTGCACCCTTGGGCATTCCTTCCCTTTCTGAGCCCTCCTAAAGGGGCCCACTCACCTCGCTGACCCCCTCTCTCCCCAGGGCTCCTTCTACAAGGCCGGCAGTTTGCCCCACCCAGTGCACGCCCCTGTTTTCTTCCACCTCCGGGCTCTGCCTGGAAGCCCCCTCCACCCTCCACCACTTGCCCGATTCTGACCCAGCACCATGTGAGTGTCTTCAGGCTGCAAACTGTTCTTCCCACTTGCTCCCCCTTCCCGTGTCACCCACCCATTCTTCTGATGGCAACGTCACCCCGCGATCGCTTGACCACCGGTTCGTCTACCTGAGTAGGCTCTGGCTACTTCGCCCATCCCCTAATCTCTTTCCAAATGGATGTGACTCCCCTGTGGGACCACACTTGCTGAATTGGATGCTGGGACGTAGGATCTGACCTCAGGACGAAATATTTGCCTCTGGGATTGTCCTGGGAAGAGAAAAG
>CM053603.1:57286304-57303108 GCA_028646535.1 Procyon lotor
CTTCAGCTGGGCTGACCTCCTTCCTTCTAGTCGGTGCTGCCGCTGTAGCTTTTACATTTACAAAACCCCTCCCCTCCCCCCCTCTCCTCACGCCCTCACTCTTAAGGAATTTAAGTTCAAACGCTAACCGTGAGCCTTGTCGAAACAGGTATGTCTCCATGAAATTGCAAAACGCAAAGAGGCATCAGTTCCAAAGCCCATCTGGTACAGACCCTCCCTCATCTCCCAGATGTCGCCTGTGACCTGGCAGGCTCCCAGATCCCCCGGAGCCCTTGAGAGAAGCCAAGGGAGGGAAGGTCCATCACGGACAACCTCACTGGCCCCAGGTGGGAGGTAACAGTCCCGAGGTGGTGAGGAGGCTGCCAGCCCAAAGAAAAATGTCTTGTATTCTCCAAATCAGATGCCCAGTGTTATCCCAGTCAATAGGGCCCAAAGAGGACAATGACAATCTACCCCGGAAGGGTCGCCACTCTCCCTAACAGCAACCAAATGATGCCTGGGTTGGGGGGGACCCCTCACTTCTTCCACTTCCCCTGCAGCAGGACCCAGAGAGCAGAGCACTGCCATCCTGCTTTTCCAGTTCTCCCCCTCAAACGTCCTCCCCTCTTCCAGTCTGTCCCAGAAGGGAGAGATAGTGGAGGATGAAGGACAGCTGGACCCAAAGAGGAGCCTCGAGGCTGCAGGTGTGTATAAACGGAGGTGAGAACCACAGGGAAAGGACTTCTAAGCCTCCATCTGGTCATAAATGAAATATGGAAAATAAGGTTTTCCATGGCGGTAATTTGCCTTTGATCAGGAGAAGCCATCTGGGGCCGTGGTGCGAGGGTAAGTTTTGAAGCCACAACTTGGGTTTTAAGTCCCCCTCTGTCACTAGCCTGGTGGGTTACAGAACCACCGCCTTACAGGGCGTGGGGAGAAGTTTGAATGATGAGGCTCTTTGAACCTCGCCTGGTACATGATAAATGCTACCTTGGAGTAGGAAAAGGAGAAATAGCAAACGATAAGAATAGGGCTCTGAGCAATGTCCACAATAGCCAAACTATGGAAAGACCCTAGATGTCCATCAACAGAAGAATGGATAAAGAAAAAGTGGTATATATATACAATGGAATACTATGCAGCCATCAAGAGAAACGAAATCTGGCCATTTGCAACGACGTGGATGGAACTGGGGGTATTATGCTAAGCGAAATAAGTCAGTCAGAGAAAGACAGTTATCACATGATCTCTCTGATATGAAGAATTTGAGAGGCAAGGAGGGAGTTTGGGGGATGGGGGAGAGAAATGAAACAGGAAGAGATGGGGAGGGAGACAAGCCATAAGAGACTCCTAGACTCACGAAACGAACTAAGGGTGGCTGGGAGGCAGGGGGTAGGGATGGGGTGGCTGGGTTGTGGACATTGGGGAGGATATGTGCTATGGTAAGTGCTGTGAAATGTGTAAGCCTGACGATTCACAGACATGTACCCTGGGGCAAATAATACATTATATGTTAATAAAAAATAAATTTAAAAAAAATGTGACCACAAAAAAAAAATAAATAAAAGAATAGGGCTCCGGCGGTCGAGCCACAATGAGCATAGACAGAGCGCTTTAGGGTTTGCAAAACTCTCTGGGTTCTGTTCTTTCACGTGATGCTCACAATGGCCCTAGCAGGTACAAGCTGTAGTTATCCCCAGATCACAGATGAGAAAACTGAGGTTTCAAAGTGCCAAGAGGTCTGCTTATCATCCACACAGATTTCCCAATGGGTAGCAAAGCGAAACACCGGAAAAGGAGAGTAGGTCTGCTGTGGCCATTTGGAAGTTCGCCACCAGGAAACCCAGAAAGAGCGTCCCTGCTGATTCACAGGCCAGCATGTCTGGGCTCTTGTGGGCACAGGATTGTGTCTCACACATGTGGGGGAGTCCAGCTGCTTGTAGTCCCCACAGGTAAATGCAGACAGGGCAAGGACGAGAGCCCACTGCACCTGCTCCCAATCTCCTTGCTAGTTTCAGGAGTAGACACCTCGTGAGGCCAACAGGGACGTTCAGCGCCAGAGCTTGTAAATGGACTAAGGCAGATTTGGGCAAGGCCGCAAGGGGAGGTGGTCTCCCTGTGTGTGTATCCAAGTCTCCCTCCTCTGGATTTTTTTTTCTTCTTTTTTACATTTATATTTTGATTTTTATTATTTTTATTTTAGTGTGTGTGTTATGTTAGCCACCATAAAATACATCATTAGTTTTTGATGCAGTGTTCCAAGATTCGTTGTTTATGTACAACACCCAGTGCGCCATTAAGGATTTCTGTTACCGGTATCCATCAGTTCCCGCACCTACCCTCTGTGCGGATGCGGCCAAGGCAAACCCTCCAGTGGCCTGTTTACGCCTGCATCCGAGCTCCACCTAGCGGCAGGTGTTGGGCATGGCACCCAAGTGCTCATTTCCTTCCAAAGCCACCTTCCTGCATTTAGCCATTTAGCGTAAAGTAAAATGGACGCTATGCTCTCGGCATACCTGTGGCCCTGGCCCTCTGTAACCCTGTCCTATAACCTGCCATGTGTCAGTCCCTTGGGTTTAACCATGCTAGGCAGACAAAAGGCGCTAACTGGCTCATTGTAAACCTGGCCCACGGCTGCTTGGAACGTCTTTGAAAGACCCTTGTTTTCAAAGACTACAAGCCTCTCTGATGTCCCAAAAACTCGGCCGGGGCTGAACCGGCCACCACTTGGCATAGTGGAAAGTATAGAAAAGTAGACATCCAAATACCCGAGTTCCAATTCCACCATCCCCCTGGGGACACTAGGCAGACATGGGTAACTCATCCAGGGGCTCCAAATCCACTTGTCCCCATCTGGGCAACTAAGGATCAGACCCATCCTGGATGTTCCATCACATCGTGGTGAATGCGTAAACAAACAAGTGATATTTCTCTGCAGGAATCCAACAAATAAACCAACACACTGTAAAGAAATGATAACAATCTTTGTGCCCTGCTTTTCCTTGCTTGTGTAGATGCTGGTTTCTCTGTAAGGCGTGCTCTTTCCTCAGCTCCTCCTGGCCTCCCTTATGCACCATCACCTACTCCAGAAGGCCCTCTCACCTCCCACCCCAAGCTGAACTGTGCCCTCCCATGTCTGGGCCCACACACACCCCGCTATGGCACTCTTCACACTTTGGTGTTGTTCCTTGTCTCTTTCCCCAGCTAAACTGTGTGCTCATTGAGGACAGGGACTAGGTCTTTTCGTCTTTTGTATCCCTGCTGCCCAGCAGAGAGTCAAGTACACAGTAAGCTCTCCATCCACTTTGTGTTGCATGACTAAAAACAAATGAACTAAATAAACCAGTGTTACTCTATGTCATAAGGATGTTTTCCTTTGGATTCTTTCAGAGGCCTCCTGAAATCCACCTGGATTATTGTGTATGCATGAGGTAGGGGTAAGGATAGTCTCTTTTCCCATATTCCTAGGTAGTTGACCCAATGCCTTTATTTAAAAAGAGCATCCTGGGGCGCCTGGGTGGCTCAGTGGGTTAAAGCCTCTGCCTTCAGCTCAGGTCATGATCTCAGAGTCCTGGGATCAAGCCCTACATCAGGGTCTCTGCTCAGCAGAGAGCCTGCTTCCCCCTCTCTCTCTGCCTGCCTCTCTGCCTACTTGTGATCTCTCTCTGTGTCTCAAATAAATAAATAAAAATATTTTTTAAAAAATAAAAGGACCATCCTGTACCCACTACACTGCACGGTTACCTTTGTCATAACTCAGGTATATGCATGTATATGTCAGTTTCTAGACTCTCTTCCGTTCCATTGGTCAATTCATCTTCCAGCTTCTCCAGCCAAAGCCCCTGTTACAGACTTACTCTATGCAAATAAATAACAAAATTTCAGCCAATAACAACTTCAAGCAGCGCCACACCCACTTGAGAGCCTGAGCAGTGAACGGAGCACCAGCAAGTGACCAGGCTGTCGGTTGGGGCTGCCCTCAGGGAGCTGCGAGTAAGTGGGAAGCCAGAAGAACCCTCTCGAGGAAGGGAAAGTTACACCAGTCTCGAGAGTCTGTGCACCTCACGGGACCAAACAAGGGGTGGACTGTCCCCGTAACAAGCACGAAGCAGAAAGGCAAGCCAGGACACCAAGTCAGGAGGAAGCAAGGCATTGCTTGAAGTCCATAACAGGAGCCAAGGGAACATGGGCACCGCCCTCAGCTGAATCCACTGGTACTTGCTGCTGTGACATTTGGCTCCTAGCCCTGCAGGCAGCTTTTAGGGAAGCTTCCCCACCGAGCATCTCAGGCATCAAGAGACTTCTGACAAGTGGGGCTGGGAAGATGCAGAGAATCCAAGAGAGAGAGATGAGAAATGCCCCAGTTCCTCTTTGCCTTCAGTTAAGCTACTCAAATGAGTGAAAAGGCCCCCTACCAGGACAGTGGGGATCTCCCAAAGGGCCCCAAGCGCTGGCAAGAGGGGAATGGGCCCCAGAGTTGCCAGCTCCTCCAGAGTTCCGAGAGAGGCTGCAAATCCAAATTCACATGCAAGAGGTCTAAGTATATTGGAAGCTAATTTTTGAAAATTATAAACACCGTGAACCACATACAACACATCTACAGGCCATATCTGACCATGTCTGATTTAGTATCTGAGAGTTATCTGATTAGTTGATCTTTAGAATCAATAGAGAGAGAAACAAATTATTTTACCCTTGAGTCCCGGGTGTTGTGCTGATATTAGGAAGAGAGTATGGTGGGGACGTCCCCCATACACTGAGAAAATTTATTGTGCAAAGGAGAAAAAAGAAACCTGGCCCCCTGCTGGGTTACTTTTCCAAGCCTAATTGCATTTTAATAATCTGGAGCTAATTCTGAAGGTAATAATTGTTTGGTTCTCACATTGGGTTTGTGTTGATTATTTTGGAAGATGTGTTGAAGCTTATTTTATTTTCCAATCTTGTACTACTTTAATGAAAATTCATTACCGACAGAGCTTTCTGAACTGGGAAGGAAGAAATTGAAAACAGTCATCTGTACATAAATAAACAGGCATGCTAAATAAATTCTTTTTACAGGAGGTATCGGGCCCATACTGATGCAATACGAATAAGGGGATATTAAAGACCTAGAAAGAGAATAAAAAACTATGGAGCGAGTAAGTAAATGAAATAACATTATTTCAAGGATCATTTGGGACACGGTGGTGGGGGTGGGGAGAAGCATTAGGTCTGGAATCTTAGGATCCGGCTGAAGTCCAGATTTGGCTCTTTCAGGTAGTTTCACCTCAGGATGATAGGATTATATATCCTTGCCCTCGGAGTCATTCCTTTGGTCAAGAGAAGAGAGAAGCGAATATATTACACATAAGTGAACTTGTTCAAGCTTGTCAGGCTTTCTTTCCCTCTGACAACATCCCAGGTGGTGGATACTTTGTCACCCAAAGTTCCATAATGAAAGCAACAAGGATGTGGGACAGAGTCCCAGAACAATGCACCACGGATGTGCACATAAGCACGAAATAAACCTTAATTATTTCAAGTCATCAAAATATGGTGGGACTGCTTTTTACTGCAACAGCGCCCAGCCCACCTCAACTGATACCAGTCTGTAAACCTGAGTCCTTATCTTAAAATAAAATTTCCAAGCACGCATCTTAGAGTGCGTTGGCGCATATTATCTCCCCCAGCAATGAGTACATTGAATTACTCATTTTTCTCCCCATACCACATACCTTATGCCCTCTCTTCCCCATTACACTTTTCACATGTAATTCCATGCTGATGTTTTCTATATTATATCATAATAATATATCACATAATAATATAATAAGTTTCCTGAAGATAGGAACCCTATCTCTTCACCTGTATATCTCCCATAACAACAACAACCACCGAGATGTATTTCTTGGAAGAGAGACAAAATGTGAACAGCTCAACCGGTTAAAACAGGTTTATTTTTCATTCGCCATCAAGTAAATACAAATTAAAAACCACAATGAGAAGGAATTGCACGCCCATTAGAATGGAAAATCAAAAAGATTGGCGACAAAATGTCGCTGACTGAGGCCGTGGAGCTGGCAAAACTCGCACTAGCTCATGACTGTCAAATACACAACCACTGGGTGGCGGGGAGGGGTGTCTGGGTGGGTCAGTGGTTAAGCAGCTGCCTTCAGCCTGATCTCAGGGTCTTGGGATCAAGCCCTGTAACCGGCTGCTCTGCCTCTCCCTTCCACTCATGCTCTCTCTCCCTCTCTGGGTCAAATAAATAATGAAATCTTAAAAAAAGAAAAAAGTTCAATGTACACCCACCGTGGGATGGAGGCATTCCCCTTCCAGATATTTATCCAAGAGAAATAAGAGCATATGCCCTATGTATACGTTCGCTATATATTGCTGTGCAATATTACCACCAACTTGGCAGCGCACACAGTACGTATTTATTGTCACAGCTTCTGTGGGTCAGGAGTCTGGCCACAGCTTAGCTGGGTCTGCTGCTTCAGCATGTCTCACAAGACTGCCATCAAGGGGCCCGCCAGGCGCTGGGGTCGGATTCGAGGTTTGACTGGGGAAAGATCCCTCCTTCTGAGCTCATGGGGTTGTTGGCAGGATTCAGTTCCTTGCAGGCCGCCAACCCGCAGCCTCAGTTTCCCGCTGCTTATTGGCCAGAGTCTGCCCTCAGTTTCTTGCCATGTGGGCCTCCTCATCGAGCGCTTCCTTCATCAAAGCCAGCAAGAAAGTCAATAGAGTCTGCAAGCAACATGGAAGATATAATCATTCATGATGTAATCACTGAAGGGATATCCCATCCTCTTCGCCATATTCTGTGGGTTAGAGGCAAACCACAGGTCCTGCCCACACCCAAGGAGAGGAGCCTATACACGGGTGCTCGGGTGGGGGGGGGTGAGCACCGGGAGGGGCCTCGGGAGCCATCGCAGGGTCTTCTGCCATACTCACGCAGAGACTCCTCCACCAGTGTTCATAGTGACTTTATTCGAGATAGTGCTCACAATGGAACAACCCATCCATCCACAGGGGAATGGAAATACACAAGAGCTACAATTCAGCTATTACAGGGAACAGGCTATAGATACAATATGAATGGATCTCAGAGAGATCTTTTCCTTTTTAAGGCTAAAAAAGGAGAGGCGCCTGGGTGGCTCAGTCGTTAAGCGTCTGCTTTCAGCTCAGGTCATGATCTCGGGGGCCTGGGATCGAGCTCCGCATCGGGCTCTCTGCTCTTCAGGAAGCCTGCTTCTCCTGCTACCATTCCCTCTGCTTGTGTTCTCTCTCTCTCACTGTGTTTCTCTCTGTCAAATAAATAAAATCTTTAAAAAGGGAAAAGAAAGCCAGACACAAAACCACACATACTGCATGGACACAGTGGTCAAGAACAGGCAAAACTAATCTATGTGGTAGAAATCCAGACAGTGGCTGCCTCTGGGTGCCAGGAATCCACCAGGAGGGGCAGGCAGGAACAATCCAGCAGATGGAAATGTTCAATACCTTGCTTTGGTGGTGGTACATGGGTGTGCACAATGGCCAAAACTCACCAAATGTTTGAAATATATGCGTTTTAATG
Organism: Procyon lotor; assembly: GCA_028646535.1. NCBI lineage: Eukaryota > Metazoa > Chordata > Mammalia > Carnivora > Procyonidae > Procyon > Procyon lotor. The sequence continues at coordinate 57,293,845 of CM053603.1, forward strand.
TGTGCTAATTATATTTTAATATAAGCTTTAGTCTCTTACTGTCATACTAGTTTTTTGGTTTGGGTTTTCTTGGTTTTTGTTTCTGTTTTTTGTTTTTTTGTTTTGTTTTTATTTAACAGAGAGATCACAAGTAGGCAGAGAGGCAGGCAGAGAAAGGGGAGAGCAGGCTCCCTGCTGAGCAGAGAACCCAATACGGGGCTCTATCCCAGGACCCTGGGATCATGACCTGAGCTGAAGGCAGAGGCTTTAACCCACTGAGCCACTCAGGCGCCCCAGGTTTTTTTGGTTTTTGTTTTTTTTAAGCTTGAAGAACACTTCACCCTGGTCATCAGCTACAAGAATTCTAATTTTTAAATTCTCATGCCTATGGAGAGGGAAAAATGACGCAAAACGTGATAGCAAGTGGAAAAAAATGTTAGGAGAACAGAACAGAATATTCACAAAGACATGTTGCAACATAATCAATAGACCCTTTGGAATAGTATTGCAAAATAATGGCCAAGGGAGAGGGCTCCGCTCAAAGATGGCCCTAAAATCTGCGGCTTTTTCAAGCATCATCATTATTATTATTAAACACAGAGCATAGACAGCATTTCAAGTCGGTATGGGCTTTTGCACTCAAAGCAAAATATATCATTCGAGGCACGGTAAAAGACATCCTGAGCTCATCCTCCTGCTGCAGAAAGCGACAGCATTCGGTGGGGGCTGGAAAGAGCCCAATCGCTGAACAGCCCAACCACGGTGCTGAACCACAGCCCAGCGTGCAGGGCCAGATGCTAAGGGTAGGCCAAAATGAAAGCTATCAACAGAATAAAAGAACACACAGGCAGGAAAACAGCAGGAGGGCAGCAGAAACAGAGGCAAGCACGGGAAAATATACCAAGAACATGAAATGTGCTTTTACTGATTTGCATGTGGAATTGGGCTGATACACACCATTTCTGGAACAGGAAATTAAAATGGGAAAGAACTGGTTTTAATGAACAAGAAAAAGACAGTGTGCGGGCACAGTCACAATAACCTGGGAGAAGAGACCATTCTCTTCCAGTCAAATTAAATTCCAACAAAAAGGGGGGAGGGGTATGTGAATAAGACTTTGTTTTAAACAAAGGGGGAATGAAAGCTCTTTGGGGTTGAGAGATATTGTATGTACTAAGACAGGCTCACTGAATCTTTAACCATAATAAACACACTGAAGGGGAATAAAATCCAGAAATAAAAGGCAAAAGGAGTAGAGAACAGGGTACCTTGCCATCCAAGGTCACTGATGTTGTTACTCATTTTTTTTTAAAGATTTTATTTATTTATTTATTTATTTATTTATTTGACAGAGAGAGAGAGAGAGATCACAAACAGGCAGAGAGGCAGGCAGAGGGTGGGGGGGAAGCAGGCTCCCCACTGAGCAGAGAGCCCGCTGCGGGGCTCGATCCCAGGACCCTGAGATCATGACCTGAGCCCAAGGCAGAGGCTTTAACCCACTGAGCCACCCAGGTGCCCCATCACTCATTAGTTCCATATGCATTTAGCAAGCTCCTGGCCCTCCATGTTCCTGACCCATCCTGACCACAGGATCCTGTCAGTCTCCTCCTCCTTCTTTCTCTGTGATTTTCCCTTCTGCAGCACCCCACTGAGGGTTCATAAACGCTTTCACCCTACTCCGCACCCCTCTGCCATGGGCAACCTCCCAACTCCCTGTGTTTCAGATCCAGCCTGGACCAAAACCCCCAACATCCCTGCCAGACAAAGACTCAGAACTATGTGAGAGCATTTGTGCTCATTTCTTTTAGATGTGATAATTTAGGGTCTTTTGAAACGACTTGCCTTTTAGAGTTACCGACTGAAATATTTATGAATGGTATGATAGGATGTGTGGGATTTGCTTCAAAATAATGTTGGGGGCGAGTACCCAGCAATTGAAGAAACCAATCACGACTAGACGGACAAATCCCACGGGGTTGAGGAAAGAAAACAGACCCCAAAAGAATACAGGCTGTATGATGCCCTTTAAGATCAAAGAGAAAACCAACCTGTCGAGATACGGGTTAGAATAATGGGTACCTGGAAGGGAAAAGTTGTGATAAAAATCAGAATAGTGGCTGCCTCTGTATATTCACTGGCAGGGAACAGGAGGGAAATTTCTGGAATGACTGGAATGTCCCATGCCTTGGTTTAGTGACGGTCCACGGGTGTATACAGTTGTCAAAACTCAGCAAATGCTTCAGATATGTACATTTCATGGCATAATGATTATATTTCAATAAAAGCTAGGTTTTTGTCTCTTGCCATCAGGGTGGTCACTTTTTTAGCTTGAGAAACATTTATTCTGGTCGTCAGTTTTCTTTATGACTAATGCTATGGAAACCCTCCTTGGACGTAAACCTCCGTGCAAGCTCACAGGCACTAATTCTCCTTGCCAGTGAAGAAATGAATGAAAATAACTGTCCCATTATTTAGCTTCGAGAATAATCCCATCCTAGAGCCACAGATACTTAGGAAAGCCCAGCAGAACTTTATCACTGACAAATCACCCAATTTGGAATCTTCTTTCTGAATCACTGTTTTTTCATATGATGTATGTCGAGGAGCCAGTGAATATAAAACAAGCACTCTCATCTGAGAGCCGTAAATGCCAGAGAAAGCCTTAAACCCAGCTCTCCGGGTGAAGCCAGGGACCTCTCTGCCCCTCACTGTCAGGCATTGGAGGGACGCCGGTGTGGGCATCGTCATGTACCTCCCTTACAAGTCTAGAGATGCTTCTCGAAGAACTGAAGTTTCTCCCTAAGAAAGCACCTCAGCCTTGGAAACTAAGCACATTTGTAAATAACCATTCAGTAAATCAACAGGGGGATAAAGGGTCTTCCCAGTCCTAAGAATGATGGCGGATCACCTGGAGGGTCACCCTCGCCGAGGTGTACCTGGTTCTGAGCAGCAGGAAAATCGCCAGCTGAGGACTTAGAGGTTCTGGTCTCAGCTAGAATTTATTCTTTCTTCCTTGCGTCTTGTTTATAGTCTGTTTAAAAATATCTGGCAGCTTTCAACTACTGAATAAATAGTCTGAAGTTTGCTCCAGAAATGGCATTCTGCAGCCATTTCACCTGCCAAGCATAATTTAATAGAATTATAAAACTTGATTAAAGTTCTGTCTTATGCTTCACAGACTATACAGACAGGCATATCTCATCTATATTTAAAAATCAGGGTGATGATTCAGGCAAGAATAGGTGAAGGTTTGATAAGGAGCAGGATATTTGCATAGACCCAAAATATCTCCCACAAAAGTACTTGTGACCGACAAAAGGAAAAAACGGTACTTTAACAGCAGGAAGATCCAACGGACATCACCTTAACAAATAACCGATATTTGTATCAATAATGAAATCAGCCCATGATGTATGTCTCACGATAAGGCACCGTGGGAAGGACACAGTACCACTTCTGGGATATTCTGGCCAAAATGCACAATAGAATCTGATAATAAGAAAACTGCAGAGAAACCCAAGCTGTGTCAAATGTCAAAGTCATGAAAGACAAAGGAAGGCTGGGGAAATGTTTCAAATTTAAAAACCGTGGAGAGGCATGAAAACCAAATGCAATGTGTGATCCTGGGTTAGAAATAAAAATACCTGGAAACAGGGGTGCCTGGGTGGCTCAGTCGTTAAGCCTCTGCCTTTGGCCCAGGTCAGATCCCAGGGTCCTGGGATCGAGCCCCGCATCGGGCTCCCTGCTCAGCAGGAAGCCTGCTTCTCCCGCTACCATTCCCTCTGCTTGTGTTCCCTCTCTCACTGTGTTTCTCTCTGTCAAATAAATAAAAATCTTTAAAAAAAAAAAAAAATACCTGGAAACAACTCTAATGAAATAATGGGTGAAATGGGAATGTAGACAATGAATTAGAAAGTAGTGTTGGCTCAATGTTTGATTTCCTTAATTTGACAGTTTCATTGAGGTTATATAAGAAAATGTCCTTGCTCTTGGATATACCCCTGGAAGTACTTAAGGGTGAAGGGATGTGACGTCTGCAACTTACTCAAATGTTTCAAGGAAAAAAAACAAACCACTGTGTGTATACATGTGTGTATGTCTCCCTCAGAGAGAGAGCGTAATCAAATACGGGAACTGTGAACTCTTGAATCTGTGTGGATCTCATTTCAAGTGGGGTGAAAAGGAGGATGGAGATCTGAGCGAGAGTCAACCCCCTTCTGGATGCTGGCAAACCAGAAAGGTCAGAAGACATCTCAGTTGATCCTGACAGCAACAAACTGAACTATTTTTTGGTCTGTGCGTGCCCAGCTGGATGAATTGAAATGACTCAAATCATCTCTGCTCTTTTCCCCTTTACTTCTATAACTCATGTTGGGCTCACACACAGGACAATACCACTTTTTCTTAGAAATGTCACTTGCCTAAAATCTGGGTGCAGGTAAAATAAAGTCGTAAACAATGCCTAATATTGCCCCTGTTCCCACCAATAAAGAAAGAATAACCTCGGGGCACCTGGGTGGCTCAGTCGGTTAAGCTTCAGACTCGGCCGTGGTCTCAGGGTCATGAGGTTGAGCCCCACGTCAGGCTCCACGCTGGGCATGGAGCCTCCTTAAGAGGATTCTCTCTCCCTCTGCCCCTCCCCCCACTCACGCTCTTGAATTCCCTCTCTCTCTCAAATAAATAAATAAATCTTAAAGAAAAGAAAAAGAGTAAACCCGCTGCTTCTCACACTGTTCATTTTCCCTTTGCTAATGACATTTGTCTGCCAATATGCATTTCCTTGATGTTTTAAGATAATTTTTGCTCCATTTTCTGAAAGTAATCCCATAATTATAGGAATAGTTCACTCAATTTTAAACCAACTAGGCTCTGTAGATATCATTTATTTGTATTTTAATATGTTGTGAGGCCTGTTTTATAATTTATAGCTCATGAATCTCTGTATATTTACTGCTTAGCCTTCTGGTGACATTAAGCTACAGCTTGAATTATGATGAAGGCAATAACTATTTGCACAATGATGCTTTCATAATTTATTTATTAAAAAAGCACATATTGAAAGCCTTCAACATGTCAAGCACTCTGTCTATTATTTGGAATGAGAGAGAGGTACGAATTAGATATGTCAGATAATTACAGATTATTTACTTTTTTCTTATACTAAAAACAACAGTAGCAAATACAACAAAACATCATGAGGCCTACAGGTTCAAATGAGAATCAACAGTCAATGCCTCTTGGTCACCATCTTTTAGCATCAAGATTACAGGATCACTTATTCAGTTTGTGTTTCCACACGAAGAGAGAGTTGGAAAGGCAGGTCAAAAGTCCAATAGCCCCACATCCATGAACTGGACTAAACATATCAGATCCCAACTTTGCACAATCCATGTTCAAGATAACACAAGACATCTAGTTCCCAGCTCTTGGTTTCTAAATACCTTTCCCATACCAGGACTACTTGGAAAAATAGTTGATGTCTGGGCTGGAGCTGGAAAGATATAGCATCACCATGAAGTTTTTTTGTTTTGTTGTTTTAAGTAAACTCTACACCACACATGGGGCTCAAGAGTCACATTCTCTACCAACTGAGACATACATGTGCCCAACATGAAATGCTTTTATCAGAGATGTTACCAGAACCTAATCAAACTTCTAGACAAACTTCAAGGATACAGGGAATACAGAGAAAGAAGGAAAAAAATTACCATACAAATCAACACTGGGGGACAACTTTCCTTTTGGAGGGGAGCGATTAACTACTTTTATTGGCACAAAACAACATTTTTTGTGTTTTCACGATATATGTAAATAAAATCATCACACTGTACACCTTAAACTTATATAGTAATCAATGTCAATTACTTCTTAAAACTGGAAAAAATTAAATTAAGTTAAAAGATTTTAAAAAACAGGGGAGCCTGGGTGGCTCAGTGGGTTAAAGCATCTGCCTTGGGCTCAGGTCATAATCTCAGGGTCCTGGGATGGAGCCCCGCATCGGGCTCTCTGCTCCCCCTTCCTCTCTGCCTGCCTCTCTGCCTGCTTGTGATCTCTCTCTCTCTCTCTCTCTCTCTGTCAAATAAATAAATAATAATAGAGAGAGAGAGATCACAAGTAGACAGAGCAGCAGGCAGAGGGAAAGGAAGAAATAGTCTCTATGCTGAGCAGGGAGCCTGATGGGGTACTCGATCCCAGGACCCTGAGATCATAACCTGAGCTGAAGGCAGAGGCTTTAACCCACTGAGCCACCCAGGCACCCCTTAAAAAAAAAAAATCAGTAAGGGAGGAACAACACAAACAAAAAAGACATAAGACGTGGAAAACCAATAGCAAATTTGCAGATATAAATCCTACCCATATCAGTAATTATACCAAATGAAAATAAACATAATCATAAGGCAGAGTTAACAGAATGGATTTTTTTTAATGAGCACACTACATGCTGTTTTAAGAGGCACAATTTAGATCCAATGACACAAATGGACAGAAAGTAAAAGGATTGTAAGATGTGCTGTGCAAACAGTAACATACAGAGTTGAAGTAGCTATTGAATGTCAAAATAGTCTTCAAGATCAAAAAATGTTACTTATGGGGCCTTCGGCTCAGGTCATGATCTCAGGGTCCTGGGACTGAGTCCTGCATCAGGCTCTCTGCTCAGCAGGGAGCCTGCTTCCCCCTCTCTCTCTGCCTACTTGTGATCTCTCTCCTCTCTGCCAAACAAAAATAAAAAAAGTAATAAAAATTAAAAAATTTTAAAAAACGTTACTTGTAACAAAAAGATGTTTTATAATGATAAAAAGCTCAATTTAGTAGAGAAATGACAATTATACATAGATAATTATATCTATGTATAATATAGAGACCTAAAAATAGAGTCCCCAAATTAAAACTGGCAGAACTGGAAGAGAAAGAGACAATTCAACCATAATCACTGGAAACTTTCAATACTGCACTCTGAATAATTAATAGAAAACCAGACAAAAAATCAGCAAGGACACAGAAGAACTGAACAACACTATCAACCAACTTGACCTAAAGACATCTATCCAACAGTCCACTCAACAACAGCATAATACATATTCTTTTAAAGCATATATGGAACATTCCCCATAATAGACCATATGCTAGGCCATAAAACAAATCCTAATGAATTTAAGATAATTTAAGTCATGCAGAGTTTGTTCTCCAACCATAATGGAGTTCAATTAGAAATTGACAACAAAAGGGAATTTTGGAAAAGCAAAAACATTTTGAAATTAATGGACACATTTTCTAACCCATGGTTAAAGAAGAAAATACAAGTGAAATAAAAACACATAAAAATGTATGGGATGCAGCTAAAGTGGTGCTTTGAAAGAAATAGTTTTAAATGCCTATGTTAGAAAAGAAAAAAAGAAAATGCCTGTATTAGAGAAGATCTCAAATAATTGACCTAATCTTTCATTTTAAAAATCTAGAAAAAGGGACAACTGGGTAGCTCAGTTGGTTGGGTGTCCAATTCTTGATTTTGGCTCCAGCTGTGATCTCAATGTCCTGGGACAGAGCTCTGTGTAAGGCTCCATGCTCAGAGGGGAGTCTGCTTCTCCCTCTCCCTCTGCCCCTCCCCTCTGCTCAAGCACACACACTTTCTCCTCCTCTCTCAAATAAATAAATAAATCTTTAAAGTTAATTAATTGATTAATTAACTAAACATCTAGAAAAAGAGCAGATAAAAATTGAAGGTAAGCATAAGGAAGAAAACAATAAATATTAGAGCAAAATTAAATAGAAAACAAAAAATAGAGAAAACTAATGAAACCAACACTGATTCTTAAAAGATCAATGAAGTCACAAATCTTTACCAATCTTTACCTGCACCAAGAAACTGAGATGGTACAGATGACAAAAATCAGTAATGAAAGAGGAGGCATTTCCACTGACCCCTCAGAATTTAAAGGGAATACTACAAATGACTTAATGCTTACAAATTAGATAACTTGGGATAAATTTGTCCAAATACCTAAGAAATCACAAAATACAAAAACTGATTTGGTTCAAGAAAAAATAGAACATCTGAATAGATCTAAAACAAGGAAAGGCAATGAATTAGCCACTCAAAATCTTTCCACACACACAAAAAATCCCAGATGACTTTCATTGATGAAATTCATACTGATATTCTACAAATTCAGAAAATAAAAGACAAAGGAATTCTGTTGAGGCTAGGATCATTCTATACCAAAATCAGACAAACATATCACTAGAAAAGAAACCTATAAACCAGTATCCCTCATGAATATGGGTGTAAAAATTCTCAACAAAATATTAATAAGTTGAATCTAACAACATATATGAGATTATATACCATGACCAAGAGGGATTTATCCCATGAACACAGGGTCCATTTGCATCCAAAAATCAATATTAATAACACCATATTAAATGTTTTTATATTACATGTTATAATTAACACCATATTAATAAAACAAAGGACAAAAATAAGGCATCTCAATAGACACAGAAAAAACATTTGAAAAAATCAACCACCTATTTTTTTTTAAAAGATTATTTATCTGACAGAGAGGTAGAGAGAGAGATCACAAGTAGACAGAGTGGCAGGCAGAGGGAAAGGGAGGAACATTCACTCTGCTGAGCAGGGAGCCCGGTGTGGGACTCGAATCCAGGACCCTGGGATCATGACCTGAACCGAACGCAGACACTTAACCAACTGAGCCACCCAGGTGCCCGTCAACCACCTATTCTTTTTTTTTTTTTTTAAGATTTTATTTATTTGACACAGAGGAATGAGATCACAAGTAGGCAGAGAGGCAGGTGGGGGGGGGGCAGGGAAAGCAGAAGCTTTAATCCACTGAACCACCCAGGTGCCCCTCAACTACCTATTCTTGATAAAAACTCTTAACAACCTAGGAAGGGAAAGGCGCTTCCTCAACCTGATAAAGAACATCTACCCAAAACCTACACTGATTTCACTCAAATTAACTAAAAATAGTCCATTTACTTAAATAAAGAGTTAAAGCAGTAAAGCTTATAGAAGAAAACATAGGGGTAAATTTTCAAGGTTAGGAAAAAATTAGGTTAGGAAAAGATTTCATAGATATAACACTGAAAGCATAATATATAGGAAAAAATGATAAATTAAACCTCACCAAAATTCAAAGCGTACGCACTTGAAAGGACACCATTAAGAAAGTGAAAGGACAGCAACAAACAGGGAGAAATAGATCTGCAAAACACGTATCCGGTAAAAGACTTGTATCCAGAATACACAAAGAACTCTTACAACTC
>CM053603.1:57309564-57328469 GCA_028646535.1 Procyon lotor
TCTGTCTACTTGTGATCTCTCTCTCTCTCCCTGTCAAATAAATTTTTTTAAAAATTAAAAAAAAAAAAAGCTGGCTACCTCTTTTTGCAGAAAAAGTAAGGAAGAATAGAATAAATGCTTCTAAATACATACAAGAGATCACGACCAGTTCTTCTCTGTGGCCCCTAGTGACAGTGTTAGATGAAAGAGACTTAAATTATACCACCAGGATAGCAAAATAGCTTTTCGCCATCTCTTCTCTTCGTAACAAATTACACTGCCATACTTCCCTAGCACTCTTTTAACCACTTATTAAATCCTTCGGCTCTGACTCAGTGCCTAAAATACTCATTGCTCTGTGGCCAGACACTGAAATGAGATTCTATGCCTTATAAAATGCTTATGAGATCTTCAATCACAATTTTGTTGGGGGGGGGGGTTTGGGGGGAGTCCATCAGTAGGAGACCTACTCGTGAGACCAGGACATATCTCACATTTGAGATTTTATTCATGATTTACTGAAAAATATCTATGAAAACTCACAATTATGAGTGCTACAGACACCGATCTTCAGAATTCTGAAGCCCACCAATGGGCTCCGTGTGGTTCTCAAACCCCCTCAAAGGACTGCATTTTTCTGGATAGGCTGCCATGGTGTCCATTAATCTCAAATGGTAATAATCGGTAATGGAATAAAACCACGCGCCATGCAGTTAAAACTCCAAAAAGCAGGGAAAAGATGAAACACCGTACTGGGTATCTTCTTCAAGTTGAAAGATAAATTCTTAAACTCGTCAAACTTTGTTTCCAGTGTTTGAGTGCCCTCTAGTGGCTACTTTAATTGTCACGACCAACTGCTCACAGCAGGAATTATAAATGAAAAAGTGTGAGAGGTAACAGAATAGAAGATGGCATCATCAGGAGCACCTGGCACAATTGCAGGTTACTCTGAACTTCTCATTATCCAAAGGAACTTAGTTCACCATATATATGATTCAGAAGTTTCCCAAATAATTCATAACACACCACTGCATTTTTAAAGTAAGTATAATTTTTCCCAAGTTGCATTTCAAATTAATAAAACACCAGCTAACACCCAGAAAAGAACAGTATGGGAATGAAGGAAGCCAGAACCTCAGGAATTAACACGCATCCCTCTCCCGTCGATACAGACGGCATGGAGAATGCAGTGTTTAATAAGGAACAGCAATGGGAGTGGGGCAGTATTTTGAGAACCCGAGGTACCCAGTCTCTGAAGGGAGGGAAGCACGGGCTAAGGAACAACCTGGGTGCACATAGAGACAAGGATGCTTCCAGAACTGCCCCCATCAACCACTCTTGGTGACGGCGGCCATCGCCAGGGGGACAAATCACCGGTACGGAGCCAGGGCTGAGCCAAGCACATCACTTGGGGTGACTGACAGGTCCCCAGTTACCGCAGAGCCCTTCTGCTCAGACCCACGGGAATTCCTACAGCCGCACAACATACTGTCTGCAGTCACCGCCCCGGGAGCCCCAAGCACAAGGACACCACGGAGGTGTAGACAACCTCTCACGTCCAGCCTTGGCCTCCAGCCCCTGTTGCCAGATTCTGCCAGCAGGCACCCCTAACCTCCGCACCTTCCGTGATGTCTACCTACATCCCCCTCTCCTTCATGACGTCCAGCATCAATAGGGAACTGATCTTCTGAACAAAAACCTTCACAGCCCCTGGACACTTCTGAATCTATAGATCAGTCTTTCCCTAGGAAATGTCCTACTGATGTCTAGGACAACTGTCCATGACTAGGAGATCCGTTCAGCCTTGCTGCTCAAAGCTGGGGTTCATGACTCACAGTGCTACTTAGTATCCCTTTATGTGAATAGGACACACTTAATCCATTCTACTGTTGATAAATTCAGGGGTTATTTCACACTTAGAGCCGTTACAAATAATGCCGGTAATATACCTTCTTGCTCATGTCACTTGGTTACAAGGCAGGGGGTGCTGGCTTACAGAGTAAAGACGTCCTCAGTTTTCCAGAGTGGCTGTGGCCAGTTCCATTCCCACCAGCAACATACAAGCCTTCCTTCTGCTCAGTACTTTCCCCAACATTCAGGCTTTTTCATTTTTGCCAACCTGGTGACTCTCTTGGTATTTCATTTTCATTTGCATTTCTCTGACGCCTCAGTACTTTTCATAGTGAATTTTAGAATTTATATCAGCTAGACCTGGTTATTAAAATCTACCTTCAAATATCACAGCAATCAGCCAATCTGTCAACACTTTCGAGCTCTATCCAGAAAGAAAGCATATATCCAGAATAAAATCATCTTGCTGCATCTACCACCACAAAACTGGTCCAAGTCACCAACTCCCCTCTTCTGAACTACCACATACACAGGCTCTTAAAGTGTTCACTTGCCCCTGTCCTCGTAACACAGTGATCCTCTTCAAACATAAGCCACATCAAGGCTCTCCTCTGCTCAAATTCCTCCCGTGGCTTCCCATCTCGTTCAGAATCAAGTCCCAATGCTGACCAGGGCTTACAACAAGGCTTGGGATGACCTAGCCACTGGCTACCTCAGTATCTTCATCTCCTGTGTCGGTCCTCCTGAGTCTCCCTCTCGCTCAGTTCCAGCTACATCACCTCCATGTTGTTCCTTGAAACATGCCAACCACTCTTCCAAAGCCAATCCTGTGCACCTGCTGTTAACCCTTCCCCCAACTGAGGGAGGTGTTCCCCCCACCTCCAACCTCTTCAGGTCTCTGGGTGTTGGATGTTGGATGTTCCTCTCCAAGGCTTTCCCTGACTGACCCATCTAAAATGGCGCTTACCACCACTTCATCCTTCCCAAACACCACTAGTCTACTTTTAGCTTTTGATTGCCACTATCACCACCTTAACACGATATATCTGCTCATTCTCTCTTTCCTCACACTAGAACATGGACTCCCATCAGAACCGCGATTTTTCTCTCTTACTCAACACTGCACCTTGGTACCTATACAGTATCTTGTACGTACACAGCCACTGACAATTATTTGTCAGACAAGGAACAAAAGTAGGTATCAATACAATAAAACAGTATCTATGAATTTTTTCTAGAACAAGTTAAGAACCTGCCTGGACTAATGGTCTTCCTGCAAGTAACACACTGTCATGCCCATAAGAGATACTCAATAAGTGTTCAATTAGTAAAAGAACAACAATTTGTCTCACCCTTTCCTATTCCCCTTCTCTCCTTTCCAGGTCTTCTAAAACAATGTAGAATTTACTTCCATGCTACCATTAGTATTTTCAGAGCATATTTATTCTTTCTCAAGAATCCATTCTTTCCAGGTTACACATCATATTAACAGCTCTCATTTGTAATGAAATATTAACGATTGTTGATATTTGCTGCTTCTTTACCTGAAAATTTGGTTAGAGGCAGCTTCTCAAGTAACTTGCTCAAGTGCAAGTTTTTAGAAATGCTGGTGAAATTAAGACGGAGTCTCTGAATAGCTCAGAGTCTTCCTTTCGTCCTCACAAGCAGGCGATAGGATGGCTGCACAGAGAAATTTAAGGTCACACAACCCCCTAAGTTTTATTTCTATTGTTTTCCATATCTGCAGCTTCCAGTGTCACAAATAAATTATATGCAAATCTAAGTCGCTTTTGTTTATAACCTGAGTTCTGGTTTTTTTTTCTTTTTAATTATGAATTTCACCAGGATAGGTCTAAACGTGTATCTTTTTTTCAATATCTTGCCTGACATTTAGTAAAAACCTTTCATCTAGAGATTGAGTCTTTCTTCAACTCAGGGTGAAATTTTCTTCTATTATTTCTTTCATGAATGCTGGCTTTGATCTAGCCTTGAAATCTCATTATGTTTATCTTAGACAAGTATAGTCCAACAGAAATACAATCCAAGCCACAAAGGTATTTTTAAAATTTCCAGGAGCCACATCAAAAAATGAAAACAAGTGAAATTAATTGTAATAATGTATTTATCCAAATACATCCAAAATATTATCATTTGAAAATGTAATCTATAAAAAATTTACAGGTAAGATGCTTTCCCCCACACCCCCATACTGAGTCTTCAAAATCTGGTGTGTGTTCTCTCCTTGAAGCTCATCTCAATTCAGACTACCTGCTTTTCAAAGGCTCAACCATCATTTTAGGCTAGTGTCTGCCATACTGGACAGCAAAACAAATCTTCTGAACTCTCTCCCATTCTTTTGTAGTTAATAATTTTTAACTTTTCTCTTTTCCTTCTGAATCCTAAAAGAAATCACCCACCCGATCTTCAAATCCACTAACTCAGCTTCCTAAAGTATTCACCCTACTCATTATGGCACCTACTGAACATTTTAATTCAACAGTCCTATTTTACATCTTCAGGGTCTCACTCTTCATGGCACACTGCTCCTGAGTACTGACTGCCTGTTTTGATTATCTAGGAGTGCCCTCTAGAATGTCAGGACTTTGTCGTAGAATTTTCTTTAACTTCTCTTTCATCTCCTACAGTACCACTCTGTTTCAATGGAAACCCTTCCTCTGAGTCATCGAAGAAGCCCCTCAACTTTTGAGCTAAAAGCCTCCCTGCTTAGTGATACCACCCTATCTGCTTGGTCTTAAGAAGAAGAATCAAGTTTATACATCTCTGATAGCCAAGATGGATATCATCAGGGGTCCCACAGGTCACAGCTCAATTCTTCTTGGTCCCATAAAAACAAGAGAAAGGTCAGACTTAGTCACATAGAGATCTCACCATTTGCAGGAAGGAGGGATGGAATTAAGAGCAAAGGAAATGCAGGGACCTTAACTGTCCATTCACGGCCACTCAGATCAGGGCTAACTGGGATGCCACCCCAGCAAATGGCTGAGATCCTGGACAGCAAAGTTACAGAACATTTTCCATCGCTACAGAAAGTCCTCCTGGACAGTACCTGGCTAAACAAGTCCTCCTCAAGCCCCAAATACCACACCACCAGGTTCTGGCTCTACAAAAATCCCCTCTCTTCCTCCCACTTTCTCCTTCCTTCAGGAGGAGCTCTTGTCCTTGTCCTTAAAAGCCTGGATTCTTTTCGTCTGTTTCAACTCTTGACACTCCCCTAGTCCAAGGGATAAAGGACACTCCAGAAGGCAGTACAAAGGTAGCAATCACTTGATGGGACTTAGATTTCCTAAACGCTTCCCAGTATCAGTACTTGAAAGAAATGCCTGGTATTTCAAAATATCTTTCAAGCATGCACGGCCATTAAATACTGGGATTATTGTCTGAAACAACTGACGACTGGTGAGGACGAAAACACGAAATTCAGGGTGAGAAGAATTTTAATTGGAATTGTGAGCTGTGCTTCAACTAGGAAATAAATTAGGTATAATAAAATGTTGGGTAGACTACAAGAAAACTAGTAATGAAATAAGCGTTATCCAAAAATTCTTGAAATAATGATGAATAGAGCCCACAAGTCTTCTAACTCTGCCATATCACTTTTAATAACAGAATAGGTTGTAAATGTGCGGCTGTGTTTACGCCTAAGGGTCTCCTGAGGTTATTTTATAATTGCCACGATTCCACAAAGAAAACTTAAGTGAAGGTCAATGAAAGCTGCGTGTTCTAAATTACAAAGTCAGGAACAACCTTTTTTTGTCATTCATAACATTCCAGTAATAAGAGAGAATTACCTCAGTAACAGGTGTATTTTCCTGGAGCTCAGTTGTGTGCGAGGCCAGTAAACCAATCACCCGAGCAACCTTGGCCCGTCTGTAAATGGAGAAAATAAGTTCTGAAGACGAGAGTCAGAGACCCAAGTAACCAGACCTAGTTAGTTACGTTACCCGATTGTGAGCATTAACGTAAGATCAAAATGGGGCGGGCTAGGGTGAGCATTCACGCCCCCACATACACAGCCTTGTGTACACAAAGGGACAAGAACAGCTTTGGCCCCTGGAGGACTATCTGTAATAGTGACTCAAGGTGAACAAGTTGGGCTTTCGTAGTAAAATGCCAAGTAAAATTTTTGCAAGACCTTAACCAGAGAGGAAAAAAAACGTCATGAACCCCTTTACCTCCTGGTACAGCAGTTCTGGCTAAAGGTTAGGTCCCACTTATTAGTAGACCAAGGATCTTATCCACAAGTGGTTAAAAATATATATATATATTAGAACAGTTAAATATTTATATATCTACCTTTACAGAAATTTTTAGTCCTAGATCTTACAGATATTGTTCTAGAAACTACTAGTTTTAGTGAGATGTTTTTGTATCATTATCCAACAGAAAATAAAGTCAATAAATTATACTATTTTCAAAAGATTTACAAAAGTATAGTCAAAGATTTTTTTTAATTGGAGAAAATAGTTGGACATGTGAGTTGATGAGAACTGTATTTTTTTTTTTTTTGAGCACTGTATTCATATTGATGCTTGCATGTTCTCTGGGCTAATCAGCGTGTATACCAGCCAGAGAGTCTCTAACTTTTCGGGTTCTCAAACTACACAGGACCCACGGAGAGAAACAAATCAGTCTGAGAAGGACCACAAGAAAGTGTTCGTGTTGTCAGAACTCTAAGATACAGATGTCATTCTCATGGATTTCAAAAATTCCAGAATTAGCCCTTCTAATCTCTTCACATTTACAAATTAAAGAAGTCCTAGGCACTTGAAAGACTAGCATCCTGCCTCTAAATAGAAGGCATTATACTGTTAAATTTTAATTCCAGTGTACTTCATGCAGTGTTCTGTACGTTTCAGGTGTACAAGATAATGATTCGACATTTCCCCACAACACCCGGTCGGCTCCTTCAGCCCCATCACCTACTTCACCCATCCCCCACCCCACCTCCTCTCTGGTTACCAGCAGTTTGTTCTCTATAGGTAAGAGTCTGTTTTTTGGTTTACCTTTTTTTTCCCCTTAAATTCCATATATAAATGAAATCATACGGTTTTTGTCTTTCTCTGGCTGACTTATTTTGCTTAACATTCCACTCGCTAGCTCCATCCATATTGTTGCAAATGGCAAGATTCCATTCTTTATGGCTGAATGATACTGCGTTTTATCTTCTTTATCCATTCATCTATCGACGGACACTTGGGCTACTCCCACAGTTTGGCTACTATAAATAATGCTGCAAAATACATAGGGGTGCATGTATCCCTTTGAATTTGTGTTTTTGTATTCTTTGGTAAATACTTGGTAGTGTAATTACTGGATCACAGGGTAGTTCTATTTTTAATTTTTTGAGGAACCTCTATACAGTTTTCCACAGTGGCTACACCAGTTTGCGTTCTCACCAACCGTCTAAGAAGGTTCCTTTTTCTCCACATCCTCGCTAGTACTTGTCTCTTGTTGATTTTAGCCATTCTGACCAGTGTGAGGTGATATCTCTCTAGTTTTGATTTGCATTTCCCTGATCATCAGTGACACTGGACATCTTTTCATGTGTCTGTTGTCATCTCAGAGTCTGGAGAAATGTCTGTCCGTGTCCTCTGCCCATTTTTTAATTGGATTATTTGTTTTCTGGGTGTTGAGTTATATAAGTTTTATCAATAGATCATTTTCAAGTATCTTCTCCCATTCCATAGGTTGCCGTTTAGTTATATTGTTTCCTTCACTGTGTACAAGCTTTTTTTTTTTTGATGTAATCCCAATAGTTTATTTTTGCTTTTATTTCCCTTGCCTCAGGAGACCTATCTAGAAAAATGTTGCTATGGCTGATGTCAGAGACATCACTGCCTTTGCTCACTTCTAGGATTTTAAGGGTTTCATGTCCCATCTTTAAGCCCTTAATCCATTTTGAGGTTAATTTCTATTTGGTGTAAGAAAGTGATCCAGTTTCATTGTTTTGCATGGAGCTGTCCAGTTTTTCCAACACCGTGTGTTGAAGAGATGATCTTACGATTATACTTTATAAGTGATCATTTTGAAAAAGGCTTGGTAGAACACTGGACCAAAAGTTACAAGAAAAGGCACCTAGTCACTACTCTGCCACTGACCCATTTTGTGACCACAGCCAAGTGAATTATCCTTCAGTTTCCACATGTGTGCAATTTCAAGAGATAGATGGATTAACTTATAAAAAAAATTTTTTTTTTACAATGATAAAACATTATCAGAAACCGACTACTGAACTAGAGGATGTAAAGCAAAAACTTATCTTGGTTCCAGGACAAGTCCAAAGTACTTCCCAAACACTAACCTGTTTTTTTCCCATGTACAAAAGTAAATACTGCCTATAAGACTTATTCAACTAAAAGAAAAATGTATTACAACATACTAATTTCCCCAATCTCACCAGATACGATCCCTAACAAAGATAACACACTATTTTAAAATTCTTACAGTTTTAAATTTTGAACTATTTAAATAAAAACATTTCTGAGTTTATACCAAATACTTACATACAGCTATATCCTATATGCAATGCCCTCAAAAAAAATGGACCTCTCATAATCAGCTTTCTTAAATGTCACCACTTTGGATGCCCCTTGTGTCCCATTACACTGTACCTCAGAAGTGTCCCCATATTCATGACATTATCCAAAATTGCACTGGCCAATAACCTTCGTGCAATGGTTCCATATCTACATTGTTCAAGAGTATCCACTGGCCACATGTGACTATTAAGCACTTAAAATGGAGCTGGTACAAGTTAAGAATTTTTTGTGGAATTACTTTTAGATTTAAATTTTAATAACCACATATGGCTAGTCGCTACATTAGACAGAGTAGATCTAAAATGTAGTTCCTTCTTCATGTGTTTTCTTGTTTATTATCTGTGTCCTCCCACCAAAATAAAAGGCCCACGAAGGCAAGGCTTGGTACTGCTCACCAATGCCAATATCAAGACAGTCCCTTGCATCAAGAAAGCCCTGAATGAACATTTGTTGAATGAACAGAACATCAATATCAAATATAAGGTAGGAATACATTAGTATTCCTATTACTAAATACATTAGTAGGAAAGCAGTGAATATATAACTGCATGAGCTAAAAGAAAGTGGAACAGGGTTTTCAATATAAACCTCAAAAGAAGAATTTTAGGCTAACATCACTAAATGAGAAAAAGATTCCTTATAAACTAAAACCAGTAAAACCTACAAAGGGTATTGTTACACACCATGTAGCTAGAATTAAAAGTATACCAGAAAGTAGTATACTTCAAGCCACTTTTCCAAGCTCAGCAAGGAGGCTACAATGAATACATATGTACAAGCATTCAGGTGCCTGATGCCACCTGACCTCATCAAGGATCACTATAAAGTTGCAGTCATCAAGACAGTGTGGTATTAACAAAAGTACAAAAAGGTCAATGAAACAAAACATAAGAAATATATTCACATAAATATACTTAAAGGGATCTTTGACAAAGAAGCAAAGGCAATAAAACGGAGCACATATGGTCTTTTCAACAAATGGTGCTAGCAAACATGCAAAAAAAAAAAAATTGGAAACAGATCTTACTCACTTTACAAAAATTCAAAACGGATCAAAGATCTAAGTGTAAGATGTCAAAGTATAAAACTGCTAGAAGGTAACACAGGAGAAAAAAAAAAACTATATAATAACCTCACATATGGCAAGGACTTTTTAGATACAACCACCAAAGGCACAGTCCATGAAAGAAATAATAACCTGGACTTTATCTAAATAAAAACTTCTAGGCGGACCTGCGTGGCTCAGTTGTTTAAATGACTTCCTTGAGCTCAGGTCATGATCCCAGGGTCCCGGGATCAAGCCGCGTATTGGGCTCCCTGCTCAGAGGGGAGCCTGCTTCTCCTTCTCCCTCCCACTCCCCCTGCTTGTACTCACCCTCAAAAGAAAAAGAAAAAAAAAGAAGAAAAGACTTCTATTCTGTGAAAGTTAACATAAGGAGAATGAGAAGACAAGCCACAGACTGGAAGAAGATATTTACAAAAGGCATACCTGATATAAGATTGTCTTTGAAAATGCACAAAGACCTCTTAGAACTCAACAATAACAAAACAACCCAATGAAAAAATGAGCCAAAGATCTTAACAGATACTTCAGCAAAGAAGATAAACAGATGGCAAATAAACATATGGGAAAACATTCCACATCGTATGTCTGCAGGGAAATGCAAACTAAAACTATATAGTACTAAGCCCCAATAAGAATGGCCAAAATCCAAAACACTGACAACACCAAATGTTAGCAAAGGCGATAGAGCAACAGGAACTCTCATTCATTGTTGATGGGAATACAACATAATACAGCCACTTTGGAAGACAGTTTGGAAGTTTCTTACAAAACTAAACATACTCTCACCACACAATCCAGCAATCCTACTCCTTGGGCCTTACCCAAAGGAGTTGAAAGCATATGTCCACATGGTATTTACAGCAGCTTTATTCATAAATGCTAAACTTGGAAGCAACCAGGGGGTCCTCCAGTATGTGAACAAACTGTGGTACAAGCACGCAAGGAGATATTTGGCACTAAAGAAATGAGCGGTCAGGGGCACCTGGGTGGCTCAGTGGGTTAAGGCCTCTGCCTTCAGCTCAGGTCATGATCTCAGGGTCCTGGGATCGAGCCCCGCGTCAGGTTCTCTGCTTTGCAGGGAGCCTGTTTCCTTCCCCCTCTCTCTCTGCCTGCCTCTCTGCCTACTTGTGATCTCTCTCTGTCAAATAAATAAAATCTTTAAAAAAAAAAAAAAAAGAAATGGGCGGTCAAACTATGAAAAGAGACAGAGGAACCTTAAATGTATATTACTAAGTGAAAGAAGCCAATCTGAGGCTACATATTGTAGGATCCCAGTATTGTAGGATTCCTAGTAGGGCATTCTGGAAAAGGTGAAAATATGGAGAAAGTAAAAGTTTTTTTTACTGACAAGTGATTGTCAGAGGGATGAACAAGCAGAGCACAAATTCTGGGGTAATGAAAATACTCCGTATGACACTGTAAGGACAATAAATGTCATGATACATTTGTCCAAACCAATGGCACGTATAAAACCAAGAGTGAACTGTACAGTAAACTATGAACTGTGGGTGATTATAACGTGCCAGCGTAGGCTTATCAGTTCTAACAAACGCGCTGCTCTAGTGGGGGGTGGGGCTAATAGGGGAGACTAGCCCGTGGGGGGGCAGAAGGTAGAGAAGCAATCTCTGTACCTTCCTCTCAATTTTGCTGTGAACTTAAAACTGCTCTAAATAAATAAACTCTTAATACAAACAAAAACCATGAATTTTATGATATGTGAATTATATTTCGACAAAAGAGTGAGAAAGCAAAAGGAAATGAAGAGTCAATAGACAGGAGGGGCACGTGGGTGGCACACCAGGTTAAGCGTCTGACTCTTGGTTTCAGCTCAGGCCCTGATCTCACAGTCGTGAATTCAAACCTCGTGTTAGACTCTATGCTCAGCATGGAATCTGCTTGAGATTCTCTCTCCCTCTCCCTCTGTCCCTCCAGCTCTCGCTCTCCGTCGCAAATAAATAAATCTTAAAAGAAAAAAAAAAGAGAGAGAGAGAGAGAGACAGACAGACAGGAAATCCCACACCCATCCTATAGGACTTTCAAGGGGCAGAAAAAGGATGAAACACAGAAGAGATCCTAAGGAAACAGGGAAGCTAAAGAAAGCCTGAAGCACTTAGACTTAATTTGCCAAAGCAAATTAGTAAAAAGAAATACCTATACACATCCCAATAAAATTTTGCAGGCCTAGAATAAAAAGAAAAATCCAAACACTAAAAAACAATCAAACTAGTCACATATAAAGAAGAAGGAAAATACAACTCAGGTTGGCCCTGAGTCTTCCAGAGCTGTGCAGAGAGAGCAACTCCCAAGCATGGCACAGGGGTGAGCAAGCCCAAGGGCACAAGAAGGTCTCAGTCAGCCCCCTATGCTTAAACTCTAAAACCAGAGAGAAAGCCTTGAGGAGGCAACAACTAGAGATCCAGAGACTCAGAAATCTTTAGTAATTAAAAAAGAAAAAAAAGAGGGGCGCCTGGGTGGCTCAGTGGGTTAAAGCCTCTGCCTTCAGCTCAGGTCATGATCTCAGGGTCCTGGGATCGAGCCCCGCATCGGGCTCTCTGCTCGGCGGGGAGCCTGCTTCCCTCTCTCTCTCTGCCTGCCTCTCTGCCTACTTGTGATCTCTCTGTCAAATAAATAAATAAAATCTTTAAAAAAAAAAAAAAAAAAGAAAAGAACTACTAGGGGAAAAAAATCAACTAATAGGTGAAGAAAAGCAAAAAATTTACAAACTGTATTTAAAAACCTTTTGATGAACATTTACTTTACCTTATTCAAGTGTCAAACTTACACCAAAAATTAGAAAATCCTTCCTAAAGTTTATATGAATCCCAAGAGACCCCAACTAAGAAACATAATCTTGAAAAAGAGAAAAAAGCTGGGTTGTGGACATTGGGGAGGGTATGTGCTATGGTAAGTGCTGTGAAATGTGTAAGCCTGATGATTCACAGACATGTACCCTGGGGCAAATAATACATTATATGTTAATTTAAAAAAAAGTTGGAAGTCTCACATTTTCTGACTGCAGAACTTAACTATTACAAAGCTATAGTAATCAAGACACTGTGGGACTGAGATGAAGACTTGTATTTATATAAGTACCTTTTGATATATTGTATTTATATGTATCTGTTAATTATATATTAACTTATTATATGTTATATATAATGTTATATGTTATATATACATACATTAATATGTATATAATTATGTATTGGTTTATACAAATAAACCCTCACATATTTGGTCAAAAGATTGTCAACAAGGGTGCCAATACCATTCAATTGGGGAAAGAACAGTCTTTTCAACAAATGGTGCTGGGAAAACTGGATATGCAGATGCAAAAGAATGAAGTCCAATCCTTACCTAACACCATATACAAAAATTAACTCAAAATGGATCAAAAACCTAAATATAAAAGGTAAAACTATAAAACTCTTAGAAGAGATGAAAAGCTTTAAGACATTGAATTTGGCAATGACTTCTTGCACATGACATTAAAAGCACAGGCAACAAAAGAAAAAGTGGAAAATCTCAGTTTCAAAGGACACTATCTAAAGAGCGAAAAGGCAACCCACACAATGGGAGAAAATATTTCCAAGTCACCTCATCTGATAAGGGGTTAATAGCCAGAAGATATGAAGAACAAATCAACAACATAAAACAACCCAATTAGAAAACAGGCAAAGAACATGAATGGACATTTCTCCAAAGACAATAAACAGATGGCCAATAAATGCATGAAAAGATGTTCAACATTACTAGTCATCAGTGAACCGCAAATCAAAACCACAATGACATACAGCTTCACAATCAGGATAGCTACTAAAAAGAAAAAAAAAGTTAAGAAGATGTGGAGACATTGGAAGTCTTGAGCACTGCTAGAAGGAATGTAAAATAGTACAGCTGCTGTGGAAAACAGTGTAACATCTCCTCAATAAATGAAAAGATACCATTACCAAGTAATCCAACAATTCCACTCCTAGGTATATACCCAAAATAACTGAAAGTAGGGACTCAAACAGATATTTGTATACCAATGTCCACAGCAGTATTATTTGCAATAGCCAAAGGTAGAAGCAACCCAAGTATCCATCAACAGGTAAAAAGACAAAATGTGCTATATACATCTAGGGGATATTAATCTACCTTAAGAAGGAGAGACCTTCTGTTACATGCTACAACATGGCTGAACTCTGAAAACATTAAGCTAAGTGAATTAAGCCAGGCACAAAAAGATAAATAATTATACCAATTATATTAGGCATAGAATAAGCAAATTCATAGAAACAAATGGTAGAATAGAAGTTTACTAGGACTGGGAGGAGGAGGATGGGGAGTTAAAGTTTAATGGGTAATGGCTTCTTTCTAGAATGATGAAAACGTTCTGGAAATTGATAGTGATGATGGTTGCACAGCATTGTGAGTGTACTTAATACCTCTGAAATGTACACTTCCTAAAATGGCCAATTTCATATGTGTTGTATATTCCCACGGTTAATAGTTTCTTAATTAAAATATTATGCATTATTATATGTGGATTATATACCTCAGTGAGGTTGATTGGCAAAGGATACAAAATTTCATAAATACCCACTGTTGAAAGTTCTAACAGAAGGCCATTTTTACAAACACCAACTGGGAATGCATGTCAATATGGTATTTCTAAAGAACATTTCAGCATTTTATCAGAAATAGCAGAACTACTTATTGCCTTGTACTCATTTGTTCTAATTCTATGAATCTGCCCTAAGGGGAGAAAGAAAAAACAAACAGGCACCAAGATTTAAAACACAAAAATGTTCACTGACATATTATTTATAATGTTATAATATTACCCAAAAATAGGGCACAGGGTAAATTAAATGATCAGACACTCCTAGCATAGAAAAGGCATACCTTGAAAAAAATCTTAGACAAATAGTTAACGACATCAAAAAATACATAACATATGCAGTGTCTGGGTGGCTCAGTTGATTAAGCATCCGACTCTTGATTTCAGATCAGGTCATGATCTCAGGGTCGTGAGATCGAGCCCTGCAACTGGCTCCATGCTGAGTGTTGTATCACTTACTTAAGATTCTCTCTCCCGCTCCCTCTGCCCCTTTATTTCTCTCAAAAAAAAAACCTAAATATGTTATAAAGGGGAAGAGAAGCAAAACATTTTTTAATTTTGTTTAAATTCAATTAATTAACATATAATGTATCATTAGTTTCAGAGGTAGAGAGCAGTGATTCAGTCTCAATACCCAGCACTCATTACAACACGTGCCCTCCTTAATGTTCACCATCCAGTTACCCCATTCTCCCACCTCCCTCCCTTCCAGCAGCCCTCAGTCCGGAGAAACAAAAAATTCTATGTTATTGTATTTTGTTTTCCTGTATGCTGAACAAGGCCAAGGAATAAACACATCAACTTCAACAGTGGCTATCCCCTAGCTAAGGTGAGGACCCTTACATGCTGTTAGGAAGATATGACCTGGGTCAGAGAAGGCCCCGCTGGAAGAACCAGCATTTGAATGGAAGAAGACAATAAAAGGTTTCAGGCAGAGGATTTTTCTACCTCATTTTTTTTTAATTTTTATTAATATATAATGTATTATTTGCCCCAGGGTACATGTCTGTGAATCATCAGGCTTACACATTTCACAGCACTTAACATAGCACATACCCTCTACCTTATTGTCATTTTCCTCAAACACAAGCTGTTTTATAATGAAGCTTCCATCTAAAAGATGTGGGGGGAAACAGTACTTGCAAAGGATAAAAAAAAAAAAAAAAAAGTCTATTTTTACAAGTCAGCAGGGGGCACCCCATTCAAGGATATAAGTTTTAGCTGCCACGTAAAGTTTTGTTGGTTTCTTTTTAGAGAGCACACCACAAACCTCGAGGTTTTACATGCTCAAAAAATACCTAAAAATCCTGTTTGCAATGCCAAGTTCTACCTTGGGGAAGAAAGCTCAGAAGATGCATAACAAAAGTTATCCAAAAAAAGCATTTTGTGAATACCTCGTCTCCCCCAAATCTCACCATCCTGGGGTAATTGCTATTACCACATTTCACAAAACCCCCTCACCGTTGTTTTCCTGTGCTTCTCTACCGAGAAACGAGATAAGCAGGCTTGACCACACCAAGCCACTGCAACCTCCACGCTCCAACATCTGCTACCCGCCCAGGAAGAATCAAAGTTCGTGTACTTCATCTCGTTCAAAATTTAATTAACATCTATGACATAGATAGCCTATCCCCATCTTAGAGCTGGGGAAACTGAGCCTCAGCACTTAAGGCAATTTGCCCAGGGGGCAGATCTGTGCATCGCACAACCAGGTCTGTCTGAATGGGAAGCCCAACAATTCCATCACCCCACAGATGCCCACGGAGCTGAGACTCAGAGAGAGTCTCATCTGACTTGGTCTCACTGACCACCAGAGCCCAGAGTCTTCTAACATTTTATCTAATGCGCTTTTCCACCATGGTGTGCTGCCTGAATAAGAAATATACATCCTTCCATTGAAAGCTTACAAAGCATAATCCCAATAGATTTTTTTCCACTTTTTTTTAATTAACTTATAATGTATTATTTGTTTCAGGGGTACAGGTCTGTGAATCCTCAGTCTTACACAATTCACAGCACTCACCATAGCACATACCCTCCCCAATGCCCATAACCCAGTCACCCTGTCCCTCATCTCTCCCCCCTCCTCCAGCAACCCTCAGTTTGTTTCCTGAGATTAAGAGTCTCTTATGGTTTGTCTCCCTCCCTGGTCCCATCCCATTAGATTTTAAATAAGAAGTCATACATCACGTAATGGAAAGATGGAGTCACAAAGGAAAACTCAAGCACAGGGATCAAGTGTTTAATAAAGAATACTCAAAAGAGGAAGAGTAAAAAAGTTTCCAGAGGTAGTTTATATAATCCTAGAACCATATTTATAATAGTACACAGCCTATTTTGAAATCTTTTTAAATTTACAGTTGGGATGCCTATGTATTTGCCTATGACTGCTTGGGATTCAGAATAATTACTTCAATATATAAGAATTTAGAACTATGTGCTTTTGATAAACATGTCTTAACTAATGAATAACTTATTAAAATATAAATGTTACTTACATATCCCAGTTTGGAGCTATTCGCAAATGCTGGATTAGCAAGTGGAACTAGAATAAAAAAAAGATGTACGTGAAATGTACGTTCATGAAATGACACAGAAAAAGTGACTAACACGTGACCTATAGACAACTGAAATGTGAATCTTGCACTAGGAGACAACAGAATAAGTTAAAGATCCCTGTCTATTCAACTGCTTTCAGACATGAGGATTAAACGATAATTCTGGCAAACTAATCTTGATTAATCATTTTTTTCTACTGTAATTAGATTTAATATTTTAGCACTAATGCTTTAATCTCAACAGAAATACAAAAGTTACACAGTGAGGACCATGAAAGGAATCTTCAAGAAGAGCTACGTACCAGCGGGGAATGGAGGAGCCGGGTGGCCACGTCCCGGTGTCCAGTCACAACACACAGGTAGCAAAGAAGATTGAGCTTCGCTCGGGAGGCCCCCGTGCTCTTCTCAGTGGAGTCGATCTGTGAGCACACTTGCTGCAAAAAGTCACTCCAATCTTGGTCTTTTAGAAATACTAACTTATCCACTGGAGAATAAAGAAAATGTTCAAAGTAGGTATTGTGGTAAAAAAAAAAAAAAAAAAACTGAAAATGTTACAAGAGAAATAAATGGAACACAGAATTTCAATAGCTAAGATGAGGACAAAGAAAATCCTAACTCTACAATGTCAAAACCAAGTCCTCCGAAAATGACACTACTTTTATTTATTCTTCTAGATTCCACTTCTTCTACCCATGGAGACTTTTTCACTATGTGAATGGAAACTATGCAGATGCCCACAGAGATTTATCCTGCAACCCAGAATCTAACATAATACAAAGCTGAAGAAAATTGTATTACAAAAAAGCAAGATAGCTTTTGTATAAGTAAAGCAATCCAGCCTTAAAATATCAGAAAAGTCAAAAACTGTATAGTTGTTAAAAGGTTCCAGTGAAATTATTAAGCATAACAGGTTAATATTGTAGCTGAAGTCATCTGGAAAGTCCAAGTCCAAACCCTCACTAACAGAAAACAAAAACTGGGCAATGAGATGCCATCTAAAATTAACAGTTTTAGCTAATTTCTATCCTTAAACAAAATAAGCTGAAATAATAATTTCCTAAAAAAACTCCACATAAAGGGAGAAAGGGAAGGAATATTATTTTGAAATACTCCTCTAAGGTTTTCGTGAATGGGGTTCTTGGCACAGTTTATGTAAATTGGTATGTTTTATTTTTAATTTACTTTGATTTGCTTTTAAATTATAGATTATACTCTAGCTAGGACAATGAATTTTTTTCTGGATCTAGCTTAAGGGCTGCAAAGAGGTTTTACCAAACAAAATACATCAAAATTTAAGGTATAAGACAATTTCCAATGTTTATCCCAAATGAGACTTCCCATTAGGTTAAAGGAAACATAATAATCATCCTTTAAGTATCTCCATTCCCACACCATCCCCACAGAAATCAAACCATCTGACCCCCGTTAACTGCCCCACTCTCTGAAGTAGACTCTCCATTCTTCATTGTGGTCTCCAACACTCTGTACCCACAAGAGCACTGTAAGTGTTGGAAATTGAATGAACTCTACAAGGGGCAAGGGCAAGAGAAGGGTCCACCCAGCTTTACAGGAACTTTCACTCCCCCAAGAGTATGGGGCAGCCCAGACTCAGATGAGTAAAGTGAAAGGCCAGCATAAATGGATTACAGGGTTATAACATACACAGCACTGCCCCAAGAATAGAGCCACGTGGCAAGAAAACAGGAACTCAGCTATTTAATAAGACATAAATAAGAAATTTAATAGCAAATGGAATATCTATCTTCTAAGAGTCTCTGTGTTTGACAAGGCCTCTATAATCTTACCTGAATGTGCCGGGAGATGCAGTATCTTTGGATCAAATTTAATTGGTGGTTGTTTCATTATCTGTGGTTGAAAAAAACGAACACTTTTAAGATGTCTTTTGAGACAGGTATTGTCTCCTGATATATCTATTACCAGATTATTAATCAATTAGGGCAGGGAAAAAAAAAATCACTGAAAATTTGTCACTAAAAAGAAAAATAATTCAATGTTGCCCTTCAGATTCAAATATAAAACACAGATAATAATTTATATAATTTATAAAAATAAAATCATTTCAGGACACCTGGATGGCTCAGTCAGTAGAACATGTGACTCCTGATCTCTGGGTTGTGAGTTCAAATCCTACACTGGGGATAGAGTTTACTTTAAATAAGTAAAATTTTTAAAATACCACTTCAACTGATATCTATAATAAAATAAAGCTCCATTAAAAAGGAAGCACTTTAGGGGCGCCTGAGTGGCTGAGTCATTAAGCGTCT
>CM053603.1:57328969-57357796 GCA_028646535.1 Procyon lotor
CATCGGCAGGGGTGAGGGGCAGAGACAGAGAAGCAGACTCCCCACTGAGCAGGGAACCTAATGCTGGACTTGATCCCAGGACCCAGGAGTCATGCCCTAAGCTGAAGGCAGACACTTAACTGACTGAGCCACTCAGTTGCCCTATTCATACACTTTTAACACACTGCTTTTCTGGTGGTTGGTGTTTTGCAACCGTGGTGTCAGATCCATGATGTAAATTTTTTTTTTTTTTAAAGATTTTATTTATTTGACAGAGAGAGAGAGAGATCATAAGTGGGCAGAGAGGCAGGCAGAGAGAGAGGGGGAAGCAGGCTCCCTGCTGAGCAGAGAGCCTGATGCGGGGCTCGATCCCTGGGATCATGACCTGAGCCCAAGGCAAAGGCTCCAACCCACCGAGCCACCCAGGCACCCCCCATGATGTAAATGTTGATGGCAGATCTTAGCTGCCACACAAATGATCATTTACTCTTAGATAAATGTGCAGTAGTTTACTGAGTGTTTTATTAGTGATTATTTTAAAGTATGAAAAAGCCTTTATTTCTCTGTATCACTAGAGTGGTCTCCTTGAATTGAATGAGGGTTCAGTCTCATGATAGGCTAGTTTATGTTGTGGTAATGAAGACCATCAATATCTCAGGCTCACCTTTGCTCTTGTAGGCCTCTGTAGCTCTGAGGGCAGCTGACCTTGGCCTTCCAGGCTGCTTCCATCCTCTATGGTATCTCCCTCTGGTGGAATGCTTTCAAGTTTCCTGGGGATGGAATATTGCCCATGGCCATACCTACGTTATTTCCACAATCAGCCAGTGGCTGGACCTAGTTGCACCACCGCATCCAACTCTAGTCATGGGGGGTGGGTGGGAAATCTTGGTGTGTGTCCAGGAAAGAAGGAGAACTGGTCAGCAGTGGTACTGTGGATCATTTTTCCAGATGGACTCTGCCTAACTTCAGCGTAAGGGCTATTAGGAGAGAATGAGCAAGGTCAAAGGCTCCAAGAGAAAGTTTGGAGCAGTCAGGACCTGGTAACTCGGGAAGGCCTCTGGAGCAGGACCCTCTTGAGGACCCTCTTGGAGTCTTGGTTGGGGCCACTGCCGGGATGAGTGAATGAAGTTCATCACTTTCTTTACTCTGTGTCTCCACTCAGGGGTCAGATTTCTGAGCAAGAGCCCCGCTGGCTGAGTTTAGATTGTGGCCTTCGCTTGACTATACCAGACCGTGGGAGGGAAGATATTTCTGAAGGGAGCCAGAGTCCATTTCAGGTTCCATATTTGGAGGGCAGAATGCCCATTTTGTTATCCTGCAGACTAAGCCCAGTACAGGAAAGGTTTTTCCCCAAAAGGAAGCTCAGGAGTATGAGGGAGGGAGATCGGATGACTGATGACCAAAGAATGACAAATTTCTTTTTCAGTTGAAAGTTGTTGACAGCTAATTTAAAAACAAAACCCCCAAGCAACCCAGGAAGTTGATAAAGTTTGTGTGCCTCCTGCTTCCCGACTTTCTATATGATTGTAAAGGACTGTAAGAAATCTACTTATGTGTTTTATTTGCTTTTCTTGACAGTTTGTTTATTATCTTTAAGAGAAGGAATCCACCAGTTATAGGTTGTTTACATTTAGGCCTCAATAGGGAAGGGACAAGTTAGCAGTCCTTGCTACATCTTTCGTCATCTGGTTTTAGGAGTTAGATGCCAATTTGAATGCAGTTGCCCAACCCATATGCAGAGAATCAGAGATTAAACGTTACGTCCACAGATGATAGTGTTAAAACTTCGATGTCAGGATGTCACCAGGAGAGCTTTGTGGAGGCAACAGTGTTTCCTTGCAATCACATTTTCAGTTATTAAATACAGAACAGAATTATATTCTCTTCAAACAGGTTTTCTATCTTTCTTCTGCATCATTGGCCTGCTTTTATGTATCAAGACTCCATTCTCTTTCACTTTTTAAACCAGCTCTTGTGAAAATGAGGGTTTGAAGTTTCAAGTCTACAGGTGTGATTTTACTTGGCAAGACTTAATCAGGAATGCAAGATCCAAGGGAATCTAAGATTTAATATGAATAAAATTTAAGGACGGACTGTGAGGCTTATCATGTTCTTATTTTATGTGCCCGAGCTATGTTTGGGACATTGAAAGTGGGTTCTAAGAAAGAAAAAGCCTGGGCAGAGTGGTATCAATTGTAATTCTCTGTTCACTTGAGACTGTGGAATAATACCTCTTCCGAGGCTGGGGAGAATGCTGAACGATATCTATTTTAAAAGATTGTTATAGTTGTTACGGTGCCTGCTGCTGTATCTCCCACTGGGAGTAGGTTAGTAGGGTTTAAAAGGAGGTCTCTTTGGCCTGAAAACACTGACCAAACAGGAAATGCCAGATATTTTTTGGGTCTGGAGTTTAATTCAGTTTCTTTTGGTAGCTGTTAATTGTATGACCTTGAACACAAACATGTAAGAACTATTTTGAGGGTCAAGAGCAAGTAAATTATATCTGTACAAGTGCAGAACTTCCAAATTTTGGTATGCTCAATTCATTCTTCTTGTCTTTCTGCCTTTGACTTAAGACTCAGTCCAGGGTAGGTAAGACTGATGCACATTTGACCATTTAATTCAGTCTAATGATTTTATTTTATTTTTTAAAAGATTTTATTTATTTGATAGATGACAAGTAGGCAGAGAGGCTGAGCAGAGAGCAGAGAGCCGGATGCGGGGCTCAATCCCAGGACCCTGAGATCATAACCTGAGCCGAAGGCAGAGGCCTTAACCCACTGAGCCACCCAGGTGCCCAGTCTAATGATTTTTAGATAAAGCTGAAAGAGGCCTTGTTCCACCTTGCCAAAGTTGGTATAAAAAGGGTTTGGATTTCAAAGTAGTTTAGGAAATAGTACAATCTTAAATGATTATTTGTAGTAATCAAGCAGTCATGCCTGTGGTTGCAGAAGGATAGTCTCCATTAATGATGGTACAGATATGCCTCAAAGCATAATGATGTTTGAAACAAGACCCCTCCCATCCCATAATTTTTCTTTACTTTGGTTTTTCAAAAAAATGAACACAATAATAGTGTAATACTTGAATATCCTATTTTTTTTCTTTTAAACATTTTTTTTAGAGAGATAGCATGTGTATTGTGGGGAGGGGCAGAGGGAGGGAGGGAGGGAGAGAACCTTAAGCAGGCTCCATGCCCAGTGTGGAGCCTGATGTGGGGCCTGATCCCGTGAGATCATGATCTGAGCTGCAATTAAGAGTCAGACGCTTAACCCACTGAGCCACTCAGATGCCTCATATTTTTAGGTTTCTTAGTTTCAGTGTCCGAAGGCCAGGTGAATTTTTACAGAATATGCAAAAATAGGCATAAGAACAATATCCACACGTTGGATTTTTGAGTTTGAAGAAGAACTAAACAAATGTATTTTAACCTTTTTGTTTGGTTTAGTATTGGCATTTTCCAATGTCATTGTACCAAGGTCAACAAAAACGTGTTTTTTGGTATTTGTCGTTTATGCAGTATATTAGTTTATTAATCTTACACTTTCCTTTTTAATATTAACATTTCTTTTAAAATTTAAAAATAGCAAATGGAAAATTGATACAAATGACACTGCAGACAAACATGACCTGTTGTGCACTGTTCAGTGTATCCAGAGGCAACTTTAGCAGGTGACATGTCAGGTCGCTGTGGTATTACTAGCATAGATTCTATGAATGTGGGTCTATTTACAGGACACTAAGCTCCAAAGCAATTTGTTTCGCTGCAGGCAGTTCAGACAGTTGTATCTCTTTAAGGATCTGCAGCATTGAAATGTTTTTAATTTCAAGTGACACTCACCGATACAAAATGCCAGTGGATTATAAAATGGAAAAATGTTATAAATCTCTGCCACTGACTTTGAAGCAGAAAGTGGGATCTAGGTTTCAAATTTAGTATGAGGTTGACTTTTTTTTAAAAGAAACCTTTTATTTTAAGGTAACTGTAGATCATATGCAGTTGTAAAGAAAAAATACAGAGATGCTGCATATGTATGCGTCATCCAATGTTTCATAATAGTAACATCTTGGACAACTATGGTATAAGGTTACAACTAGAATATTGGCATTGAAACAGTGAAGGCATAGAACAGTTTCATCCCCAGGGATCCCTCAGATTGCTGTTTCAGAACCACCGATATTTGCTCTATCACGTCTCACCCCCACCCCAACCACGGGCAACCACTAATTTACTCTCCATTTCTGTATTTGTGTAACTTACAGAACTTTGCGTAAAATCAGTCATATGCTATGTAATGTGTTGGGACTGACTTTTCATATTTAGGGTAATTCTTTAGAGATTCAGCCGGGTTGTCGCATGTGTCAGTAGTTCCTTTTCATTGCTGAAGGGTATTCCATGTTAAACATTGACATAGAGGTTTTTGTGTGGATGAAACTCTTCATTTCTCTGGGATAAGTTCCTAAGATCTGGGGTTAGGTCAAGAGGAGACCTACCACCAAATCACAGTTTCTCTGGAATATATGCTCAGGGGTACAGTTTGCTGGGTAATCACGTGTTTAGTGTTTTTTGTTTTCACTTTTGTTTTTTTTCCCCAGAAACTGCTGTGCTCTTTTCCGGAGTGGCTGTACCATTTTGTATCCTACCAGCAATGTATGAGTGGTCTAGTTTCTTTCCTTCCTCAGTAGCAATTGGTGTTGTCAATATTTTGTATTTTTGCCATTCTGATAAGTGTATAGTGATACCTCATTATGGTTTTAATTTAAGTTTTCCTAATTGCTAATCACGTTGAACATACTTTCATGTGCTTATTTGCCGACTGCACATCTTTTTTGGTATAATGTCTCTGCTTTTAGTGTCAAGTCTACTTTTTACCTAGATCCTGAAGACTATCCCATTCTACACACCCCCCCCCGGGTTTATATTTTCATATTTTACATATAAGTCCATGGTCCATTTTAAGTTAGTATTTTGTATACAGTGTTAGACTTAGGTCGAGGCTTACCTTTTCCTCTGTCCATTAGATAGCCAGTTGCTCCAGCATCGTTTTTTGAAAAGGCTGACTTTCCTCCATCGGATTGCCTTTGCACCTTTGTCAAAAATCACTAGACCATACTTGCGTGGAGCTCTTTTTGGATTCTTTGTTTCATTGCTTGCTATGTCTATCTCTTTGGCAGTGCCACACAGTTTTGATTACATACATAATAAGTGTTGAAATCAGGTAGAATAATTTCAACTCCCCCTTTTTTTCAAAATTGTTTCATGTATTCTAATTCTTTTGCCTTTCCACATAAATTTTATTTTTTTCAAGATTTTATTTATTTGAGAGAGACAGTATATGTGAGTGAGAGAGCGATCACAAGCGGGGGGGAGGGTTTGAGGGAGAAGACGACTCCCTGCTGAGCAGGACTCTGGGATCATGACCTGAGCCAAAGACAGACTGACTGAGCCACCAGGCACCCTCCACATAAAGTTGAGAGTAATCTTGTTGATAGCTACAAAAATTTTTGCTGGGATTTTGGTAGGAATTGCAGTAAACCAGGCTATCAGATTGGGGAAAATTGACATCATAACTGTATTGTTTTCCTATCTATGCACATAGTATATCTCTTGTTTATTTGTTTATAAGATGGTCAGTCAGGACTGGCTACCGAAGGAGATGGAGGAGAGGCTCAGGAAAGCAAAGTTTATCATACTCACAGGTCCTAGAGACAGACAGGGCATGCCACAGAGGACCGCATGGAAAAATACCACAGTAATCAGGAGGCAGAAGATGGCAGCAAGGGGAATGCTTAAAGCCATGGACTTTTTGGGGGTTTCCACAGGAAAGGCAAGGGAAGGGTGAACAGTTTAGGATTGGGTTGTTTGAATAACTTCAAACTAAACTAAAGTTTAAACTAAATTTTAAACTAAACTTCAAATAACTATATATACCTTAGCAGGCTTTGGGCTCTAGAGATAGTTTCTAGTTGGCTGGTAACTGGCCCTGGGATGATGAAGGCAGAAAAATATTGCCTCCTGGGGTGTGTGGGCCCGATAGAGGAGTGTATGGTTGGATTGGCTAGTTTGCATATCAAAGACATAGTTAATCTGAGCCTTTGCTGTCTCTAAGAACTGGCTAGCCTTGGGAGGGTCAGTCTCTCCCCAGTCAGAAAGGGTATAATTACAGAAAATACAACACACACATGCACGTACAAATTCATCTCTTCATTTATTTAGATCTTCTAGGATTTCTTTTAAACAATGTTGTGGTTTTAACATACATATCCTATACATGTTATGTTAGACTTATACCTAAGTATTTAATATTTCTAGTGATTGCAAATGGCATTTTTAAGTTTTCATGTGTTCATTACTTATATGAAGAAATACAGTTAGTTTTTTTCTTTTTTTTAGATTTTATTTATTTGACAGAGAGAAACACAGCGAGAGAGGGAACACAAGCAGAGGGAATGGTAGCAGGAGAAGCAGGCTCCTGCTTCCCAGGGGCCAATGCCGGGCTCGATCCCAGGCCCCTGGGATCTGACCTGGGCCGAAGGCAGACGCTTAACGACTGAGCCACCCAGGCGTCCCTACAGTTAGTTTTTGAATGCTGTTATTTTATCCTGTCACCTTGCCAGACTCACTTGTAAGTTATAGGAGTTTGTTTCTGTAGATTCTTTGGTGTTTTCTGCGAAGACAATGATATCATCTGCAAATAATTTTCTATTTCTTACTGGGTGAGTTGTGATAGTTTGTGTTTTCTAAGGGATTGGTCCATTTCATCTGAGTTGCCAAATTTGATGTTGAGAGTTATGTCCTTTTGATGTCCGCTCATTTTCTGCCTACTTTATCAATTTTTGAGAGAAGGGTGTTGAAGTCTGCAACTATAATTGGGGGTTTGTTTCTTTTTATAACTGTCAGTTTTTGGTTCACATATTTTATAGCTGTTCTGTTTGATGAATGCACATTTAGGATTGGTATATTTTATTGATTGACCCTTTTATTATTATTTTTAAAGATTTTATTTATTTGACAGATCACAAGTAGGCAGAGAGGGCAGGCAGAGAGAGTGGGGAGAAGCGGGCTCCCTGCTGAGCAGAGAGCCTGATGTGGGACTCCATCCCAGGACCCTGAGATCATGACCTGGGCCAAAGACAGAAGTTTTAACCCACTGACCCACCCAGGCGCCCCTGACCCTTTTATTATTATGTAATTTTCTTTGCTCTGAACTCTGTTATGTGATATTAACATAGCCATTCCTGTTTTGCTTTGTTTTTGATTACTGCCATATATATATATACACACACACACTCACCCACATATACAAATACATGAGTGTATATATAAGTATACATGTACATGCATATATATTCATATATGTATATATACATGTATATACTTTATATATTAGGTCTGCCCATATCACGATCTTTGATGTGAGTTTCTTGTAGATAGTATAAAGTTGGGTCATAGTTTTAAATGAACTCTTTTTTAATTGTTGTATTTAGACTATTTCATTTAATATAATTATATATTTGATATTGTCTACCATTTTGTTTTCTTCTTGCTGTTTTTCATTTCTTTTTACTTTTTATGAGTTACTGAACATTTTTTATGATTTTGATTTTTTATAGTATTTTAGAGTATATCTATTTGTATAGATTTTTACAGTTCTAGATATTATAGATGTACATATAGTGTGTGTATAATTTTGCATAACCTATCATTTTACCGGTTCAAGTGAAGTATAGAAAACTTACCTTCCTTTTCAAGCTCTTAGTTTCCCTCATTTTTATATAATTGTCTGAAGTATGTTGTCTAAATTCATTTAGAACCAAATCAGACATTATTATACTATTTGCTTGAACCATCAAAAATAGTTTAGGAAACCTAAGAGGAGAAGGAAAATCTGTTATATTTGCCTGTATTCTTGCTTCTCATGTTTTTGTATCCTTCATGATAATTCCAAGCTTCTTTCCTTTATCATTTCCTTTCTCTTTGGAATATTTCCTCTGGCCATTCTATTGGGGTAGGTGTGCTGGTGACAAATTTCTGTTTCTGTAGGTTATAAAAAAAAAAAAAAAGGCTAAATGCTGTTAATTTCAGATGGTTCAATGTAATCCTAGTGGATGATCAGTAAAGATCAAGGAAAAGGAAGACTGTAGGAGAAGTGACCTGCTGCAAGGGCTAATGTGATTTACATGTTTCCCTTTCCTTCTCACTCATAGAGAGGGTTCATTATGTGTGGGGCAATGAGTGGTGGGGTTTACACATTTTGATATATCCATTCAGGGAAATACCACTCAACAATAAAAAGAACAAACTATTGATATATGCTGCAACATGGGTGACTCTCAGATGCATTATGCTCAGTGAACAGAGCCAGATCAAAAAGGTGTACACAGGATATGATCCCATTTACATAAACTCTAGAAAATGTGAATTACTGGCAGAAAGTAAATCAGTGGCTGTCTGGAGAAAGAATGAAAGGGAGCGAGATGGCAGGATTACCAAGGGAACTTGAGGTAACATGTGGAGGTGTTATCTTGACTGCGGCGATGATTTCATAGATGTATATTTATGTCAAATGTACCTAATCGTACACTTTAAATATGTGCAGTTTATTCGGTGTCAGTTATAACTTAATAAAGCTGTTTCAAAAATACCACATCAACAAGTGTTCCTCTAGCGTATGGCTGTTGCGCAGCAACCCCACGTGCAGATCCAACTCGTCTGTGCTCTTATTTAGAGTGAGGCCCATGACCACATGCTTGGATGTTGTGGCATTGTCAAATGGCTCTGGAAGTTTTTAAACGCTTACTCTCAGTTTCTTTCTTTCTTTCTTTCTTTCTTTCTTTCTTTCTTTCTTTCTTTCTTTCTTTCTTTCTTTCTTTCTTTCTTTCTTTCTTTTTTAAGATTTTATTTATATTATTTATTTGACACATGGCTCAAGCAGGGGAGTGGCAGGCAGAGGGAGAGGGAGAAGCAGGCTCCTTGCTGAGTTAGGAGCCCCATGCAGGATTCCATCCTGGGACTCTGGGCTCCTGACCTGAGCTGAAGGCAGATGCTTTACTGACTGAGCCACCCAGGAGCCCTGTTACTGTTTCTCTACTTAAATCTTTGTTGACAGTAAGAAACAGGTTTATCTGCGCAAGATACTTTGAATCACACTGCCTTAGAGCAGTGTTACCACACCATTTATACATTTTTTTCCATCTCAGAATGGGGCCATTCTATGTGTATCATTCTCAACCCATTTTATTCTACTTTATGGTCACACTGTGATTTGATTAACTTGTGTTCTGGTGTATGAATTCTGGCAGTGAGTGTATGTATGTGATTTTCTTAGCGTGACTCCCAGGAAATTAACTGGATCTGATAAAATAGCCTGCTGAATTTCAAAGTGATTATATTGAAACATTGGTATAATATTTCCTAGTCTCAAATTTTTAGAGGAATCATTTAGAAGTCTCATGCAGTGTAAGAATTTTTCAAACTGGGGTGTGCTGGAGGATAGTGGACTCTGGCATGGTAAAATCTATGCTCAGATCCTGGCTGTCCGAGTGAACTGGACAGAGACCTGTTAGTTTCAGCCTTCTTTCCTGTTTTTAGAGATGGAGCAATAGTTGCTTCCTAGGATTAGCAATACAGTGAAAAGTGCTTGGTAACTGACAAGTGCAACATGTGTGTGCCTTTCTTTCACTGGACATATTTTTACCTTCATCTGGGACACTTACTCTTTTTTCAGGATTAAGGCCCATATTTTGAAAATAATTTGGAAAGTAGTTCTTAAAAATGGAGAGTGAATATTGTAGAGTGTCTTGCCTTTTACATATACAGGTGAAAGAACGGAGAGATACATGTGAGCTAATATACCTTTTTTTCCTTTACAGGCAATTACTATCTTAACCGAATTAATTAGGGAAAACTTCAGAAACAGTAAATTAAAACAGTGCCTCTTACCAACCCTTGGGGAGCTGATCTACCTTGTAGCCACCCAGGTGAGACTCTCTGATTAACTCTATTGCTGTTTGACCTGTTCTGACATGTCCTGGCTAACAAGTGTTAATATCCTATAAAAGTTGTTTTGACTTTGCCCTTTAGGGCATACTTAAGAAACCTTGGCGAAATGTTACCTCTGAAAGAGAAAGGCTTTCAGTGTTTTTCTGTCTCTCTCTCTCTCTCCTTATCTGTCTGTCATGTTCCCTCTCTCCCAGTCCTCCCAGAAAGTGTAGGACATTCTTAAGCCATATTTAAAAACCAGTCCACCCAAAGTCCCTTCTAGGTTGCCGCCTGTCATGTTCCCTCTCTCCCAGTCCTCCCAGAAAGTGTAGGACATTCTTAAGCCATATTTAAAAACCAGTCCACCCAAAGTCCCTTCTAGGTTGCCGCCATCATTGACTCCTTTAAGAGGAGGCCATTGGTTCTCTCAGTATAAAAGCTTCATTTCAGTTAAAAACATTACTTTGTGCAAATAGAGCTCTTAATGTGGCTATGAGAGTTTGTGACTACAGAATTTGACTTATTTCTTAAATTACAGTATGGAAGTGCTATTGAATTCAAGAAAGAAAAATTAGTATTTCTTTAGTGTTTTTTGTGAATGTTATTACACTGATAATGATAATTATGAGTTATTTATTTGATATACTGAGTTTTTTTTTTTTTTTTAGTTTCGGAGGTAGAATTTAGTGATTCATCAGTTGCATATAACACCCGGTGGTCTTTACATCAAGTGCCCTCTTCAATGCCCATCACCCAATTATCTCATCCCTCCACTCACCTCCCCTCCAGCAACCCTATTTGTTTTCCTAGAGTTCAGCATCTCTTATGATTTGCCTCCCTCTCAATTTTCATCTTATTTTATTTTTCCTTCTCTTTCTTTATGTTCATTGGTTTGTTTCTTAAATTCCACATACGAGTGAATTCATATGGTTTTTATCTTTCTCTGACGGACTTATTTCGCTTAGCACAGTACCCTCCAGTTCCATCCATGTTGATGTCAATGGTAGGTATTCATCCTTTCTGATAGCTGAGTAATATTCCATTGTATACCACCTCTTCTTTATCCATTCATCAGTCAGTGGACATCTGGGCTCTTTCCATAGTTTGGCTAGTGTGGACACTGTTGCTATAAACATTGGTGATACTGAGTTTTAAAGAAGTACTGGTAATTGTAGTTTATCAGGAAGTTCTCTCACTGTATTTGTAATGGTTTGAGTCTTAGCTCCTGCTCAAATGTTGTATAACTTGAGTATCCTTAGTATCTAAATTAAACTGACTTACTAGAAAACTCATCATTTTAAGACAACTACCATAATTGCTATAAAACAGCAGTATTTAAAATTATTTAGCTCCATAATTAGTAGTGGTAGCTGGTACAGCAAACCTGTCCTCCTTATTCTTTTTTTTTTTCTTTTTCCATAAATGTCTTGGCTATTCTTGGCCCTTTGCATGTTGGAGTCAGCTTGTCTAATTCTACAAATAATTTAAAAAAATTGCATTGACTATGCAGATCAATTTGAGAAAGTACTGTTACCTTGATAATTTTGAGTCTTCTGCATATTTGGAATTGTACTGAACCCATGTATCAGTTAGGAAAGTATCCATATATTAATGGTATTTTGTCTTCCGGTGCATAGAAATGGCATCTCCATATACTCTCTTTTTAGAAATACTTTCATTTAAGTTCATTCTATTCATAAAACTTGCTATACATCTATCTCTGGTTGAGTTTGTTCTTAGGTAATTTTATATTTTGAAGAGACAACACACTCATGAAGCTAGAAAACGAGGAAGTCAAGAAAGTTATGGGGGGAAAGTGGCTTTCCTATTTTTGTTCCCTATGTGCCTCATTCCCCAGTCTAATCACACCTCTACTTGTATTCACAGAATTACTTTTGTATGTGTGAGCCAAGAGAAGTATAGATTTTTATTTTGTTTCATTTTTATGTACCAAGTAGGACAACTTGCTTTTTTCTCTTAATAGTTTTACACTCTTTAAAAAGATTTATTAGAGAGAGAGAGTGCGCGCACAAGCGCACAAGTGAGCATGAGTAGGGTGAGAAGCAAAGGGAGGGACAAGCAGACTCCCCCTGAGTGTGGAGCCTTATGCGGGGCTCCATCCCCCAGCCCTGAGATTATGACCTGAGCTGAAGGCAGATACTTAACCGAATGAGCACCCAGGCATCCCAATAGTTGTATACTTTTAAGAATAGCATATGGAAATACATACACTGGAGTTATTTCTCAGTTAATGGATATATTTCTTAATTAGTACTTAGGGCTCCCTTCTCCCTCCCTCTCTCCCTCTTCTTGTCCTGGAACATTCTCAAGGGTGCCAAATTTGGTGAAAAGGCAGTTTTACTTTATCTTTACCTTGAGTCCTCAGGGCCTTGGCATCAAAGCTCAAACTGACCAAGTTCTGTAGGCCCTCATAGTAAAAGCAAACATTCAGTGCTCAGTTGAGCTCTCATGCTTGTGGTTTTCTAAGGTTTGGTCTGATTCTTTACTTTTCTGTCACATCTCTGATACATTGTAAGGATGTCAGAATACAGGTGTTGCTTTTATTAGAAGTGTGTTCGGGTATCTAGTCTGCCATCTGATCAGGGATAAGAGTCTACTTTAATTCTTTTCACTGTTGTTCCTTTTTTTAAGTTATTTTCCCCCTCCAGCTTAATTGAGATATAATTGGCATGCAATCAACTACACGTTTAAAGATTACAATTTGATCGGTTTTGATATATGTATACACCTGTGACACCATCACCACAGTTCAGATAATGAACATATCCATCACCTCTAAAAGTTTCTCCACACCCTTTGTAAGCCCTCCCAGGCAACCACTGATTTGCTTTCTGTCACAGAGACTAGTTTGCATTTTCTAGAATTTTATAAATGGAATCATACAGAATCCTATTTGTTTGCTTTGAAAAATGGATCTAGAGAATCATTTTCTTTGGTATGTGCTTTAATTGGATATAAGCTAAGGCTGTTTTAATAAAGGGATGATTCTGTGGCATTCGACTAAAACTTAGGGTAGCAAAGGAAGTTACGTCCCTGGATCCATAAAAATCAATAACTTTGCATGAGCTGAGGGCTTTTGTGGAATTGTCAGTTTGAATATATGTGAACCGTAAAATCTCAGGTCAGTGCTGATGCAGTGAGACCTGCAGCGAGAATGTGTCCTGGGTATAATACAGAGACCGAAGCCCTATCCTGTTGGCTGTCTGGGAGCGCCCCAAGGTGACAAGCTTGAGGACGGAAGACCGGAGGAGAGTTTGCAGAGGACATTAGGAAGCGATACATTTACAGTTTATGTATTTTTTTTTCTTTTATCAAGGATGTCTCCCACCTTGAGCCCAGGGATTCCTATTTCGTCTTTTTTTTTTGGTCCACCTGTTAATGATCTTTCATCTGGACTATTATAAGGACTCTTAGATGGGCTTCTTGTGTCTATGTTCCAGACATTAGCCAGTGCAAGCCTGTTAAAAACACAGGAGAGAGTACCATGTGCCTCCTCAGAGCTCTCCAGTGCTGCTTGTCTTGCTTGTTGTCACCTCCAAATCCTGCCATTTGCCTTGTCAGACCTTGTGTGCTGCCTCCCTGGTGCGTGTGTGACCTTAGTCTCACTGCTTAGTCTTCCTCTTCCTGCCACACTGGCCTCCTCACAGCTCTTTGAACCCTCCACACCACATTCCTGCCTCCTCGCCCTTGCACTCGCTGCTGCTCCTGCTTGCAGTGATTTCACACCCTCCCCCCACCTAGAGGTTTGCGTTTTCTCTGTTCAGACCCCTTCGGAGAGCCCTTTCCCGGCTCTGTGCAGTATGAGATGGACCCTCTCCATGGTCTTCCTCTAGCTCCTTACCCTGCTCTGGTTTTCTTTATAGTAGTCCTCACCGTCCTGACTTACTCATCTTGTTGGCTCCTCCTCCACTTGCCTCTTTCTCTTCTTCCTTTCCCTTCCTCCTCCTCTTCTTTCCCCACTAAGCACTCTTAAAGCAGAAAATTTGTCTTGCTCATGCCTGTATGGCTCTTGTTTAGAAGAATTCCTGGCACTATGTGGATGCTTTTATAAAGCATTTTTTTTGACTGGTCATCAGCAGTGAATTTTAATTACAATTAGTAGTTCAGATGAAGAACAGACAAGAATAGTGTTAAAATCAACTTCTGAAAAAAAAAATCACATTTATATAAGGGGAATAAAATGGGCCAGCGGAAGTCCAAAAAAGGTGCAGCTTGGATTATTGCACTTGGATGAAATATGCTGCTCTGGGTAGCATAGTACTCAGGCCACACAAGGCCGGGAGGAGGAGATAAACACAGAGGACAGACCCCCGCGTAGTATTTACTCAGGATTCCAAACTCTCTAATCGCCTCACAGATATTTAGCATTTTCAAAACATTCAAGAAGAGCTCTTTACAAAAGTGACTGTGGCGTCTCCAACAGGTTTTAGTTACACCTCTGCTCTCATTTCAAACTGTGGGCAAGTTTACCGGACAGCTCTAGCTCACGTGATGGGACATCTGTTGCCCCAAACCACCCAGCACCCCAGGCCACAGAGTAGTGAAGGGGGTGAATTTGGACTTCATGCATGTTTTCGGGAACAATACTGTGGCTACAGTTTACCCTTTCGAGCACTCTTCATTTTGGTCCTTTGTATTGGAACAGGAGGAAAAGTGACAATGAGTACAAATGAGCACTAAAGGAACTCCTAGGCTACCAGTAGAAAATAAAATTTTAAAAAGTCCCCTGCCACGTTCACAAGGGTGGCATAAGTTTATGTGTAAGAAAAAGGCTGTAAACTTACAGAAAAGATAAACTCTAGACAAATTACAAAATTGATTTTACCTTTACCCTTGAGTGTTATACAGGAAAATGTAAACCAGTGGACTTAGTTACCAAAAACACGTATCCTCCTAGGCTGAGGGGTGGCCTTAAAGTTTGGCCTGAGCCAATTTTATATTCACGTTTTCTCCGAGTTTGTCCATGAACTCAAATGTATTCAAGTAGTCGGAACGTTGTACATTGGGCAAAACTTTAATACAAGCAGCCAAGTCCTCGGTCATGAAGCCAGCCTCAATGGTCTCAACATAGACTTCTTCCAAAGCCTTGGCAAAAAAACTGAGGTCTTTATTGTTACCAAGCTTAGCCCTGTGGGCTAACCCTCTGGTCCAGGCGAAAATGGAAGCAATGGGGTTGGTGGACATCTTCTGTCCCCTTTGACTTGCCCCAAGACCCCAGGAGGGAAGTGAGCAAGGAGGCAGGACTGGAGAGACCAGTCGGGGCATGTTCAGGAAGGACTCCTTGACTGAGTCGGATGTCTTGTCTTGACCCCGTGAGCAAGAGGAAGTCATGAAGGCTTTAAAGAAGGGAATTGTTGTCATCTGGTTTAAATGCCAGAAAGATGACTCTGGCTTAAAGGTGGAGAATAGATTGGAGAAT
The DNA here is from genome assembly GCA_028646535.1 of Procyon lotor. Classification (NCBI taxonomy): domain Eukaryota; kingdom Metazoa; phylum Chordata; class Mammalia; order Carnivora; family Procyonidae; genus Procyon; species Procyon lotor. The sequence goes on from CM053603.1 coordinate 57,344,371, forward strand.
GATAAGAAAAGATTCTGAACCTAAATGCAAGTAAGCAAAGTAGGAGCAAAGGTAAGAGTGAGAAGAGGGTGTTTTAGGGAAGAGAAAGTCAACAGGGCTGAATGTAGTCTATGGTTCATGAAGGAAGACTGAAAAGAGCCTGCTGGACTGAGTGACATGGAAGTCACTGGAAATTCAACAAGAGCTGTTTTAGGTACTCATTTACTTTGAGCGCAGAAGTCAGAAGAAGGCCTCCTAGAGTGTGCTGTGGGTTTAGCAGGAGGTGAGGAAGGTGGGAAAGGCAATGTAAAGCCAGAATGGTTGTGAAGTGTTGGGGGGGGGTACTGCAGGGGGCCCTGTTTGGAAGACGGGGACAGTTAGCCTCTTCTAGTGGAAATGGAAAGGACCCGGTGGACAGGACTTTGAAAATTTGGAGCGCTACGGGGTAGTCCATAACCTGATGACCCTGAGGGAGGCAGGATGTGAATGGGATCCTGAGCCCATGTCGAGGGGATGGAAGAGCCTCTCCTGGTATAACCACTGGGTGTGAGTAGCAGATGGCTTCAGGTATAGGAAGGCTGGGAGCTTCTTTCTCACGACATCCATGATCTCTGAGGAACAGGAAAGTAGGTCCCGTGGTGGGAGGGTTCTAGGTGTTTTACTTGTACTTGGGGGTTATCCTGAATATTCCTCAGAGCTGTGTATTCTGTGATTTCAAATCGTTTCAGATAATGTAATATCTTGTAGGTAGGAATATCTATATCATCATCTACAGTTACCAGTAGAGTAGTTTCTCTACCAATTTGATCATATTGTCATCTCTTACTTGTTTTTGCCTGGCTTCTGATGAAGGGGTCCGATGAACACCACATAGACTCTGATGAGAAAGAGAAATACCTTGTATGTACAATTAGTAAAAGACCCCCTTACCAGGTCAGAATTGTCAGGTAATCACTACTTTACATAGAATATTACGCAACGGGTTTTCTTGAACGGGTTAATATCTTTTGTGCTGTTAGCTTCACTGCCTTTCCTTCCACTTCATTTTAGGAAGAAAAAAAAAAGAACCCTAGAGAATGCTGGGCTGTTCCCTTGGCTGCGTACACGGTGCTAATGAGGTGCCTTCGGGAAGGGGTAAGGCTCCTTTGTTGTCCTCTGTTGACATCCGCCATTGTAATAACCCTTCAGGCACTGTGTGCGGTTGTAGCCTGCAGCGGTGCAGGGCTTGTCAACCCAGTATTGCTGCTGAATTTCAATAATCCCGACACGCCACTGTGAGCGAGTGACCTACAGTGGAGCATGTGTAAAAACCAACTAGCTTTCTCCTTCACTTTTGACAATGTCTTGCCTTTTAAAAGATGATAGCAAGCACAAACAACACAAGTAGCTTTTTACTAACATATTCTTAATCCTTCCCTGCTTTTAAGCTTATTGAGACACCAGTTTAGTGAGCAAGGGGTATGCAGGGAATTTTTTGTGAGCCTCCAGACTCCCCTGATTATCTTGTCAGATTGCCATTTTGCAGTTCAGAAACAGGAGGCTTCCACTGGTACCCATGGATTTTTTTTAATATTAAGGAGTATTTATTATGTGTTTTTTTTTTTTTTTTCCAATTTGTTCACCGTCCTTCTCATGCTGCTGTTAGTGGCTAAAAGCCAGCCAGCTGTCCAACCAACCGACGGGTGTATGTGGCTCCTGTGTGTCGCTGTGCAAAGGATTTAGTAGCTGACCTGAAAGGTTCGCAATTTCTGTTGGCTTTAAACCATTTGACGTGGTTTCACCCAAGGCAAAGCCACAGGCGAAAAACATTCCTTAAGGAATGAAAAAAAATATGTCACAATAAACATCTTCCTTTTGAGTTCATTACTCACTGGGTTGTATGGAAGGGGAATGATGCTGCAAGTGTGGAAGAGCTCTTCGAGGTTTGCCCCTGGTGATCCAGAAGTGAGCCTCAATACTTCCTAGCCTGTAGGGTCGAATGTGTTGTCAGCTGTCATTATGGGATATGAATAAAGCCGGTAAATCGTACTTTATCAATAATATGAGAATTAAGTCCTGTTTATCTGTAGCCCCAAGACATATCTCAGTTAATCATTCAAGGCCTCAAGCTAGGCACACTTGGGGGCACACAAATGAAGAAGGTGAATGTTCTCTTCACACACTGATCCCACCTATTGTGGGAGAGAAGATAAAAATACAAAGTGGAATATATCGAATGTATAAATGTGAACAAAATATGGGAACTCAAGGGAGAAGGGAGTCTTCTAGATACTTCCTTAACAGTGTAAAGAAATTTTAAGAGCTTTGTATTTTAATTTTTAAAAGTTAGATTAATATGTAGTGAAAGATGATTAGTTCTAGTCTGTGAGGTTGTGTCCTTTATTGAATATCTTCTCCCCATCACCTCCTGTGTTCATTGCTATACATGTAATATGAAGAATAATGTCTGATATCCATGTATATTGTTATTAAATAATGTTAATAATTATAATGACATTTTATATTTTAGTAGCACATGTACCTTTCAATGTCTTGGTATGTATGACAGGTCTTGTGTATTTTTCATGAAGAGGGAGGGAAGTCCAGGACTCTGTAACTTAAGAACATTTTATTGTCTATCTGAAAAGCAGCTAGATATGTGCTTGGCACATGGACCCCTTGCTTTTCAAAAGTTAACATTACACCACTTCACTTTTACAAAAGACCCACGTTAGCACTTGTTTTCTCTAATTGAAAGAAATGGGAAGAGGATTTCTGCTTCTACAAAAAAAGACACAGAAAGCAAAAATAGCATTTAGGATGGTTTTGCAGTGAGTTGTTACGCAGGAAGGCCTCCCCCTGCCCCTCGAAGCAGCGAGAAGCGGCCCCGCCTTGGTCCTTCCTTTCCCCTAAACTGCATTCAGCATCTCGGCATCATGCCACCCTTGGCTTTGAACCACGTCTTTGAGCATCTGGGCTTTGTCTTGGTGTATTTTCTGCATCCGTTAACAAGATGTGTCCTAAGGTATCAGAGAAGCTTGAAAGAGGTTATTTTTCGGTTCTGGGAATGCTCAAAATCTTGTCTATTTAAATTAATGTAATTGCTCTTCACTTTACACCATTGGGGTTTAGGAAAGGTTTCTCAGGAACATGATGCTTTGGATAGTGGGGAAAGCCTGAACTCTAACACTGTCTTTGTAAAACAGATAAATTAAGGGATGATTATATTCCCCCTAAAAAAGGGTTTCTGTCTTTACAAAAATAACTCAATTGTAGCAGTTCTTTAACATAGTAGGTCTAATATTTTTAGGACATTGTTGAAGGTAAATAATTTTCAGGCCTCTTATCTTCAACAGTTAAAACTTTTTTCCAGGTTGGAAAACTGTTTCTGAGCACCTACTGGTATTTCTGCACGTAGGTTCTTTTTTGTGAAATATACGTTATAAATAAAAGAGCATGTGAAATTTATGTGTATGTTTATATGTATGGTTAAAAGCACACACTTTGATACACCCACTCTTGAAGAGAATAAAAAGGGCTGGTGGCTTACAGAATTCTTCTCTGTTCCTCTTGGATTGCAACTTTTTCTTTCAAGGAGTAACCACTATTCTGACTTTATGATAAACATTCCCAAGTTTTTCTTTATCGTGTTTCCATCTTTGGTTGTATTACTAGATATTTTCTTTCTTTGTTCCCTCCCCCCTTCCCTCCTTCCTGAGGGAGGGGCAGAGGGAGATGGAGAGTGAATCTTAAGCAGGCTTCATGCCCAGCCCGATAGGGGGCTTGATCTCACAACCCTGATATCAGACCTGAGCCAAAATCAAGAGTTGGATGCTTAACCAACTGAGCTACCCAGGTGCCCCTGTAGTGCTAGATACTTCACTGACTGGTTCTTAAGGCTAAACTTCATGTAAATAAATGGCACCAAATCCCGTGGAGACTTAATTCTTTTGCTTCAATGTTAGGTCAAGATTGATACATGCTAATTGTGAAAACTGTTGTTCATTGATACTACTGTGTAGTATGTTGTTGGAATATGCGTAAATATACACAGACACACGTGTGTATCAGTTAGACTCCCACCAGTAGGGTATAGAAGTACCCCTTAACCCACATCTTGAACATTTGGTATTGTCACTCTAAATTTTTTTTCAATTTCATGGGCATTAAATATTTTCTCATAATAGTCTTAATATTCATTTTTGTGATTACTGATAGGATCACCATCTCTTTTATCTTTTTTTTTCTTTTTGGTTTTCCATTGCTTTGTAGGAATTCTGTACATTGCCTCCCTTACTGCAAGCCTATTGTTATAAAATGTTTGAAATATTAGAAAAAGAAAGAAAACTATAATGGTGACCTTTATTTCCATCACTTAGTTTCAGTAGTTTTTAACATTTTTCTCTCCTTGCTTTGTTATGATATAGGTGTATATATTCGTGTGTACATGTATTTATTACTCATTCATTTCTTTCTGAACTCTTTGAAAAAATTGCAGACGTTATGGCACTCCATGAGAGCTGGAATTATATGTTCTGGATATTCTGTTTATATGTGTTACTGATGTTTTGTGATTTGTGGTTGGGCTTTTCATTTTCATTACAGTGTCTGTTGATAAGCAGGGGTTCTCATTTTAATGTAGCCAAATTTATCAGTCTGTTTCATTATGATATGTGATTTTTGGGTCTTAAATGCTTCCCTGCTTCATCATTAAGATCTATTCCTTCTAAAAGCTTTATTATTTTCTCTTTTTCTATTTAGAACTTGGATCTATTTGCAATTGTTTTGTGTGTGTGGTGCTATGTAAGGGTAATTTTATTTTTAAAAGTAATATGGTATTCTGTTCTCCCAGCATTATTTAACGAGATGGTCACCCTCTCCTCACTGCTCTGCACCGTCCCCTGTGTCATCAATGTCTTTTCCTGGGCTCCGTTTGATTCTGTTGGACTATTATCTGTCTCTGTGCCATACTATCCAAATATTTTCTATTATTTAATTTTTGAGTGTATGGGGAGCTTTCCCCTACTAACATAGTCTTTTTTTTTTTTTTTTTAAGATTTTGTTTATTTAAGAGAGAGAGCATGAGCATTGGGGACAGGGAGAGGGAGAAGGGAGCCTGATGCAGTACTGGATTCCAGGACCCTGGATCATGACGTGAGCCAAAGGCAGATGCTTAACCACCTGAGCCACCCAGGTGCCCTAGTGTAATCCTTTTCAAGAGTTTCTTAGCTATTTTTGTTCCTTTCAGTTGTGTTTAGTTTTTACATTCATCTTTGGAGGTACACCTGTTGGGATGGTAAGAATATATCTGTAAATAAATTCGAGGAGCTGGGCGTCTGGGTGGCTCAGTGGGTTAAAGCCTCTGCTTTCAGCTCAGGTCATGATCTCAGGGTCCTGGGATGAAGTCCCGCATCATCGGGCTCTCTGTTCAGTGGGGACTTCTCCCCCTTTCTCTGCCTGCCTCTCTGCCTACTTGTGATGTCTCTCTGTGTGTCAAATAAAAAAAAATCTTTTAATAAATTTGAGGAGAGTTAGTTGATATTAGTAGAAAATGGAAGGCCTACTCAGTGAGAAGACTAATAATAGAATGATACATTTGATTGAAAAAACTGAATTAAGGTAACTGAAGTTCCTTTGAATTCTTGATGACTTTCAGCTAATGTTTTTAATTTATTGCTTAAGTTAACTCTCTCAGATGTAGGTCTCATTCTTTACAGCTAACATTTATGCAACCTTTATTATGTCCTAGCTGGGTACAGGAAAAGTAAAGATCAATTAAGACACTGCCCTGCCTTCATTTTCTTTTATTGTTGTTTTTTAAACTTAATTTGCTTTGGTTTCTTTGTGTAGTCATTAAAACATTTCAGGCTGTTAACTGTTCTCTACCTCTAGTGTTAGCTGTCTCTCACTAGTTTTCACATACAGTGTTTCCAATGTTGCTGTTTTATTGATAGTCCCTAGTTCTCATTTTATATTTGTCCCCAACCCAGGGTTGTTCATGAGATGGTTAAAACTTTTTTCAAGTGGGTGGGATTTTAGTGCCTTTTTTTCTTTTCCTTTGTTAAAATAATGAAGTTGAATTACCTTATCAAGAATGTGGTTTGTCCAGGGCACCTGGGTGGCTCAGTAGGTTAAAGCCTTTGCCTTTGGCTCAGCTCATGATCCCGGGATTCTGGGATCGAGCCCCGCATCGGGCTCCCTGCCCAGTGGAGAGCCTGCTTCTCCCTTTGTCTGCTGCTCCCTCTGCTTGCACTCGCACTCTCTCTTTATCTTACTCTCTCAAATAAATAATAAATAAATAAAACCTTAAGAAAAAACCAACACACACAACATCACCAGAACCCAGAAATGTGGTTTGTCTTATTTCTCTTTGGATAAAAAAAAAACTGTGGTAAAATACACGTAACATAAAACTTAACCACTTTAACCACTAAGCATATAGTTCTGTGGTATTGAGTACATTTACATTGCTGTGCTATTTCTGTTGTTGTAAATATAGTGAGATGTTCTTATTGCCTCACTTAACTAAGGTTTTTTTTTTTTTTTTCCATTAAAACTTAGTAATGTGTCTTGTTCAATATGGGCCTGGTAAAAACCAGGTTTTTACCCCTTTTCTTTCTTTCTCTAATTTCTGCATTGGGAAGAAAGCAGTACAGAAATTTTCTTCATTTTAATTTGATATGTATCAATATGGCTTCTTAGAAGCCAATTTTAGTTTTAAATTACAGATTTTTTTGTTCATTATGCATAGAAAATTGGCTTTCCCATGAGATCTAAGTTTTTTAAGAATAAAGCATTTTCTAGTCAAATACATCGAGACCCTGGATTAAACAAGGTTGGGCAGTTTTGGTCTTTTTTATTACTTTTCAGAGCTTACAGTTATGACTCTACTTGGGAAAGTGTATGCAACATTTTCAAAGCAATTTGCCCGCAGACCCACCTTACCCTATGGCATCTTGTGGGATGCACTTGGGGAGAGGAAGCTATAAACTGACACTGAGACTGTCAGGAGTTTGTTAAGATAGTTTCCAGTAGGTTTTCTCTCTTTAAAGTTACCTAAGATATTATGACCATGTTTTCCAAATAACCTACTTTCTGAACGTGATTTCTGTAACTTTAACAATGGTGATAGAGATGTGAATTAGATGTTTTTGTCCTTGTTACAGATGTCAGTGCTTAGGTGAAGAGAGGGGAAATATTTAGAGAGTAAGAGACATGGTGGACCACAGAAACAATAGGAACATCTGGTGTGACTGTTGAAAAAGGAGTATGGCAGTATGGAAGGAAAGGTGTTCGTGATACTGACTTTAAGAATTGGGGCTAGCGTTTCAGAGACGTTGAGCTGGGAGCCGAAGGATGCGGGTTTCAATCTCGCATGCGCTACTCTTCAGTGGTTCGGTGTTGGTCAAGGTCTGGGCGCCCCACCTGGTGGTATTTCTTACATAGGAGGGTGCTTGTTCTTGTTGATCTTCTATGAGCTTCTGAGGTGGGCCCCCTGAGTCTGACGATTTTCTCTTCCATTGCTTTGACCTTTATGTTAGCATACAACAGCAAGGAGTAGTTCCCTCCTTGGAATCATTGCTGTAGCGCTCTCAGGAATATTTGGCAATGAACTTACATAATGTATGTTTTATATGTGCATGGGATAAGCAGGGTGAGAAAGGTGACCTCTCTCTGAAGTGTTTATTTTTATCTGGGTAGGTAGCAGCCTATTGTACAACCCAAAAAGAAGCTGGAAATAGCTCCTAGATAATTTTCACATATTTGGAGGAAAAGATTAATTTGTGTATTTTTATTTGATCAAACATGTTTTTTGAGAGCCTTTGTAGTATGAGAGCAATTATCATAGGTGCTAAACTGAGATGGCATAGGTTGTAGTTTATGAGGTTCCAAAAAAAGAAACTGTTGGCTTTATTATTTCTGCATAATAACCTTTTCAATAATTTTGAGGTAACAATTATTTTCAAAGGAAATTTCATTTTCGAACTAGAGGTCTTTTTTTTTTTTTTTTTCAAATAAAACTAGTGGTAAAATTGCTTATGTGTTTAATTAGAAAAGAGTGGGCTTGAATTAGGATGAAGTGCCAGAGATGTTAGCCATTATACGTATTATCTTTGAAATGTTTTAGACAACAAGGGTTCCTAAAATAAGGAGAGACATGAGTTAAAATTCTTGGGTTTTGATAAAAGTTAAAATGTACAGTTATATTTTCTGTTTTATTGTGACAGTTTAAGTTTCATCCTCTACTAAAGAAATCTATGTGCCTCAGCATCATGTTCTTTCTCAGTACTCACTGCTCTGTTGGCGATTCTGCAGTGAGACTGGGCAACATGTATGTGGAATAGAAATCCATTGTTTTCTTTAGTACTATCCATGATTTTTTTTTAGATCTAAGTATAGTATACTTTATTGATGGTACATGACAAGGTTAGTGCTCCCCAAGCTCCTCCCCCTTTTTCAGGGGTTCTAGGATGGAAACTGTGTAGTGGTCTGAAGATTCTCAGTGTGTTGGGGAGGAGTTGAGGCAAGGACTCCCTAGCAGCTGGAGGCCTCTCTTTCCTCTTGCTCTCACGGTTGGTGGTCCAGGGGGCTTTTACTCCTTGGAGGCTGTGTGGACCATAAATTCCAGCACCTGGTTGCTGTAGCCAGATTCATTGTCATACCAGGAAACGGGCTTGATGAAGTGGTCCTTGAGAGCAATGTCAACCCCCGCACTGAGGGTGCAAGAGTGGGTGTCACTGTTTAAGTCACAGGAGACACTTGGTCCTCAGTTAGCCCAGGGTACTCTTGAGGGTTCCCTCCCATGCCTGCTTTACCACCTTCTTGATGTCATTATATAGAATGCCACCAGCTTTCTCCAGGTGGCAGGGCACATCCACAGCTGACATGCTGGAGGTGGGGACGTGGAAGGTCATGTTAGTGAACTGCTTATTCAGCCCAGGGATTATCTTGCTTATAGCTGTGTCAGTGGAAATGGAATGTTCTGGGCAGTCCCTTGGCCATCATGCCGCAGCTTCCCAAAGGGGCTATCCAAGGTCGTCTGGGTGGCGGTGATGGCATTGAGTAATGCATGAGTCGCTCCATGATGCCAAAGTTGTGATGGGTGATCTTGGCTAGAGGAGCCAAGGAATTGGTGGTGCAGGAAGCATTGCTGGCAATCTTTAGGGAGTTGTCATACTTCTCCTGGTTCATGCCCATCACAAACCTAGGGGCATCAGCAGAAGGGGGAGAGATGATGACCCTCTTGGCCCCACATTTCAGGTGAGCCGAGGTGGTGCCTTATCCTTACCTATGGTGGTGAAGACCTCTTTGGACTCCACAACATACTCAACACCAGCATCACCCCCATTGATATTGGCAGGATCTTCCTTCTGGAAGATGGAGATGGGCTTCCCATTGATGTAAATTTTCTGTTCTCAGCCTTGACTGTGCTTTTGAATTTGCCTTGGGTGGAATCATATTGGAATATGTAGACTGTGTAGTTGAGGTCAATGAAGGGGTCACCTATGATGACAGCATCCATTTTGCCAGAGTTAAAAGCAACCCTGGTGACCAGGCACCCAGTATGGCCAAATCACTTTACTCTCACCTTCACTGTCATGTTTCAGGGGTGTGGCTGGCACCGCATCAGAAGATGCAGCCATCTGTCAAATGGGGAGGAGCAGAGAGCCACTATTCATAATATTTTGAATGCTATTCAGTAAGATGCAAAAGGGCTTACTAAATAAGGATGGAGTTACTTAATGTGTTTTGAAGTGAACCTTTGAGAATGGTATGAGGAAGTGATCCTGAATTAGTACCAAGCGAGACAGACCAGCTTCCAGAAAGGTGGTGTAGGGAAAGAAGCACAAAGCATGGCATTTTCCATGTAAGGGTGAGGTTGCATCTCTTCTCTTCCTGTGGCAGGTAACTTCCACGGGGAGGCTTCAGAGTCTGACTTTGCTGAGTTAAGTATGTGAGAACGGTGAAATACCAATTGTAATATCTTTCAAGGATTTATGTTGGTTGGATTTCTGGGTAAATTTTCATTTTCATTTGACTTATTTTTATCCCACTACATGCTTTGCACTGTTAACAAATCCTGTAACTCTTCTGTTTCTTATTAATTTAATACCTGTCCTTATAGTTTTTCTATTTATCTTTTTAAAAAATATTTTATTTATTCAACAGAGAGAGATCGCACAAGTAGAGAGGCAGGCAGTGAGAGAGGGAAGCAAGCTCCCCGCTGAGCAGAGAGCTTGATGTGGGGCTTGATCCCAGGACCCTGAGATCATGACCTGAGCCAAAGGCAGAGGTTTTAACCCACTGAGCAACCCAGGCGCTCCTCTATTTATCTTTATTATTATTTTTAGTGTATGGTATTATGGTTAGAAGAAATGATGTATGTATGATTTCAATCCTTTAGAATTTGTCGAGACTTCTTTCATGACTCAGTATGTGTATAATCGGAAAGAAAAGTGAATTCTGACATTGTTGGATAATGTGTTTTTTTCTGTCCATTAGGTCAAGCTTGTTAGGGATATAAATCTTGTGTATCTATGCTGATTGCTTCTTGCCTGTTTATCAGCTACTGAGATAGGTTTGAAATACTTTCTTTGGTACAATTGCAATTTTGTTGTATTTTCCTTTATGTATTTTTAGTATTAGATAAATAAAAAGATATAGATTATATTTCCTTTGGCTTATTGAAATTATCATTATGTTGTTACTTAAAAATTCACCAGTATGGGGTGCCTAGCTGGCTCAGTTGGCAGAGCATGTGACTCTTGATTTTGGGGTCATGAATTTGAGATGCTTGTGGGGTGTAGAGCTTATAAGTAAATAAAAGTTGAAAAAAAAAATTACCAGTAATGCTTATTGTCCAAAGCCCATTCTGTCTTATATTAATTTAGTTATACCATCCTTTGCTGGGTTACCTGTGACTGGTATATCTTTACCATTGTCTTATTTTTAGCCTTTCTGGTGGAATAACTATTTTTTTTGATGTGTCTCTTCATACTGTATTTAAAAAAATTTTTTGCTTTACAGTATTTCTTTAGTCCATTTACATTTATTGTAGTTGTTGGCATTGGTTGTATTTATAGCTGCTATATTATTTTGTGCTGTTGTTTATTCTCTTTTGTGTTTTTTTTCTTCATGTCTTTTTGGTTTGTTTTAAATAATTCTTTTTATTTTTTTAGTAGTTATTCTCTTGTGTTTGAAATCTATTTCTGTGAATACAATTGTAGGATGACAGTATTTTTAACAATTAAAGATATTGTTTTAGTGTCTTTTGATTGCACTTGTTGCTGTTAAGAAATTAGCTGTTAGAACAACTGTGGCTCTTTTGAAAGAGATATTCTAAATCAAGTGAGGATCTACTTATGCTTTTAGCTTTTGGATTTCCCCTCCTGCAATATCTTCTCCATAACCCACACCTTCAGCCTCCAACTCAGATCAATGAGGGGTCAGGGAGATGGGAGAGTTACTTTTTGCTCATTTCTATTATACTTGGTTATAGTCACTGGAAGCTCTAGCTTTAAGTATGGCTGGGTCTTCATCTGACTTCCAGTTTGCGTGGGCCCTCACTTTGCCTCTCATACCTCTTGCTCATCTTGTCAGACAAATGCTTTCAGTGTAAAAATCAGCTTGAGAGCTCTGCGTACCTCTCAGGGCTCTTGCCTGTACAGTCAGTGGCCTAAGAATTTGGTACTGGTTAGTTCATTGATTGTTTTAAGAAGGTTTATTTTCTTTTTTATTGAGCATTTTTAGTTGCTTTTAGAGGGAGAGAGTTGTCCAGATACCTAGCCTCCTATATTCTAAGAAATAGAATCCTAGTCTATTGAATTGAATAGATTGAATGAGTTACTGAAACAGTAAACCAAACAAAATAAACTTCAGGTACCTTGAAATTTTTAGAAGAAAGCTCATGGGTTTACTAAATCAACAAATGTGAAAATAATTAATGTCAGTACTTTAGATGTTAATTTTGGTACTTTTTTGGAAAAGTAGGCATGTAGATGTACTACTTTTGCCAATGTAACATTGGCAGTAACATTTTTTTAAGACTACCCATCATACATTAGAATTGTTAACATTATTAAAAAAAATAGTACAGCTCTTCATTAATAAGCATAGTTATCATACGCTTATTTTCATAGGATAATTTCTAATCTTCATAGCTTTTATCTTCATAATATGAAATAGATCTTTGATTTGAATGACAGATATTCGTTCAGTCCAGTTATCCCTTCCAAAGAGTTAATTAAGCAGAAAATAGCACCAATCTTATTGCTTGTATCGTGTCCCACAGGGGATTTCAGAGGGACGAGGATAGCTCATTTCAGGTTGAATCAAGTTGAATTGGCCTGACAGCCTCACTGAGTTTACAGAGCACTGGGATGACACGTGGCTCCTTTCCAACCTAAGTGCTAAAGTAGTGGTGGTTTTCCAGTCTTGGGAATGAGTCCTCTAGGAATTGACTGACAGTTGTGATGGAAAGCACATGTTAAAGTATTTGGGAAGGTCCTTCCCCCTCTCAAATTGTACTTTTCCCCTACATGCAGGGCAAAGGTTCAGAACCTGACGAGAAGACACAGAACAAGGCATATGGGGCAAAAATATCATACACGTATGTACTAAGAATAGGGAGGGTGGGGAATGAAGCTTATTATTTTGGGGCAAGTAGGCTCCCTTATATTGCTCTTCCCTGTTAGGGAATTTTTGCACCACCCAGGTACAGCTGCACTCTCTAAGTGGAATACCCGTTTAGGTAAGACTCAAGATGCAGAATATGAGAAGACAGTTCTGTGTGGTTGGGCCTGGGCTCAAGGAAAAAGGGGCAGGAGTTGAGCTGAGCAGTTAGGCATGCTCAATTTATTGTTTCCACATTTGCCAGTTAGGTGAAGCATCTTATTTTCTCTTGGGTAGAATAAATAAAGGAACAGAGGGAGGATGAAAAGGTTGTATTATGGGGTGCCTGGGCGGCTCAGTGGGTTAAAGCCTCTGCCTTCGGCTCAGGTCATGATCTCAGGATCCTGGGATCGAGCCCCGCATTGGGCTCTCTGCTCAGCGGGGAGCCTGCTTCCCCCTCTCTCTCTCTGCCTGCCTCTCTGCCTACTTGTGATCTCTCTCTGTCAAATAGATAAATAAAATCTTAAAAAAAAAAAAAAAAGGGAAGAAAAGGTTGTATTATTCTCACCACATAGAAGAAAACATCAGGAACGGAGAGGAAGTAAAGAAGTTCAGGTATCTTTAAAACTTACAATTTATACTTTATGATATTAATAATAGGAAGAAAAACTAACATATTAAAATATACTACTTTTTATGACCTAGGTTAAGTGTCCATGTCTGTTTAATTTCCAAACTGCCTTGTGTTTTATTATTTTTATAGATGATAAAGCTGAAGCACAAAGGTGAAAATGCCCAAGGATGTATAGCTAGTAGAATGTAAAATAATGGTGCAAATCTAGATCTAACTCTGTGT
>CM053603.1:57358296-57374778 GCA_028646535.1 Procyon lotor
AAAAAAAAAAAAAAAAGAGTTCATTTTCTTGGCCACTTTGTCCTAATTTGCATGACTGAATAGGAATTGATATAATCTTATCAGATTTTATTTGAAATTGAAGTACATTAATGGATTCAGCATGTTGAACAATACATTTAAAATATAATCAAAGCATTTACTTGATTGGCAAAACAGATTTTAAGTTGACAACTCTTCGGATTTCATATGCTAGAAAAAATTTTCCAGAAATTATCCAGTAAGCTCTAAGATACACTTTTTTTTCCATAAGGTTGATCAATTTTATATTATTTTATTTTTTAAGATTTCACCTATTTGACAAAGAGATCACAAGTAGGCTGAGAGGCAGGCAGAGAGAAGGGGGAAGCAGGCTCCCCGCTGAGCAGAGAGCCCAATGCAGGGCTCGATCCCAGGACCCTGAGATCATGACCTGAGCTGAAGGCAAAGGCCTTAACCCACTGAGCCACCCAGGCGCCCCTAAGATACATTCTTTAAAAGCAGCTGTTTCTACATTGTATCCAGTAAGTCAGAACCTATAGCAAAACCCTTTGAACTAGAATGTAAAAGAGAAGTTAATGAGTATGGCATTTCTTTTTCAGCAGATAAAAATATCCTGAAATTAGTACTGATGGTTGTACAACTTTGTGAATACACTAAAAACCCCTGAATGAGGGCGCCTCTGTGGCTCAGTTGGTTAAGTGTCTACCTTGGGCTCAGGTCATGATCTTGGGGTCCTGGGATTGAGCCCCTAGTGCTCCCTGCTCAGCGTGGAGTTTGCTTCTCCCTCTGACTCTGCCCTCCTATCCCCATGCTTTCACTTTCCCCCTCCCAATAAATAAAATCTTTAAAAAAAAAAAAATCATTGGGGGCACCTGGGTGGCACACATGGTTGGGCAACTGCCTTCAGCTCAGGTCATGATCCCAGGATCCTGGCACCAAACTCTGCAGGGAGCCTGCTACTCCCTCTCCCTGCTCCTCTCCCTGCTTGTGCTTTCTCTAGCAAATAAAATTTTTAAGATTAAAATCTTTAAGATTTTATTTGAGAGAGAGAGAGAGAGAGAGAGAGAAAGAGCAGGAGAGAGGAGAAGGTTAGAGGGAGAAGCAGACTCCCCACAGCGCTGGAAGCCCGATGTGGAACTCCATTCAGGGACTTCGGGATCATGACCTGAGCTGAAGGCAGTTTCTTAAGCAACTGAGCCACCCAGGCGCCCAAGTAAATAAAATCTTTAAAAAAAAAAAAAAAAAAAAAAAAAACACTGAATTGTACAGTTTAAAAGGGGTTAACTGTATAGGAAATGAGTATCTCAATGTTTTGTTGATATAATTGACATGTACTTTAAGTTTAAAGTGCACAGTGTGATTTGATACATTTATATATAAGACTATGATTACTATCATAGCACTAATTAACACCTCTACATGCCACATAATTACCACTTTTGTGGTAAAAACATGTAAGATCTATTCTTGTAGCAACTTTGAAGTACAGAATACATTATTGTTTAGTATAATCACTATGCTGTATATCAGATCTCCAGAGTGTATTCTCTATTGTAGGGCATACCAAAACAGGCGGAGAGTCAGATTTGGCCAATAGGCAGGAGTTTGTCCTATCCTGATATAGAGAACCAGTAATCTAATAATCTGGGAATTTTTTTTTCAAGATTTTTATTCATGTATTTGACAGGAAGAACTACAGTGAGAAAGGGAACACAAGCAGGGGGAGAGGGAGAAGCAGGCTTCCCACCAGGCAGGGAGCCCCACTCAGAGCTCCATTCCAGGATCCTGGGATCATGACCTGAGCAGAAGGCAGACACTTAACGACTGAGCCACTCAGGTGCCTCTAGGAATAACTAATTCTATGATGCCATTTTCCAAAGAAATTAAAGCTTACTGCAAAATGGGGGAAAATTCTATTATAAAAATGTATAGGCTAGTAGTTACATTTAGTTATTTGGATTACAAACTTGGTCTCTATGTCAAATCAGAAGAACTCATACTATAGAGAGCAAGATTCTTTAAATTATAAGTAAAAAAGATGTGGGAGAAATCCAAATTTAAATCAAATGAAAATCCCTAAGTGGAACAGATAGTATCTATTTTAATGAACACTTTCACGAAGTTCCCTCTATGCTCCTCTCTTCCTAAAACCCATTAAGTAATTTTATGCCAACATGTCAACATTATATAATACGTAATATAGTCAAAGTAAGATTAAAATGACAATATGTTATGATGGAAAAGCTACTTAGCCAGAAAAAATAACCAGAAGTTTAATGTTCACAAATCAGCTACCTTAAGATACACCGGGATAAGGTGCTGAAATAAGTTTTTATGTAAGACAAAGAATTGATTCTTTGAAAATAAAGTTTTAAGCCACAAGAAAAAAATTAAATCTTCAAATTTTGAACTTGATTCAGGCCAAATTATTTTCATCTTTTACTGAGTAGTGGCATTTAGGCAGACCACGGGGCCTGAAATTAATGGAGTGCACCAATTACAAAGTTTGGCTTAGGTAAGAGTGGTTTACTATGGAAGCACTTCCCCTCTTTGAGGCTCAGTTTCCTTGGAGTAAAATAAGAATTGGATTAGATGATCTTCTAAGTTTTCTTTCAAGTCTGATGTTCCAGGCTTTTAGATTCTCTTTGACTCACTCCAAGGCCATTCTCACCTTACACTTCCTAATAGGAATTTTTAAAAATACACAACCTCTTAAATTGTAAAATAAATACAGAAAACCCCGCAAAATAAACGTGTAGTTTAATGAGTTATTATAATGGTACATCCTTGTGATCACCACCCAGGTGAAGACCATCACTTTGCTACCCCCGAAGTCCCTTCCTGAACCTACAGCCATCACAACTCCTCGGCCTTTCCTAAAGCAATCACTCTCCAGATTTTCAGTTATCACTTCCAAGTGTGTCTTTATTGTTTTCTCACCGAGTGCACACTTCCAGACACCACCATTTAGTCTTTCCCATTTTTCTAAAGATGTGGCGAGTCTTTTAAGACTCTCAGTCTACAAGCTCCCCAAGGTATTATGGGAGAAGGCAGAAGTGAGAGCGAATCATACATAGGGGCAAAGGAGGCACTTGAGATTCAGGGACAGAGCCTACATGCAACAAAGTCTGAAAGTGACCAGGTGCTAGAAGCACTTAGATAAAGACCAGAACCCTCCCTTCACTTAATTCTACCTTCAGATCATTAACTCAACTAGCAGCAGCTGCCCCAGCCCAGACCTATTGAATCAGAAACTCTCGAAGCAAAGCCCAGCTATCCGTGGTTTAACTCACCCACCCCACCCTCCCACCCACGGGTGCATGCTCAACTTCGCTAACCACAGGCTAAAACCTTTTTCGAGGGCATAAAAGGTGGCAGGCTCTGTGCCAAGCATTCAACAGGTGCGACTCCTTGACAGGCCTAATTAACTACAGGCTTTAAGCTTAGTCTGTTCTCGAAAGAGCAGGCGCTGAATCACTATGTAAACACCCCTCACTCCAAGAAGCTCACGGCCAACGAACTGGCGGCTTTCACTGCCTCTCCACGTCCGTGGGCATCTGTCAGCACAGCTGACTTGGAATTCGGGAGGCGCCACCAAAGTATTAAGGGGAAAAACTCCGATTCTGGGACGTCCATAAAGCGCATTTCCCGAACGCTACAGTCCCGAATCCCCTTCGCACCTAAGTCCTCGGAGAGAGGTCCCAGGTGCTCAGAACCAAAGCCTCCAGAAAACTGTTTAAAGTTTTTAGCTTAACAGGATAACAAAGCAGAGCCCGAATAAAGAAGCGCGAGATACAGAGTTCACGGAGGAAGAGCAGGTGAATGGCGCCCCTCCAGGCCTGCGGTGTACCCCGCAGCCGCTCAGGAAGACACAAACCCAAACTCCTAGACCCTAAAACTGCCACTACCACTCACGTGAACGCTCAGGGTTAAGAAGCCGCCAACTCCGTGGGAGGCTCCAGCCACGGCGCGCGTCTGGGGTTCTAATCCTTCAAGGCAGGTCCACTGGCCAAGGTCCGGGGTGAAACAATGAAGCAAAGTGGAACGCGCAGGCGCAGTTTAGATAGTGCGGGTCCAGCACCCCTCTGCGTTTGGATTCGCCCATCCCGTCTCCAGGGCAGCACGCAGAACGCCGGAAGCAGCGCAGGGCACTGACTGGCTAAGCAATTTGAGTTCCTATTGGCCCCCGGAAGTGGGGGGGCCCGTGGCAAAGCTTTTGGCCCACCCAACTGCGTGTGGAGTTGGGGGTTTGGAGCTGATAGGAGACCTACTTGGGCAACAGATTCGCGCTCGGGGGCTATAAAAGCTTGGGTCTTTGTCATTTCTTCCTACCCCACACTGTCCTCCTGTCTCCTTCCATTTTGACACTTGATGGAGCTCGAGGACAAGGCACCGTAGTCTGGGTAACTAATGGCTCGGAAAGAAGCCCATGTCTTGGGTCCCTCACTCTTTAGAAAAGAAAAGACTCTGAATTACTTTGCTTCTTGCACCTGAGAAAACAGACCATGTCCTCCATCTCGAGTTGATTGCTTATGGCTTTTAAAATTCCACGTCCTCAAATTCCAGCCACGAGACACGTTATCACCAGCTCCCCTCTTCCTTCCATCAAATTAGGCCAGTGATTCTCAAACTTTAGCATCAGAATCACCTGGAACGCTTGTTGAAACACTTTTCTGGGCCCCACACATATAACACCTGATTTCTGTGCCTCTCGATGAGGCCCAAACTCATGAATTTCTATCAAGTTTTACCAGGTGATGTGGATGTTGCTGATCAGGAACCGTGCTTTGCAAACCTATATGTGGAAGAGCTGTGCATCTCTTTGATCTCAGGTGAATCACAGTTATTCTTTGACTTCTAACCCTACCTTCTCAGGAATCTTTCTCAGTGGCTTCTGCTTTCAGGATAGAACTTGGAAATACTTTTTTTTTTTTTAAGATATTATTTATTTGACAGAAACACAGCGAGAGAGGGAACACAAGCAGAGGGAATGGTAGCAGGAGAAGCAGGCTTCCTGCCGAGCAGAGAGCCCGATGCGGGGCTCGATCCCAGGACCCTGGGATCATGACCTGGGCCGAAGGCAGACGCTTAACGACTGAGCCACCCAGGCGCCCCTTGGAAATACTTTCTAAATGACAGGAGCTAAAGGCTGAAAGCAGTGGAGAATGAAGAATGCCTTCTGAACCCTGAGGCTTTTTCTGCCCAGAATGATGGCAGCAGCTGGTGTTCTAATCTTTGGTGAAAAAAATTGGGGACGCCTGGGTGGTTAGGCGTCTGCCTTCGGCTCAGGTCATGATCCCAGGAACCTGGGATGGAGCCCCGCATCAGGCTCCCTGCGTGGCGGGAAGCCAGCTTCTCCGGCTACTTACGATTCCTGCTGCTTGTGTTCCCTCTCTCGCTGTGTTTCTCTCTGTCAAATAAATAAAATCTTAAAGAAGGAAGGAAGGAAGGGAGGAAGGAAGGAGAAAAATATTGGCAAGGCTCCCTGTTGGGGAAAGAGATTTGCCAAATACCTGGCAGAGGAGAAGATCACCCAATAAAAGAGCTATCTTAGTGCCTTATTTCTTCTAAACAAAGTTCACTAATCAATAACCCTCAAAATGTGTGATAAACACTGAATGAGCCTTTTAATGCCTTAGTCTTGCATGTGAATACATAGCCAGAAATATCAAGATACATGAAGAAAGACCCTAACATGAAAGAGATTAAAATAATCAAACCAGTGAAACAAAAACAGTGCAGAAACCAGGCTAAAATTTCGAAATTATTAATATCATTATGGATGTGAAATGTATAGCATCTGTAGTTTGCATTCTCTTTTTTTTCCTTAATGCACGAGATACTTAAGAGTTGGGCCTTTATTTGCTTTGTTACTAGATAGATTTTGCTCTTCTTGTCGGCCTGCATGGATTTGGTTTGGCGAAGCTACTGAAATTTCCTTTGTGATGTAATAAATGATTGATATTTTTATTTGGGGGAGAGGGAGGGAGGACGAACAAGCAGGGAGGAGGGTTGAGTCTCCCCCCAGAGAGGGAGAAGCAGACTCTCTGCTGAGCAGGGAGCCTGATGTGGGGCCCAATTCCAGGACTCTGAGATCATGACCTGAGCCAAAGGCAGACACTTCACCGACTTCCCGCTTCACACTTCACTTCACCGACTGAGCCACCCAGGCGCCCCTGATTAATATTTTTAAATTCCACAGGAGTTTGGAGAGAAAATCTATTTGTTGTATTCAAAATTTCATATGCATATTTTTAAGCTTATTAACTGACATGTTCAAATCTTTCAAACCTTTTTAAGTTGCTTTATCCTGATTGCTCTGCCACTTCCTGAGAAAGGTGTTCTGAAGTTACTCATTATGATTGTGGATTTGGCAATTACTTGTTTCTGGGTTTAGTTCAAGGACAGTGAGCTTAAAAAATAACAACAAAATTATCCCAGTGGAAATAAAGAGAAGGAAAGCACTATTAAAAATAAAAACAAATGAATGAAACAGGGGAAAACTCTAACCAGGATATAAATTCAGAGGGCAAGAGATGGTTTCCATGGTTCTCTTTTGAGTTGTAATTCCCTCCAGAGAACTTGACACAGAAGCTGACCGTGGTGGTGCCCTGTGGTCTCCAGCTCTCCTTGTGATGTGCCCCATGCTCAGATTGCCAGTTTAGGGGATGGACTATCTGGGAGACACAAGCTCAAGTCTGAGGACCTCAAGACCAAAGGACCCCACTACTGGGGAGTACTTTGAAGCCTTGGAAGAGAGCGTGATCATTCCTCCAGCACTGGCTTACAGGTGTAAATACCGTGAAAGAGCCAGGTGCCATCTCCCTCCTCAAAGGGAGATTTTCAACCCTATAATACTAACCCATAGTCATTAAAACTTCTGGCCTCCTGAGATGTCTTTTCCCTTTAATAACAAAAATTAATCACTCTAACATCTATTACACATGCTGTGGCAACTCTAGGAGAAACTAGATTTCCAGAGAAATTACATTTTTTGGACACTTCTTGCAACAAATTCCTTAATGATTGCTTCCTTCCCACCGTCTAATCTCCAGGACATCCTATTCACCTCTGATCCTGCTCCCCCTCATGTACCTGATGGTGCTTTCTTTTTCTTCCTTCCCCAAAGCCCATGTTACTCTGCAGGACATATTTTACTGATGGTGTGGTAAGAACAGAGGTTACAACACAGAAAGGAAAGGACTTAAAAGTGACATAGCCGTGATAAGGGTGTTAGAAAGCAGGCACTTTGCAGGCTGCCAGTGGGAGAGCAGTTTGGCAATTCTATCGAAATAACAAATGCACATCCCCATTGGCCCAGCAGCTCTTCTAAAAATAGATCTAAATCATATATATGATTTAGTGTATGCGTATATATATACTTATATATATACTTACATTTACTTATATTTGAAAGTATATACCTACATTTGAAAGTATATACTTACATATATCTACATTTGAAAAAATAATGTATGCAAAAAGTATTCCATGCAGCCTCGTCTATAATTAAAAAAAAAAAACTGATAACCCAAATATCTATAGGCAAGATACTGATTAAATTAGAAATGAATTTGCTCTTTGTGAATTGATATGAAAACATCTCTAAGACTAGTTACTAAGGGGGAAAAGCAAGGTGCATAACACTGAGCATAATATACTCCCATTCGTAAACAAAAACAAAAAAAGGAGCAAGAGTCCATGCAGATGTTTGTTCGTATATGTAAAGAATAGCTCCAACACCTCCTGAAGGAAGGACAAGAAGCAGTGACCGCTGACTGCTGGAGGGGACCTGGGTGGGTGCAGGGCTGGCTAGAAGAGACACACTTTACACATTTCAAATTTGAAACCACATAACTGGACTACCTATTCCACCTGTACATCACATAATGTAAATGAATATATGTTATATATATGTATATATATAACACATGGATATGTTTTATATATACACACATATATACATACATCCACAAATGGACAAAACAGAGTGTGACTCGTCTCCATTTTGTAAGGCTTCCAGCCACGCACCACCCTCCTCTCTTAGACTTTCCCCATAGCTTCATTTTCCCTTCTCTCCTCTTCTACTCAGTCCAGGACTGACATCCCTCCTTTGTCTTCGGGGGAATATTGTCTCAGTCCCATCATCGTATCTGATGGAGCGCCTGACCTCCCTACCCACTCCTTACCTCCTCTGGACAGAACTGATCTAATCTTTCATCGTCATCATGGAATCATCATCATCAGGAAGGTTGTTATAGAGTTTTCCTAAACAAAAGTTGCCCGCTCCTGATTGCTACCTTTAGGTATGCAAAGAGTCTGTAGATTATTTGAATTTTGAGTTTTCTCTTAACAAATCTCAAGCCAAATGATTAAGCCAGCCTCTCTAATGATCTCTGGAAGGCGAAGGGCTGGTTTCCTTTCCTCTTTCCCGGTAACGCTGAAACCAATGTTCTTATCCAACCATCTCGGCAAGCAGCTCTGATTTTCTGCCTGAGGATGAATTCACATGTGATAGGGTAGTGTCACAGGCTTAACGTTTCCTTTGTGATTTGTAGAAAATTATTTGTAAGCTTAGAAAGGCATTTCCCATGTGGAGATTAGCCATTCACCTATTTTCTACATTTATTGTTTCAGCTTTTACTTTGGATTATTTAGTCCATCTGGAATTTATCTTGGTGAACATTGGGGAAGTAGGTTCTAACCTTATTGCGCCTCAGAATAATTAACCATTTATCCTAGCACTGACATTCTCCCTTTCCTTGGATATTTGTGATGCCTTCTTCATTGTAGACCAGTTTGTTTTTGTTTTTGTTTTTTTTTAATATGCACGTGAAGGTCTGTTTCTAGCTTGTTTATTTTGATCGGTTGAGATCTCTATTTGTGGAGTAGTTGGAGATGATTCTGGACAATTTGGGCTTTAACATTTTGTAACATGGAAGACAAATTACCTGCAGAGAACGAAGGGGCACGATAACAGTGAGAACATAGAGAAGCGTCTGGTTAAGACAAGGCAGGGCACTGTGTGTAATGGGGAGTCATTTAGAGTTGAAGCCCTGAGCTACGCTAATAGCCAGGCTGTGGCTGCAGAACATCAAATTATGAGAGAAAGATTCTGGCAGAGTGACCCTCTGGAGTTCACAGCTGTCTGGGAGTAGGATCAAAGGAATCGTATGTATTAACCACGCGTTCATTCGACAAATACATACTCAGAGCCTCCTATGTATCAGGCAAGACATTCGCTCCTGAGTCTAAAGCAGTGAACAAAAAGATAGCTTTCTGTCTCACAGTCTATTGGAACTGGAGGGAGAAATGGTGTCCCCAGACAAGAATACATTGTTAGTGGGAATTATGCATCTTGTTTTTCTTTTAAGATACATACCGTGGATGATTGTCCATTTTTGGCAGTGCAGAACATAAATCTCCTTCTTATACTTCAGTAATTGCTCAATATCTTAAGTTGCATTGCCTAGAAATAGAACCTGAGAAGGGGATTCTTCTGCATGTGATTTATTGGGAAGTGTTCCTAGAAAGAAGGGAATGAAGAAAATAGGACAGGGCATAGGAGCAGCAAAGCAGGAATTTGGTCTAACTGGAGACGAGCTTTGGCCTGAACCCACTGGTAGCTCCTACCAATAAATTGCAACCCAAAATTGGTTCCACCTTGAAGCTGAGGTGCCATTTTCGAATGCTGGTAGCAGTCAAATATTGGTGGAAGTCTACATCTGCCAGGTTGAGCAGCCTAATTTCCAAGGTTGAGATGGTTACTGTTACACATAGAGTAAATGTCAACAGAAAGAAGTAATTGGAGGATGAGTACACTAGCCTGGTAGAGAAAACCCGGGTGAGCACTCAGGAGAATGAACTGGATGCACCAAGTGAGACTTACACCTGCCTTAACTGTAAATCTAACTAGAGTACTAGAGGTAAGTCCAGTTCTAGTCCTATGGCTCTCTTTATTCTAAGGTTAGCAAAAGCCATAAAAGCCTAGCCCAAGCCATAACCCTAAATCTACTCTTTCAACCCTAGACCTATGTCAGCCCTAAATCTAATCCTAGCCCCAATTGTAACCCTGACTTTAGCCATATCCCAAACATAAGTCTATCACTAGATTAGCCTGAGCCCAGCACTTGCCCCAATCTGAGCCCTGATCCTAACCCTAGCCTTAACCGAAGTTATAGCTCTGACCCTATGTCCTAGTCCTATGGTTCTCTTTATTCTTTCTTGGGTTTTTTTTTTTCTTAAGCCCAATTCCCCAGTCTTTCCAATATCTCTGTGAACTTCCTAGTATCTTATCAATATATTCCTATTTTGTTTAATCAAAGTCCATTTCTGTTGCTTCCAGTTAAGAGCCCTGGCTACTGTGGGAAATGATCCCAAGAGTAGATGCAGACTCAAGAAAGACCCTGAAATTTCAGAGCAAATGTGGGATGGATATCAGGTCTGCCTGGGAACCGAAATGATGAGATCTAGCTCATTCTAAGGATGGGAATTTGGCAACCTGTAGAAGAATGAGGGAAAACAATGACTGAAATTATTATCTGCAGCCACCTGGGATGGATATCCAATTGAAAAAAGGCTTAAAAGTAAAAAGTCATTGCTGCAGGACACACTCATACACACACACACACACACACACACCCTACAAAGAATAAGACCCATGACTTGAGATAGCTTCTTCTAATGGGCCTGGACAGTGTTAAGTTCCTAAATTCTTGGTTTGAAGCATGGAATAAAACCTCAGGAATCTGTATGACTATGATTAAAGAATCTCTTATTTCAGGGGCACCTGGGTGGCTCAGGGGGTTAAAGCCTCTGCCTTCGTCTCAGGTCATAATCTCAGGGTCCTGAGATTGAGCCCCGCATCAGGCTCTCTGCTCAGCAGGGAGTCTGCTTCCCCCTCTCTCTCTGCCTGTCTCTCTGCCTACTTGTGATCTCTCCCCTCTCTGTCAAATAAATAAATAAAATCTTAAAAAAAAAAAAGAAAAGAATCTCTTATTTCAAAGCTACATGACCAAAATAGAAAAAAAGTTTAATCCTGTGAATTGCAAATTATACCAGCAGAATTTATAGCCTGTTTTCCTAGTTGATTGAAACTGGTCACACTGGTGACCTAGTGTGTTTTAATGCCAAAAGCTCCAAGATATCAAATATAGATCGAAAGTTCTCAAACTTTTCCACTCTCAAATATTATTCAAGACCTTGGGGCACCTGGGTGACTCAGTTAGTTGAGTGTCTGACCCTTGACATCAGCTTGGGTTGTGAAGTCAGGATCCTGGGATCGAGCCCCATGTCGGACTATGCACTCAGCATGGAGTCTGCTTGGGGGATTCTCTCTCTCCCTCTCCCTCTGCCCCTCCCCCTGCTTGCACTCTCTCTCTCTCTCTCTCCCTCAAATAAATAAATCTTTAAAAAAGATTACTGAAGACCCCAAAGAGATTTTATGTGTGCATAGCTATGGACATTTATCATGTCAACAATTCAAACTCAGAAATTTAAAAGTTATTTATGTGATAGCACTTAACTAAAGAATAAATCCCTTGCATTTTCACATAAATAACATATTTTGATAAACAGAACTATATTTTTCAAAAGAAAAAATTTAGTGCGGAAGATAGCATTGTTTTGTAAATCTCTTTAGGGTCTAGCTTAAACGAAGAGAGCTGGATTCTCAAATGTGCCTCTGCATTCAGTCTGCTGAGATGTCATGTCATGGAGCCTCTGGAAAACTCCACAGTCCAGTCATGGGAGAATGAGAGTGGAAAAGGCAGGTGGCCCCATGTTTTATTATGAAAATGGGTCTGAGCCTGTACATACCCTGAAAGGGGCTCAGAGACCCCCAGAGGTCCCTGCACCATACTTTGAGAGCCACTGATAAAGAGAAAGGGCTCCAAAGACTTTAAGAGGGGACCTAACCATCCCTTAGTATGTGTCCCAACAGAACCCAGAAGACCCTTACTTCACTAAATCCTCGAGAAATATATTGGGAGAGAAGTATAAACATGTATTTTTTTTAAGATTTTATTTATTTATTTGACATAAAGAGAGAGATCACAAGTAGGCAGAGAGAGAGGGGGAAGCAGGCTTCCCACTGAGCAGAGAGCCTGATGTGGGGCTCAAACCCAGGACCCTGAGATCATGACCTGAGCCGAAGGCAAAAGCTTAAGCCCACTGAGACACCCAGGCCCCCCCCTCTTTTTTAAGATTTTATTTATTTATTTGACAGAGAGAGACAGTGAGAGAGAGAACACAAGCAGGAGGAGTGGGAGAGGGAGAAGCAGGCTTCTCATTGAGCAGGGAGCCTGATGTGGGACTCGAACCTGTGACTCCAGGATCAGGACCTGAGCCGAAGACAGTTGCTTAACCAACGGAGTGCCCCAGGTGCCCTCGACATCAGTTTTTGGTTTTTTTTTTTTCACCTGATAAGGTGACTACTGCACTTTTAAATTTGCCTCGGGGTTATATATACTCTGGCTCTGTGCCACTGTTTAGCTCATAGTGACATTGACCCTCTCATCATCCCTCAGGGTAGCATGCACGTTCATTGTATTGAAGCCATAATGCTGATAGAATCAGAAAAGATGGAAATAACAGGTCCACTAGATTCCCTGGTAATACATATTTACCCTGTGAGGGTAGAAGATGAATCTTAAGAAACCCTAAGAAAAGTCAGATACCTTTTATTTGGTCGAATTTTCCAACAAGCCAGTGGTACCTACCTCAAAGCCAAGAGGAAATTACCACACCTTATATGTCTACCACAAGGAAAGATGCACAATGCTTGCTGGACCTCCTTGGATTTCTGAAACAAAATATTCAGATGTGTTACTCTGAGTCTGCTAAATTATATGAAAAGGATGCCAAATTTGAGTGGGATCAGGAACTGAAGAGCCTCTCCAGGCTGTCCAGGCCAATGAGCAAAGAGCTCTGGGATTTGGTCCCGGTACTCCAACAGATGCGATGCTGCTCTAAGTGTTCGTGTCAGATCCACGTGCATCCTGTGGTCAGCTCTGACCTCAATAGCCCAGGGCTAGTGCCCATGAATTTGAAACTGGCCCCTGGTAGAGACCATTGGATAATATGTACCCTCAGGATATGAGCTGCTTATCATGAACTGAGTTTTATGATCCACCAGACCACTAAGATGGGTGTGTCCGATATTACCACCCCCTCATTAATTGTAGGTCCGGAAGGCGGTAGTGAGCTGCCTGAACAGGTTGGTTAAACTCCCAGCCTGACGACTCTTGGTGCATAGAAACCCTCCCCTTTAAAAAAACAACAACAACAAAAAAAAAACGCGTTTTTTTTTAAAAGTAATCTCAACACCCAAAATGGGGCTTCGACTCATGACCCTAAGATCAAGAGTGCCTTACCCACTGAGCCAGCCAGGAGCCCCTAGAAACCTCTTTTTAACCCACAGCTTTTTCTTCTTAGGGAGTTCCTTTTGACCAGTCAGTCCACTGTTGAAGAAAAATTCAAGCCTGGCTTGGTTTCTTGGAAGCAACCAGAACTGGGCTGCCTTAGCATTACAGGTACGAGAGACGGAGAAAGACGGCTTTTGAAAACTAAAGGAAAGAAAATCCTCCCAGTGGGGGAACTTTTAAAGAGCAAATCCACTTTTCCAGATGGAGAAAAGCCCAGATGTAAAGAGCAAACTTTTACGCACAGCAGTGCGTAATGGCCACAAGAACTGAAAACCTCCTCGGACATCATTCTCTTGGAATCTTATCCTGATACACTTAATGCACCAACCTCCCATGTGCTCTTGCACTGTGCCCCTTCCAGACCCTTCTGCTCTGCCCTCTAGACCTCCAGCCCAACATCAGCCAAAGCCTGTGGCTGTTCACTGAACACACCGCTGCTCCTGGCAACCTCTCGGGCATTTTTCTCCCACACCTCAAATGGTTTCGTCATCGTCCATCGCTCTCATCTTTCCCAATCACTAAAATTACAGTCCTGTGTCTACTCTAAACTACACTGAACCTACCTCTCTTTCTTTATTAAACACAACTGGAAAAAAACTAACTTTGGGGGCACCTGGGTGGCTCAGTGGGTTAAAGCCTCTGCCTTCGGCTCAGGTCATGATCTCAGGGTCCTGGGATCAGCCCTGCATTGAGCTCTCTGCTCAGCGGGGAGCTTGCTTCCCCTTCTGTCTCTGCCTGCTTGTAATCTCTCTGTGTCAAGTAAATAAATAAAATATTTTAAAAAGAAATCTAACTCTGGTGAAATCCAACTTTCTTCCTCCCTTTTCTGCCAATGTGGAGCAGAGAAATGTGGTCGGGGAAGAACCTGCAATCATGCTGATTGACCTGTACTTTAAATTTATAACCCATGCATCTAAAATGGACTTTCAGGTCTCCAGGAAATCCCTCATTTTCTTAGACAATTCACTTCTCCCCCTTCTTGAACAGAGTATTTCAGTTTCTCTCTCCTGCAGTTGCTCATAGTCTCATCACTACCCTCACTCTCAGTGGAAATACTGAATCAAGCCATTTACATCTATCTGAATCCATGAACCCTGTCTCCCCTCTTACACAGCAGATGGGAGGCACCGCCCACCCCCCCAAACACACTCGTTCCCCCGATCCATCCTCTCTCTCCTGCATCATCAATTTGCTCCTCCAGCATGAACTTAATATATTCTATTTTTTTCTCTCGCTAGATGCAATTTCATGAAAACAAATTAGGAAATTTGATGAAATTGTTGTATTTTTACCAAAATTCAGACTAACAACATGACCTCAAACATAGACAAAAAATTTTAGTAAAACAATGACCAAAGAAGACATTGAAAAACTTAAAAAAGATTTCCAGTCCCTCGAAAAGCTAAGTCAAGGTAAGTTTTGTGAACTCAACTTCATGAATAATTTGCACATTTTTAAAAAAGATTTTGTTTGTTTATTTGAGAACGAGAGAGAGCAATCACGAGCATGAGCAAAGGGAGCAGCAGAGGGAGAAGAAGAAGCAGACTCCTCACTGAGCAGGGAACCCAATGGGGGGACTTGATCCCAGGACCCTGAGATCAAGACCTGAGCTGAAGACAGATTCGTAACTGACTGAGCCACCCAGGTGCCCAGTAATGTGTACCTTTTAAATTGAAGTATAAGTTGACAAACACATTACATTAGTTTCAGGTGTACAACACAGTGATTCCACAACTCTCTACCTTATGCTGTGCTCACCACAAGTGCAGCTCGCATCTGTCACTGTAAAGCACAATTACAAGACCATTGACTAGATTCCCTATGCTGCGCCTTTTATTTCTGTGACTTACTCATTCTAGAACTGGAAGCCTATACCTCCCATTTTACCCATCCCTCCACCCTCCTCTCCTCTGGCAACCACCAGTTTGTTCTCTGTCTTTATGGTCTGTTTCTGCTTCGTTTGTTGGTTTGTTTGTTTGTTTGTTTTTTAGATTCCACTTGCAAGTGAAACCATATGGCATTTGTCTTTCCCGAACTTATTTCACTTAGTATAATACCAAAACTTGGTACATTTTAGGTAACTGGTAAGAAAAGGACTTCTTGTCTTTTATAGAGGCACACTGAAATATTTATATAGGAAATTACATGTTGTCTGGGATTGGGATTTGCTTCAAAATTATTTAAGGAGGGGTGACTGGGTGGCTCAATGGGTTAAAGCCTCTGCCTTCGGCTCAGGTCATGATCTCAGGGTCCTGGGATCAGGCCCCACATCGGGCTCTCTGCTCAGCAGGGAGCCTGCTTCCCCCTCTCTCTCTGCCTGCCTCTCTGCCTGCTTGTGATCTCTCTCACTCTCTCTGTCAAAGAAATAAATAAGATCTTTAAAAAAATAATTTAAAGGATGAGGGAATTGAGTGAGGATGGAAATAGGTAGGCTCTGCCCTGATCATTGTTGAAGTTGGCGATGAATACACGGAGCCCATTATATGATTCTATTTTCATCTTTGAAATTTTTTATAGTTTCTTGAAAAAATTGCTGAATATGTCAGTGATGGATGTTAATCTTGGAATTTCAAGGTGTCTAAAGATATATTACCCAGATCATCTTTTTAAAAAGAGGAAGAAGAGGGGCACCTGAATGGCTCGGTCACTAAGCATCTGCCTTTGGCTCAAGTCATGATCCCAGGGTCCTGGAATGGAGCTCCTCATCGGGCTCCCTGCTCAGCGGGAAGCCTGCTTCTCCCTCTCCCACTCCCCCCTCTGCTGTGTTTTCTGTCTCTCTCTCCCTCTCTCTCTCAAATAAATAAATAAAATCTAAAAAAAAAAAAGAGAGAGAGAGAGAAAAAGAAAAGTGGGATCCTGGCTGGCTCAGTAGGTGGAGCATGTGACTCTTAATCTTGGGGTCATGAGTTCGAGACCCACCGTGGATGTAGAGATTACTTAAAAATAAAATCTTTTAAGGCTCAGTCAGTTAAATGACTGCCTTCAGCTCAGGTCATGATTCTGGGGTCTTGGGCTCAAGCCCCGTGCTGCTGAGCAGGGAGCCTGTCTCTCCCTCTCC
>CM053603.1:57375278-57387528 GCA_028646535.1 Procyon lotor
GCCACCCCCCATGAGAATGGAGATCTACATACTTTATTTGGAATTCCTCTGCATGGGAGATTTTTCTCTTCCTCCCCGTGTATTTACTTAATCATTTATGTCAGTATGTATTCATGGCTATTTAATTTGTACTTCGGGTTATAATCTAAATGACTCAGTACCACTTTATTTTTTGCTCAAATTGTTTCAGCTTTGGCCACTGGGATTTCTTGTAGCTGACCCCTGCGTCCTATTGACATAACCCATCACTGTGGGTTTTGTTTTATACTTTGAGCACTTCTTTTCTTTTTTTAGATTTATTTATTTATTTTGGGGCGCCCGGGTGGCTCAGACGGTTAAGCGTCTGTCTCTGGTTCAGGTCATGATCTTGGGGTCCTGGGATTGAGGCCTGCTTTGGGCTCCCTGCTCAGCTTTCCCTCTTCTCCGCATTTGTGTGCTCTCTAGCTATCTGTTTCTCAATCTCTCTCAAATAAATAAAATCTTTTATTTTATTTTATTTTTTTATTTTTTTAAAGATTTTATTTATTTGACAGCGAGAAACACAGTGAGAGAGGGAACACAAGCAGAGGGAATGGTAGCGGGAGAGGCAGGCTCCCTGCTGAGTAGGGAGCCCGATATGGGGCTCGATCCCAGGACCCTGGGATCCTGACCTGAGCCGAAGGCAGATGCTTAACGACTGAGCCACCCAGGCGCCCCTGAATAAATAAAATATTTTTTAAAAAGATTTTATTTATTTTACTGAGAGAGAGAGTACGGGGAGGCAGAGGGAAAGAGAATCTCAAGGAGGCTCCACACTGAGCAGAGTCCAGCTTGGGGCTCCATGCCACGACCCTGAGATCATAACCTGCACCAGAGATTAAGAGTTAGATGCTTAACCCACTGAGCCACCCAGGTGCCTCAAACACATATTACATTTTATCTTTATTGTTTTGCATGTCATCTTTAGTCTTCTTTATTTGCATCTATGTTTGTTTGTTTTCCTAGAGCACATCCTCAAGTCAGATGTCTCATTTTGATAAATAACCATATATTTGTTAAAATGGTAAGGGCAAATGTGAAAGAAATAGAAACAGGTTGTAAAAGTTTCTTACCAATTGAGATGGGGAGGAAAAGGATAAAATGTGTTCTATCCAGCAACCTTTTGAAATGGAGGGGGAAGGAGGAAACAAGGACTTCATCAGGTTGCCTCGAGTTGTGTGTCATCTCTTCCGTTCGGCACAGGGATTGCACCCCTGACAGAGGCTTCACACGGGGCTTCTGAATGGAAGCAGACTCCACTTTGAGTTCTTTTCAGGAAGAAGATGCACCCTCTCTGTAGCCTGTCCGAGATGATGAGCCACGGATGCTCCCGAACTTGGGCTTTGCCTTTGTGCTCTTGTCGGCGAAAACGTCATCCCATGTGGGTCGGAGTGGCTTTGTGTCCTGTCCCATATGATGATTCAAGTAAAATGAAAGCCGTGAGCACTTCATTCCTGTTCCTGAAAGCCCTTCTTTGTCGCCTTAGGTAACAAGTAGGCTTAGTATCTTTTTTTAAGAGTTTGCTGCTACTGCTATGCCATCAACGTAATTGGTCTGTGTTGGGCGACTTGGGAGGAAGAGAGCAAACTGTTTCTGCCCTGCCATATTCCCTCAGCTAACTACACTTCATCTGTGCCAAGGTCTTACATCCTACATGGAGGTTGTTTCTTACTGGCTTATTTATTCCTAAGCTCCAGTCAGAGAAACCCGAATCTATTCATGTTGGGTCAACTACTTTCTATTGCTGAACGTGATAAATTTAGTAACAGCAGGGGGAAGATGTTCTATTTGCTGATGCTGAGCGCTGTGAGATTGTTACTTTTGTTTTCTTTTCATAGCCCTTGCAGTGCAGAAACCACTGACCCTGCTTCTCCTCACCTTATTTCCCAGTGTGACATAATCACGGAGTCTAAAGAAGTTTCCACCGACGTTCTTTGCTTTGCTTTGACAGTTTCCAACAGAGTCTGTGCTAAGCACAAACACTGACCAAGACGCATAATGGTCATGGCAGGGTAAATGTCTTAGTCTGGGTCCCCCCCAAAAGAAGCTCCAGGGATTTCAAGCTAATTATTTGGTGATCCCAAGAGACATGGGCAGGACAGCAGAGAAGTGAGACAGGGAAAGGAAGAAAGCCAAGCAAAAATAACTGGAACTTTATCACATGGAGGAAGCTGGGGAGCCAACATGAAATTGACATTGTCCTGAGGGGCAAGGCAACAGAGACTTCTGGAACTAGGTTTTCAACACTCCCAAACTTCTGGGCCACCCTACAGAGCAGAGCAATCTTCAGTTGCCAGAAGACGTGGAAGAGCTGCAGGTGCTGGCCGCTGACACTGGCCGCTCTAAACTGTGAGGCCACTGGGGAGACAGGGGAGTCCCAGCTGTGTCCCTCACAACAGGTTTTTCCAAATTAGGTTAATTCAGATGATGTGAAAGTGTGCCGATCCTTGTACCTTGTCTAACCCTAAGTCCCAGCATCTTTTCTTGGTAACAGACCCCACCCCCTATAGTCGTATGACCCAGCCCGGCCAATCAGATTACCTCATGCTTCCTCCTGAAGCAAAAAAGTGAAGTAAAACCGTAAGTTTATCGTTTGGATTAGTAAAGCAATTTTTTCTTTATAATTTTCTAAATAAACTGAATAAAAATATACCTTTCATGTGTGTCCATTAGTCAGACCCCTCCCCCGTGGCAGAAAATGCTAGCTGAGTACCAAAATCTGTTCTCCCTTTCTTCCTGGTTGCTCAGCTAGACGACGTTGCCCAGCTTCCCTCTTGTGACTGTGGCCATGTAACTAAGACCTTTTGCCAGTGAAACTTGAGTGGAAGTGGTTTGTGTGTTCCTTCCAGGCCTGGATCATAGACCCTCCCCTACAGGCTCCTCCATGCTCTTTCTCCCAGCCCTTCACTGAGTTGGTCATGTCCAGCGTGACCCAAGATGGCGGAGCCAGAGTTTGCCCATTCAGTCCACAACAAGTCCCTTAGTGAAATATGTGGAACAGAGCTTCTCTACTAATCTGGAATTACTCTAGATTGTTGCTTGAGCAAAAGACAAAACACCATGTCGAACCATTTTATTTTACGTTTCCTTATTACATGAGGTTAGCCTACTCTAATACACTCCCTGACATCTCCCCTTGGACCTCCATGGACACTGGATGAAGAATCCATGCTCAGGGGAAAATAAAACAAAACATAAATACATACCGCTAGGAAACAGGCAACTAGGAGAATATTGGCCACACGTAAAATATCATGTACCAGAAACTCTCCAAGTCATATGAATTTGAAAAGACTTAGATGAGAGAGATTTAAAATAGCAGAGGTAGTTTCCTATCAGAATAAGCTGAGAGTGAGACTCTTTAGTTTGGAAAGAGATGAGCAGCTACGCAAGCCTGAAGTTTAGCTGGTGTCAACAGAGTCTTCCGATGAAATGTGGAATCCTAGGACTTGGAGATAAGAAGTTGTTTTATGACAATATTAGCAATAGGAACGAATATACCATAATGAGAAAGTCATATAGGACACTCAATCCCTTGAGAATAATGCTGTAGATCTTGAGAATAAATAGGATCTAGCAGGATTTGGAGAGATGGTCGCTTCATAATGGGTTGTGGAAGAGAAGTTAAGGAGGGTCAAGACATATTTCCAAATCTTTTAACACTGATATAAAAACCAAAAATTACTACATTCTCCACCTCCAACAAGACAATAAAATGTTAATCAGTGAATGCATTGTGGGTCAGATGGTCCTTTGGTAAGATCCAGAAGGATTGATCATTCAATAAATAATAATAATTATTATCATTAAAGATTTTATTTATTTGACAGAGACGCAGAAAGAGAAGCAACACAAGCAGGGGGAGTGGCAGAGGGAGAAGCAGGCCTCCCGCTGAGCAGGGAGCCTGATGCGGGGCTCAATCCCAGGACCCTGGGATCATGACCCGAGCCGAAGGCAGATGCTTAATGACTGAGCCACCCAGGGGCCCCTTGATAAATAATTATTGAGGAACTTCTTTGTTCTAGACAGTGTACTGAGATTATACCTAGGAATAAAACTACCTTGTGAATCAAACGAGAGAAGGCAGAAAATAAACAGCAACGAGTACATGTTATAAGGTGTTAAATAAGAAAAAATAGAAGAAGGCAAGGGGAACTGGAGTGCCTAAGGTCCTTGCTGGGAAGGTGAGGGGAAGGGCCATGTGGAGGAAGGGAATTCTGGGCAAAGGGAACAATGTACAGTGTGGAGGTGAGAATGTCTTTGGATGTTCAGGAAAGAGCAAAGAGATCATTATGCCTGTGGAGCGAAATGAGTGAGTTGGAGAGAAGAGGGGAATGAGGCCAGGAGGCGGGGGGCAGGCCATGCGGGTCTTAGGGACAACTGGAAAGATATTTGCTTATTTTCTGGGGGAAATGGGGAGCTATTGGAGGGTTTTCAGAGAGGAGGGCCATGAAATGAGTCACATTTTACAGGGACATTGGCTCCTGTGTTGACAGTGGACTCTGGGGAAGGTAGAGGATGAGAAGGGAGCAAGCAAGGATTTAAGACGCTCTTGCAGGGCTCCAGGGAAAATGATGGGTGTTTAGAGCAAGTTGGAAGCGATGAAGGCAGTGAGAAGTAGGTTCTGAATTCTATTTTAAAGGTAGAACCAACAGAATCTGATAGTCTGGGAACAAAGAGAGGAGTTTAAAATGATTATAAGGATTTTGGCCCAAATAACTGAAATCTAAAAGACTGGGAGGGTAGAACCACTTGGGGCAAGGCCAGCAGCTCAAGTTGGCACATCAGAGGGTTGAGATGAGTGTGAGAGCTCCAGACAGAAGTGCCAATTAGGCAGTTTGTTTACATGAATCTGGAGTTCAGGAGGGAGAATCAGAGCTGGAAGTGTAAAGTTGGAAGTTATCCACACGTAGATGGTGTTTAAAGCCTCAAGACTAATGCCAGCTATTAAAGAAGGTATTGGTATTAATCTGTTTTTTCTTACTTCCCACAAGCAACTGGTTGGCATTATAAACAATGTTGTTGATTACACACGTTGATCCTAGGATTCCTTGCCCACCCCGATCCTAACCTCTCTATTCCTCCTTTCTTCCAAGACTGGTTGATTCTCCTTTTCTTCACAGGAAGACAAAAGCGAAGTTTTGAGTCTATATCGCAGGGGCCTAGAAGCCTGTGGATTGATTCTGATTTGGTCAAGAGTGTGTGACTTTAGGTAAGTTAATTTCTCCAAGGCTCCGATTTTCTCATTTATAAACTACAGATGATAACAGCTATCACAAAGACTTGCTGTGGGGATTTAATGAAGCGATGTCAGTAAAGAACTTAGTACAGTGCTTGGTGCATATATGTGCTCAGTAAATGTCAGATTAAAACCTGCAATAAAAAAAAAAAACAAAACCCTTCAATAAGGGGCACCTGGTGGGTGTAGTCAGTTGGTCGACTGACTTGGTTTTGACTCAGGTTGTGATCTCAGGGTCCTGGGATCCAGCCCTATATCAGGCTCTGATGCCATGCACTCGGCATGGAGTCTGCTTGGGATTCTCTTCTCCCACTCCCTCTACCTCTCTCTCTCAAATAAATAAATAAATAAATAAATCTTAAAAAAAACCCCAAAAACCTAAAAACCAAAAAACCCTGGGATAAGACCTTCAGTAACAACGTGGGTGTGGATGTAACAGGATTGGACTTTTGCTCTTGTTCTGGAATGGTGGCAGGTTCAAGTTCTTTTCTTGGAGGATGTATGTGTGGGAGGTGGTTATAAGTGAGGAGCCCATGTTCATCTGGGGTGTTCTCAGTGCAGTTAACCTGATGCTTTATTTATAACGCCCTAGCTATTTAGTAAATGAATAGAAAACATTTTCCTTCTTTTTGTCACATAGTAACAGTGAAATAGTTACTAGAAAGACTGATTTTGGGGGCGCCTGGGTGGCTCAGTTGGTTAAATGACTGCCTTGGCTCAGGTCAGGATCCTGGAGTCCCGGGATCAAGTCCTGCATTGGGCTCCTAGCTCAGCGGGGAGTCTGCTTCTCCCTCCGACCCTCTCTCCCCTCATGTTCTCTCTCGCAAATACATAAATAAAATCTTAAAAAAAAATAGAAATACTGATTTTTAAACAAGATTTTATTTATTTATTTGAGAGACAGCATGAGAGCACGAGCCAGGGGGAGGGGCAAAGGGAAAGGGAGAAGCAGATTTCCTGCTGAGCAGGGAGCCTGACTTGGGGCTCCAATCCCAGGACCTCGGGATCTTGTCCCAGGACCCCAGGATTGTGAGCCGAGCCAAAGGCAGACACTCAACTGAGACACC
The DNA here is from genome assembly GCA_028646535.1 of Procyon lotor. Taxonomy (NCBI): domain Eukaryota; kingdom Metazoa; phylum Chordata; class Mammalia; order Carnivora; family Procyonidae; genus Procyon; species Procyon lotor. Next base: position 57,381,603 of record CM053603.1, read on the forward strand.
CAGGTGCCCTAGAAATACTGATTTTAATTAACCTTCAGTTTGGTGACCCTATGCTACCCTCTACCAGTTGAATTTGCTGGGGCCTGCTCCCGCGACGTGGAACATTTAGCATGTTCCTGAAGTTTTACTGGTTAGGGTGAGCCCTGCCAGCTGGCCCTGAAGTGGCCTCGGGGTTTGCTCAAACTGGCGCAGGGTCATAGTCTGGCTCTTCCCTGAAATCCCACCTCGGCACCAGCTACTGTCTTTCTTGCTCCTGAGTCCTTTTCTAAAGCTGCCCGCTGCCCTTTGCATGATTGGTTTCTGTTCCTCTTCTGGGTCACCTCCTTAGACAGATCCTCCCTGACCAACTAGTCTATCACAAATCCTCTTATGAGTCTATTTCCGGTGCCTGCATGCTCTTCTTCTCAGCAGGCATCACAAACTAATTGAATGTGCACACAGAGCATATTACCTGACTCTTCTCCTAGACTGAACGGTTCACAGGACCAAGACTGCACCCTTTTTGTTCACCATCATTCTAGCCTGTCCAATACCCAGTGCACATACAAGTGAGCGCGTAAGCACATACACATTGGTGATAAATGACTTATTTACATACTTTTAATAATTTCCTCTGTACTTCACTCATTCTGTATCTATTGACTGAAGCAGCTACTGTGAGTCAAGCCCTGTTGTTGCTGCTTGGAATGCAGCAATGAATAAAGCAAGCAAAAATCTCTGCCCATTGGCTGCTTTTTTCGGGGGGGTAGTGAATCTGAGCATCTTATATATGTACGTCCCCTGTGATACCTTCTCAGTTCACTTTTTTGCTCAGTCCCCACTTGACCAATGGGAGCTAGAAACTGGTGGATACATGCTCCTTCCATCTTGCATCCTTTTTTTTTTAAAGTTTTATTTATTTATTTATTTATTTATTGAAAAGATTTTATTTATTTATTTGACAGAGAGAAAGAGATCACAAGTAGGCACAGAGGCAGAGAGAGAAGAGGGGAAGCAGGTCTCTGCTGAGCAGAGAGCCCAATGCGGGGCTCGATCGCAGGACCCTGAGATCATGACCTGAGCTGAAGGCAGAGGCTTAACCACTGAGCCACCCAGGCGCCCCTCATTTACTTATTTTAGAGAGAGCACAGGAGGGAGGGGCGTAGGAAGAGGGAGAGAGAACCCCAAGCAGACTCCGTGCTGAGTGCCAAGCCTGATGCAGGGCTTGATCTCACAACCCTAAGATCATGACCTGAGCCAAACCCAGAGTCCGATGCTTCACCGGGTGTCTATATGCCCCCCAGGTGCCCCCACGTCTTGCATCCTTTGCAATTCCTCAGAGGGTGCCAGTAGGACTGAGCCCTACTTGCTCACAGAGGGGACCACCTAGATTAAGCACCCTTGGATGGGTTTTTCTCTCCCTCCCCGTTTCATTCTTTCTGGTCCCGATTCCTTTTCCTACCCGTTTCATGCGATCAATTCCCAAAAGAAACTACCTGCTCTCGAGAGTCCTTCGCTAATACTGCTTTTGAGGAGAACCCAAGCCAACAAAGCTAGCATTTTAATTCTTTTGTCAGGTCATTTTCTACATTTCCATCTTGGGTCTCTGGTTGTATTTGGGGTTTCTAAAGGGCAGGCATCACATATTCTTTTTTTTTTTTCCCCCTCATAGCTGCTTATTCATAGCCTGGCAAATATCAGTGAACATATGCTGATTTTGATTTGATTTGACAGAAGGAAAGACTACAGTGGCAATCTGTGCCCCAAGGGAGGCCCGAGTCACTTGTGGTGTAGAAACCTGTGCCTGCTGCTGGCTAAGGGTGGGGCCTGCCTGGGCAATTAGTACTCTCTCTTCTGTACACCCATCCGGCTTCCCTCCCGGGTCCCTGCACCCTCGACTTCCAGAAGAAGCAGGTCACCAGCTGCCGCCGAAGTAGCTCAGGGTGCACAGCTGGGGACTCACTCAAGGGGCCCTGCCTGCCACCTGCTCCTACCAAGCTGGGGGTGGCAGTGGGAAACCAGCCCCTCCTTCTCCAGGGTGGGATGCATGCATCTGTCACCTGGTGCTGGAAACAGGATGTCAGGACCCTGTGCCCGCAGGGCCACAGGCAGGGAGTCAAAACAAATGAATGGACGACTTCAGAATTTGGCCCCAACCTTGACTGTACCTCATGGACGTAGAGAGTGACGGGCAGCTGGTAAAGGTGCAAAGAGCACTAGATGTATTTGGCGGACAAGGGTTGTAGTTATGGGTCTACCACTAATTGGATGCTCCTTTGGTCATGTACCACTTTTCTGCCCGCAGTTTCCTGAAAATGAGAAGGTTGGACTAGATGATGTCAAAGGTCCCCCAGCTCTAGGATTCTTAAATTACAGCTTTGGAAGGAACTTGATCTGTCAGTTATAGATCAAATAGTCCTTTATTTATTATTTTTTTCAGTTACGAAAACATGTTGCTAACAGCCTCATGTTTACTCCCAACCCACAAGGAGACAGCAGCAGCACATTTGCTCTTACACATTCCCAGGTAGCCCTGCTTACCTACATGTCGACCTGGCATATACTTGATCACTTTTTTGTAACTGAAAAATTTTTTAAAGATTTTTTTATTTTAAGCAATCTCCACACCCAGAGGGGGGCTCAGACTCATAACCCAAGGTCGAGAGTTGCATTCTCTAGCAACCAAGGCAGCCAGGCGTCTTTGTAATTGAAATTTCTGTTGAGATAATTGTAGATTCACACTTAATGACAAGAAATAATATACTTTGGGCAGTTTCCCATTTTTTCATTTTTCCCTTCCTTCTCCTAATGTCCTCCATGCTATTCCTTATATTCCACAAATAAGTGAAACCATAGGATAATGGATTCTCTGCTTGACTTACTTCACTCAGCATAATATCCTCCAGTCCCATTCATGTTGATGCAGAGGTTGGGTGTTCATCCTTTCTGATGCCTGAGTAATATTCCATTGTTTTTATGGACCATATCATCTTTATCCATTCGTCTGATGAAGGGCATCTCAGCTCTTTCCAGTTTGGCAATTGTGGACATTGCTCCTATGAACATTGGGGTACATATGGCCCTTCTTTTCACTACATCTGTATCTTTGGGGTAGGTACCTAGTAGTGCACTTGCTGGGTCATGGGGTAGCTCTATTTTTAATTTTTTGAGGAACTTCCACACTGTTTTTCCAAAGTGGCTGCACCAATTTGCATTCCCACCAACAGTGTAAGAGGGTTCCCTTTTCTCCACAACTTCTCCAATATTTGATGTTTCTTGCATTGTCGATTTTTGCATTCTAACTGGTGTAAGTGGTATCTCAGTGTGGTTTTGATTGGAATCTCCCTGATGGCTAATGAATGAACACTTTTTCATGTGTCTATTAGCCATTCGTATGTCTGTTCAGTCTTCTGCCCATTTTTTGACTTCATTATCTGTTTTTTGGGTGTTGAGTTTGAGAAGTTCTTTATAGATATTGGATAACAGCCCTTTGTCTGTAGTATTATTTGAGAGTATCTTCTCCCATTCTGTGGGTTGCCTGTTTGTTTGTTGACTGTTTCCTTTGCTGTGCAGAAGCTTTTTATCTTGAGGAAATCCCAACAGTTCATTTTTGCTTTTGTTTCCCTTGCCTTTGGAGAAATGTCTTGAAAGCCCAATGTGGGGCTCAAACTCATCACCCTGGGATCAAGACCTGGGCTGAAACCAAGAGTCAGACACTTAAATGACTGAGTCAACCAGACTCCCCTCTTTTGTCTTTTATGACGTTGACACACTTGAAAAATACAGCCTCTGCCCATTTTTGCTAGATGTTCCTCATTTTGGGCTTGTCTGAGGTTTCATCATCATCAGGTTCAGATTATGCGGTCTCCCTGGAATACTGCCTAGGTAATGCATTCTGAGCACAGGGTATCCATTTACTCTCATTGGTGATGTTAATTTTGGTCACCTGGTCAAGGTGTTGTCTGCTAGCTCCTTTGTAAATATTTCCCCCTTGCTATTAATGAGCCTAAACTATCTATGGAGAGACACATTAAGTCAAGCAAATATCTGCTCTCCAATAAAATCCGCTCTAGTGTTAGCATCGGGTGATGATTCTTGCCTGAATGAATCTCTAGGGTACACTTCAAGTCCTCTTCCAGTATTTGAAACCAGGTTTTCTATGGCTCAGCTTTCTTAGGTCTTTGATTCTGGTCAGAGTCCTCCTCCGTCTGTTCCCAATATCCTCTGCGACCTTTGAGCAGAGAAGGGGCCGTAGTAGTACACTCAGCAACCCCAAGTGGAAATGAGCTAATTGGGTTGTTCCGCGTAGAACCGTCCATCGGTGATTTGCATAACATAATGGCCTGTGAGCACTTACTTCCTGGATCCTTTTCTGATTCTGCCCCCAACCCTTGGCCTTCCCCAACCTCCAGGCAGGTGGCATTTTGTTCAGACTGCCTATCGACATGGCCCTCCTCCACCACCACCCTCCAGCACCCGGCTCTGTCCTCCCCCTGCTTAAGCCTCAGGGTTGCTTCCTAGGAGACTGCCCAACCTGCGGGAACGCAATGCCTGGACTTCCACTACTTTAGCGGCAGACAATGCACGTGTGAGTCCCATGCTTCCCATAGACTGACCCTAGACGGACGCCGAAAAGCGTTAGAAGTAAATAAGCGCGCACGGAGCGCTGTGATAGGATTTCCCAACCCAGGTGTGCCGCTGGGTACTTTCCCGAGCTCCGCCGCGCAGGTAAAAGCGAAGGGAGGGCCCAGGGCCACCGCTGCAGGGCAGAGGGGCGCAGCTTCCGGCGCTCCGAGCGCTCTCGGCTGCGCGTGCATCCTGGAGGGCCGCCCGCAGGTGGCGGCGCTAGCCGGCGGGCGGGGCGGTGGAAGGGGAGGGCTCGGCGCGCGTCGGGCGGTGACGGCAGCGCGGAGGGGAGGCGCGAGCTGCCCGCCCGCGGGGGAGCCATGGCGAGAGGCCGCGCCGCGGCGCCCGCATCAGTGCCCGCGTCTGCAGCAGCGCCCCCGCCCGCCGCCCCGGGGCCCACCCGGCCGCCGACCCCGCGCGCCCCGAGCCCGTGACGCCCGCGCGCCGCGAGCGAGGCGCCCCGCGGAGAGGGGCTGCGCGCGGGAGGGAGCGCGGGGCAGCCCGAGCACCCCGACGACCCCCGCGTCCCGGAACCGCGGACCCCGAGCCCACGAGCGCCAGGTCGGCGGCGGGGAGCAGGAGGAGGGGGCGCCGGAGCCGAACTCCGCCGCGTGCACCCCGGTGCCGCCCGGCCGGCTGCTGCGGAGGGAACCGGAGCCGCCGGGCGGCCGGGGCCGGGCCGAGGACAACGAAGAGGAGGCGGCCAGCAGAACCAAGCGCCCGGACAGCCCCGCGCGGGAGGCCCCCGGGGCCGCGCTCCGAGCGCTTCTCGCGGGTAAGACCTGGGGCCGCGCATCGGGTTCGGGGGGAGGGGTGTGGGTGGGTGGGGACGGACACCGGTGTTCGCGGAGTCTAGGCGCGTGATGTGGTGGCGGCGGGAGAGGCCGGGCTCTGGGACCCTGAGGGGCAGTACCCCTCCTGCATTGACCGCACCTGAGGGGAGACCCTCGCGGGGCCCAAAAATGTGCCCACGGGGCATGGTGTCGGTCATACCGCGTGGCCTGGATTCTGGGCTTCGGCACTCGGAGATGACAGTGAGACGACCTTCAGAGAGCCCCGAGCTGAGCCAGGCCAGAGAGTGAGCAGCACCCCGGTTCCCACTCACCCGCAAAACTAATGTAAATTACATCATCTGAGTGTGTCGGGGACCGAACGGGTGGCTCTTAGGAACCTTCCTTTCAGTTCTGAGAGTTAACTTACTTTTGTCACTTTTTTGACATGGGTTTTTAAATACTTTTCGAATCTCCAAGGTCAGCCTCTTGCAGGTGAAAAGATGTGATGAAGTATAGTTTCTTCTTTTGTAAAGTTGTGTTTAGGGACG